>PVJD01002302.1:0-209919 GCA_004026545.1 Mormoops blainvillei
GGTGGAGGGGAGTGAGGGGCAGTAAGGGGTGGAGGGTGAGGCTGGGGAAAGTGTTGGAAAATGAAATTCCAACCCCGGGGGCGGGGTAGGGGAGGAGGTCTGATAAAATGAGTGGAAAATGAGTAGGTGGAGAAGGGATGCGGGCAGGTAGCTCTGCTGCGCGATTCAGCTGCCAGGCTCTTACCTGCATTACAGGTGGATGTGTGGGAGCCACCCGGCTGTCCGTCGTGAGCGCTCCAAAGCCTGCGGCTGCTGGGTCCTAAGCCAGCGCTTCCAGACCCTCCCTTCCCAAACTCCTAACTCGGCAAGGAAAACTGAAGTGTCCCGTGGGAGGAAATCTCTTTCAAGAAGTGCCGGGGAGTGTGCGCTCAGTTCCCCTGGGCGAGCAAGCGTGCAGGGCGCTCCGGTAATCGCTATCCTTCCGGGAAACGAAAACGAAAGAGCGGGATCCGGCTTCCACTCCCGCCCTAGCGGCCTTGTGGGAGGGCAGGGGCCAGCCCCTGCGGGAGCGGAGCCCCAGGTCGCTGTGGCTCACATCCTCCCGCCCGGTGGACAGCTCCTCGGGCCGCCTGGCCCTGGCTTCCAGGGGAATGAAGGTGGGATTCTACGGGATTTGGGGGGCCGAGGGAACTCTTGGTCCTGGGCTCAGGACCACGACACATCAACATCCTGCCGCCTTTGTGCGTCTCCGCAGATGGATAGGAGGGGGTCCCCTCATGCTGTCCATCTGGACCACCTGCCCCCCCTTAGGGGTGGGTGACCTTTGTGCGCATGCCATTTGGCTGGGTGGAGGCCCCAAGGCCCCGAGCCAGAGAGCCACCAACAGAGTTGGCGAGTGCTCCTCCTGACCTAGACCGCAGTACTCAGTGGATCCGGACTGGCACCTTTCCCAGGCCTCTCTGGCTGCCCAGGTGTGGTGCCCAGCTACCCATTACCGGTGTGCACCTGCCTCAGCTCCCTCTGTCTTGAGTGGAAACCGACAGGGGTTGCAAGCACTAAACCAACATAGCCATGGAAGAAAGAGAGAAGAAGCCCTAATAACCTTCTGCGGAAAAGTTGAGGGTGTAGCTGCTGTTATTAATATAAAGAAGGCTTAGCACTGATACATCATGAGCTCCTAGAAACCAATCATAACAAGCCCAGAAATGCAACAGAAAAATGAGCAAAAGATATGAATAAGCAGCCCACATAAAACAAAATGCATAATGGTCCCTAAACATAGAAAAAGGTGCCCAGACGTATTCATTATAAAAGCCATGCAAATTAAAGTTATTCTGAGATATTATTTTTTACCTATTAATTTAACAAAAATTCAAAGTTTAATAACATAATCTGTTGGAGAGGCTGAGAAGCACTTCACTGGATGTACAAAGTGGTATGACCCCACGGAGGGCAGCATGGCAGGATCTAGCAAAGTTACAGATGTGTTTACCCTTCATCCAGCATTACCACCAAAAGAACTATTACACGCTATCACGTGTGCATGTGTTTCTGCAAGTGTATATATATTATACCTATATGTACGTGTGTGTATATACATATATATGTTATACATATATATGTATATATAAATATATATTTGTACAAAGACATCCTGGTAGGATGTACAGTAAACAACATAACTGGGACTCATTATTTTCTAATAAGGGCAAGGTTTCATTGCAAACTTTTTAATATTGTGTTGGTATTTTAACCATATGATTAAATACCTGTAAGAAAGAAAGAAAGAAAGAAAGAAAGAAAGAAAGAAAGAAAAAAGGAAGGAAGGAAGGAAGGAAGGAAGGAAGGAAGGAAGGAAGGAAGGAAAAGGAAAAAGAAAGGGCTCTGTGTAGGTAGCTCAGTTGGTTAGAGATTGTCTCAATACGCCAAAGATGCAGGTTCGACACCCGGTCCAGGCACATAAAAGAATCAGCCAATGAATGCATCAATAAGTGGAACAAGTCAATGTTTCTCTCCCCCCTCCTTTTCTTTCTCTCTCTCTCTCTCAAATCAGTAATTTTTTTTTTAATTTTAAAAGAAAGAAGGAAGTTTTAAGGATCTGTTTCATGTTAGCAAGACAAAACCTAGGTGGCGATGGAAATACGTAAGCATTGAGTGAGGGCGTGAGGCAGACTAGAAAAATGGGGATGCGTCCCTTTGGTAGGACAAAGGCGATGTTACATATGATCTAAGTCTATGAAATTATAAACCCACATGAGAAGGAGTAAGTGGAATCCCTCCTTCATGAAAGAAATATGCATAGGCTTTCATGCTCAATAAAATAATATTTTATTCTTAAATAATACTTTTCTCACAAAGAACTGAAACATGTATAGAACTTATAATTTATAACAACAAACTTTCTTAATACGTGTCATACTTCTACAAGGGGGGAGAGAGGGCACATGAGGTAGGCGGAAAGGAAGAAGAGTGCGGCACTGTGGATCTGGCCACGAGCGCCGAGAGCAGGGCCAGCAGGGGCTGGGGCCAGGGAGGGGCCCGGGAGAACGCACCCATTTCTCTGATCTCTGGTTTGAGGATGAGGTTCAGTTTCCCTAGGGGAAGGAAATGCTCAAGATTTCCTCACAAGGAGCACTGAGGCCACCCACAGTGCCTCCTAAGTGCTCCTTAGGCTCGACCACAAGGCAATCACCGACATCTCGTTAGCCAGCTGCTCTGAACAGACAAATGGCCAGTGAGCCCACAGTTCTCTAAGGCACCAGGTGTAAACCAACAGTAACAGGTAAAAAGAGAGGGAGATGGGGAAGGGTCTTCTTCCCATCCGTGCTGGTGGGATTCATGTTTCTCAGAGGGTGGAAGGAAAACAGAACTTGATGTACATCCCTTCACATCAAACGGTCATTCCAGAGAAAGCGCAGCAGCGCGTGAACTCCTCCAAAGAGAACTGGGACAAAATGAGCCAGTGCATCTCTGCCTTCCCACTGAAGAGCCTGTTCAGAGAGAGAGACAGAGTTGTTGTTGTTGTTTTTTAACAAGGCAGTGGAATAATCCAAAGTAGCAATTCAGTATTAATATTAATTCAATCGATGCCCCAAAAAAAGAAGCAGCAGCAGCAGCAGCGTCCTAGGCTGCCTTATGAAGTGCATGAGCTGAAGGAGAGTGTCTTGGTCTGTTTAGTCACTTCCACATCCTCTGCACTGCCTTGGGAAGCTTTCCTCTGGACACGGTTTCCCATCTTAACTGTCAGCAAATGGGGACCCTCTTTCCAGGGCTGAGGACTGCTTCCTCTGGCTTCCCAGGGGACTTTCTTAGTCCCGTCAAAGAAGCAAGGAAGTTCTCTTTGGGGCTGGAAGAACTGAGGAGACTTAGACGGATGGAGAGGGGAGTGAATAGGAGCAAAGTTGGCGGTGACAAAGAGCACGGCAGGTTTACTTACAGCAGGCTTTTTATGGGAGAATCCGGAGAAAGAGCCTGAGGGTCCATACAAAGGCCCCCCTGTCCCCGCCCCTCCTCCTGCAGTCTGTCCTCAACACAGCAGCCTCCGGTGACTGTTGCAATGTGGCTCCTCTGCTCAGTGCTCTCCAATGGCTCAGCCTCACTCAGAAGAAAAGCCCTTAGGGTGACCTGAAGGCCCGACCTAAACCTCCCACCCACCCACCTCTTGCCCGCAAGTGTTACTGCCTCCTCCCTCACTCAGCTTCAGCCACGCTGGCCTCCTGGCTGTTCCTCAACCTGCCTGTCGCCACTGCTTCCCCAGAAATCCCCGACTCCTTCCCATGCGTCTGGGTTTGCTCAGGAGTCATATTCTCAGCAAAGGCGTCTCTTACACGCTTCTACTCAAAATCGCAAATCCTCAACATTCCTCATCCCTTTCCTTGCTTTATTTTTCTCCAAAATATTTATGACTACCTGACAAGCTATATACTTTATTTACTCATTTATTACTTGTCTCCCATTTAGAATATAAACTTTATGAGGTCATGGAGCTTTGTCCCTTTTGATCACTGCCATGTCCAGCACCGAAACAGTGCCTGGCACACGCCAGGCTCTCAATAAGCACTAGTTGAATAAATGAATGGATGATAAATCATTAGCAGCAGGTTAAGGAATTTAGGCTTTGTCTTGTCAGTAACTGGGAATCACGAAAGGATTTTTCCCTTTTATAATTGATATCAGTTAGGAAAATTGAATGGATTTCCTTCCAGCAAGGCAGACGAGAAAATGAGCACCGAATCAGATGCTCCTATACTTAAATTCCAGTTTTGTCATTAGCTGCTGAGTGACCTGGGATAGGTTACTGAATCTCTCTGAACCTCAACTGCTTGTCCTGAAATACCTATACCACTAATTGATAGGGTTATTGGGAGAATTCAATTAAAGGAAAAGTTCTGTTTTCCTTCTACCCTCTGAGAGTGTTTTCAAAGAGTAGCTGGAAGAAACTGGCTAATAAATGTTAGTTTCTCTCCCCTCTTTCTAACAAACTAAGAAGTTCCCTATGCATGACTGTATCAGTCAGGGTCCCAGAGAAAACAGATGGCACACTCAAATTAGGATAATTCAGGGAGGGGCCAATAAAGAGACTATCTACAAAGCGGGGAGGGGACCACAGGGGGGTGGTACAATACCCGGGGATGGTAACCACAGAGTTGTAGCCGCTCCTAGCCCTGTAGGGACAGGAAGGGGGCAGTTTTGGGCACCCAGAAGGAAACAGTCCTTCCTGCAGAGACAACTTTCAAAGACACACATATACGATCATAAAAGTGATGGGAAGACTATTATAAAACACACTATATATCTAGGAAAATGACATGCCCTGGATTTTAAAAAAAGATGAGGTCCTTGAATCAAAACCCTATAAAACTAAATAGCAAACCAGGTGTTATTTTGAGAACCAGGCCCATTTGAAAATTCCGAGTGCTCGACTAAGAGAAGAGAACAGGAGAGCAGACGTGCGGTGGCCCAAGGGCGACCGGCCTGGCGGGCAGGACATGGCCTGGTGGGCTTTTTGGAAGGCTGGCTCAAGAGCAAAGCTAAAAGTTTCTTTAAATATATCAAAAGCAGGAAGGGATCTGGAGAATCAATGTAACCCTTTGACTATACAGAGTTCAAAGGGTGAATAAATGATGACTATACATGAAAGCAATGTACCCGGCCAGATTTGAAATCCTGGTAAAGTTGCTTGACTGAAGCCTTGAAGTAGCAGAGTAAAGCGTTCAGCATTTTAGAGCCAGACTTAGAAGCAATTTCTAAAATTATCTTTAGAATATGACATGGTCAATTGAAAAGTGTTCTAAAAGGCAATTCTGTGGTACAGGACAAGATATCTTTAAAAGTCTAGGTCAAAGCCAGCTTTATAAAAGGCTGCAAGAAATGGTAGGGCACGCATAAGGACAGGCATATAGATCAATGCAGTGGGACTGAGAGTCCAGGAATAAACCCTCACATTTACAGTCAATTGATTTTTGACACGAGTGCCAGGGGGAAAAATAGTCTTTCCAACAAATGGCGCTGGGACAACTGGAAACTCACACACAAACGATTGAAGATGGACTTTTAACTCACCACATACAAAAATTAACTCCACATAGATCAAAGACCTAACTTTAAGAGCTGAAACGACAAATCTCTTAGAAGAAAACATAGGTGTAAATCTTCATGACTTTGCAGACAATGATTTCTTACATATGACACCAAAAGCACTAGGAAGAAAAAAATAAATTGAGCTTCATCAAACTGAAAATTTTTGTGCTTCAGAGAATACCATCTAGAAAGTGAAACGATAACCCACAGAATGGAAGACAATACTTGCAAATCCTGTTTCTCACAAGGATCTTACATCTAGAATATATAAAGAACTCCTACAACTCAATAATAAAAGACTTTTGAGTGGGCAAAGGATCTGAATAAGCATTCTCCAAAGACATACAGGACTGACCAAGAAGCACATGAAAAGATGCACATTAGGCATCAGGGAAATGCAAATCAACACTACAATGAGATAGCTCTTCAAATTCACTAGGCTGGCTACAACCCAAAAGACTGTTAATAACAAATGTTGACAAGAATGTGGAGAGACTGGAACCTTGTACACTGCTGGTGGGAATGTAAAGTAGGTCAGTCACTTTGGAAAACAGTCTGGATGTTCCTCCAAAAGCTAAACATAGAGTTCTCATATAACATAGTAATTCCACGCCTAGGAATGTACCCAAAAGAACTGAAAACATATTCTAGACAAAAACATGTACACAAATGTTCATAGCAAAGTGGAAATAACCCAACTGTCCATCAACTGATGAATAAATAAAATGTGAAATATATGCACAATGGAATATTAGTGAGCAATAAAAAGCAATGAAATATTGACATGTGCTACAACATGGATGAACTTTGAAACACATGATGTTGCCCTGACCAGTGTGGCTCAGTTGGTTGGGCATCGTTCCACAAAGTGAAAGGCTGCTGGGTCAATTCCTGGGCAGGGCACATGCCAGGGTTTCAGGTTCCACCCAATCAGGGCATGTGCGAGAGGCCGTCGATTGATGATTCTCTCCCTCTCTTTCTCCCTCCCTTCCTTCCTCTCTCTCTAAAAATAAATTTAAGAACAAAAAGAAAAGTAAAACAGTGTGCTAACTGAAAGAAGCCAGATGCAAAAGGCCACATATTGTATGATTCTACTTGTATGGAGAGTCCAGGATAAGCAAGTCCATAGAGATGGAAAGTAGGTTGGTGAGACTGGAAGAAAAAATGGGGGGAAATGAGAAGTGGCTACAACTGGGTTTGGGGTTTCTTTCTGGGGTGATAAAACTGTTATAAAATTGATTGTGATGATGGTTGTACAACTCGGTGAAAATACTAAAAACCATTAATTGTACACTTTAAATGGGTGAATTGTATGGAATGTAAATTTATTTCTCAATGAAGTTATTTTTTTTTTAAAGAAAGAAAAGCTGATACCATTCAGTGTTGACTTATTCAGCTGCAGAGAGAAATTTAAGACTTAGAAGTAAATTACAACTTTGGAAGATAAAGGAAAGAAAGAAAAGGAGGCAACACGGAAGAGGAGCTTACGCAGACCAGTGACCTTTTGATCAGGCTGAGTCAAACAGAAAACAGGTGGTTGTGATTTGCCCTTCTCTGCCCTCTCCTTTTCAGAGAAAAATATTAGCAGGACCCATAAATATTCAGAACTAGCTGATGAAGAAACAGGAAAGTTGAACTACAGAATTTTCTGGAATGAAAAGTGAAAACTTTCCTATAAAAGAAATTGTAGCCTAGAAGGGAGATGACAAATATCATGAGTATGCTGTAAGAAATGATACGTAGTAAAGGGATAGTTGACTCCAAATATTGAAAGGAGGAAGATAAAAAACAAATTAATTTTTTTTTTTGGTTTAGCTAACATTTATTGATCATTTTCCATGGGTCAGGCTCTGTTCCAAGTGACTTACATAGATTGTCTCATTCATTTATCGTAACAGCCACGTGAGGTAGGGACTATTATTAACTCCATGTTACAGATGAGGGCCAGGGAGGTTAAGTAACTTGCTCAAGTCCACACAGTAAATAGTGGGGAGTCAGACTTTGGATCCAGTAATGGGACCCTAAAACCAGCACATTTAACCCCTTACACCAGCGAGTCCCTTGTGTAGGGGACTATCTTCTATGTATGTTAAGCTTCTGGTGTAGTTTTCAGAGGTGGCTGTCCATTGAGGCCAGAGGGTAAGGCTTTCAGATGAGGTCTCTGAAAGGGGTCCTCTACAGAAAATTTATAGAGGTAGGAAGGCATGCCCACCTCTCTCTGGGCCTCAGGCTCTTGGGGTGGCCCCCAGGAGAAAAGAGAGTCAAAGAGTAGACAATGTTGGAGTGGTGTGTGTGTTTTGGAACCAGGAAACATGGGTTCAGGTCCTAATTCCGCAACCTACCGGCTGTGTAATTTAGGAGAAGCTACTTGACTTCTCTAGGCCATCAGTTTCCTCACTTGAAATGTGAGAATAGTAATAGTGCCAGCTTCACTGGTGGTTGTAAGAATTAAATAAACCAATGCAAGTGAAACACTTGCCATTGGCCCCTAGCAAACAGCAAGCCCTCAAAAAGCTATTACACCCTAGCTATTATTACATAGCTTTAGCTTGTCCTCCAAACAGAGTTGCGCTGGGAGCAAGGTCATCATTGATTCTGTAAGCCCAGGGAGAAAGCAACTCTTTATAACCCAAATTCTTATCTCAGGCTTCAGTGTCTCCTCTAACTCTAGCCTGGTCCTTACAACTCAACTTCACAGCATCTCAATCTGTATATCTAACAGGAACTTCATACTTACAGAGCCCAAGCGGAACTCTGTATTCCCTCCCAAATTGGCTCTTCAGTTTTCTCCATCTCAGTAAATGGCACTACCATCCATTCAAATGCCCAGGCCAAAACCACTGAGGTAATGTCTTTTTTTTTTTTTTTCAGTCCGCACATCCAATTCATTAGCCAATCCTGCAGGCTCTACTTTTAAAATTAATCCTGAATCTGATCATTTTTTATCACGTCCACTGCTACAGCTGGTCTCAGCCTTTGGGAGGATCTCCTCTGTACCTCCAGCCCCCTCCACCCCCCGACCCCCCCCAACACACACCCAGCCGAGTACAGCCTACTCTGCATCATGCAGGTTTCCATTCTAAGTAAATCAGCTCCGGACACTCTCCTGCTCCAGAAGTTTCCTTATATTTAGCATAAAACCTAAACACCTACCACTGCCTCTAAGACCAAGGCCGACTCCCAGGCCTTACATCGCTCCAGCCATTCTGGCCTTCTTGCTGTCCCTTGAGCCTGATCCTGTAACGAGTGTTTTGTGCTCACTGTTCCATCTGCCTGGAACACTTTCCCCCCACATATTTCATGCCTCGCTCCCTCACTTCCAGTGTCTGCTTGAATATCACCTCCCCGAGAGATATCACCTTCTCTGGTTGCCCCTCTAAAATCCATCTCCATCACTCAGTAGCTTCTAATCCTGCTTTGAGTCGGCATCCTGTCTGACCAGACTGTTTATCGGTTTGTCTGCTGTGTTGTCTGTCTCCCTCCTCGATTACGACATCCGTGCGAGTAGCGTCATCGTCCGTCCTGCTCTCTGCTCTAACACCAATGCCCGGAACTGAGCCTGGCACAGAGCGGGGTTCAATAAGGACCGTTTCAATGGAGTTGGTCTATGAAATGTTTTATTTGATTGCATATTTATTGCATCTTTGTTTCCTTCTCACTTTTAGTAGTGTTGTTGTTGGGACCTGCCATTCATGTTTTGTCTCAGGGAATGTTTTATTTGAGGGAAAGGCTGCATATTGTCCACATTTGGACCAGAACATGAAAGAAGACATGGCACTCCTGGAAGCCAGTGTGGTGGCTGCAGCGGTGATGAGCAAGAAGTCATCAAAGGAGAAGTGAACTTAAGGGCAAGAAGTTGGGCCCTGAGAGGCAGCCACCCCTCCCGACGCGGAGCCCCACGTGATCATTCTCTCTCTGCTGCCAACTACAGGTTGCTCTGAGGAAACCAAGTTGGCTGTGGATTTCATCACCCCTAACATTTCAAGTAGTAATCATTATTCTTTCCTGTTTTCCCTTGTTTTATCACAATCAGGAGAAACTAAGAGATCCGTGGGGGTGGGCTTAGATCATGCCTCTGGGTTGGTTCAGGGGGATTGCTACAGTCTAAGGCACAGATTGTGCCCCTTGACTGAGCATTCAATTCACCCGGGGGGCTTTTAAAATGCCTGATGCCCAGGCTACACCTCATGCCAATTAAATCAGAATCTCTCAAGGTGGGGCCAAGGCACCTGTAATTCTTAAAATTCCACAGGTAATTCTAATAGGAATCCCAGCTTATGGGTGTGGAGCAAAGTCTTCCACACTTTAATGTGCACACATTAAAATCCTCTGGGGTGTGTGTAAAAGGGTACAATAGATTGTGATTCCTGTGTCGTGGGCAGGGGTGCTGCACATCTGACCAGCTGCTAAGTGATGCTGAGGTTCCCAGTCCATGGACCACAGTTTGAGTGGAAAGTGTGAGGTCAAATAGTGACCGTGAGTCAGGTTCACAATTTGCAGAGCTAATCTTTGGTTATCCAGACATTATGAATCCATGGGTTCTGCTAATTCCTGGGCACCCCAGCCACCTAGCAGCCATTGTTCTGTCTGCTCCTTCTCCCTTGCTGGAGAAACAGAGGTCTCACCTCTTGAACCATCCTATGATCAATGCTGTCTCCAATGTTTTTCAGCTGCGTGGCCAACTTGTGGATTATTTCCTCCTGGTGATGCTGGTTCTGGCCGATGCCGTTTTCCTTGGGCTGAGAAGGAGAGTTGTGATCTGCATTAAGAGAAAAGAGTTCAAGAGAGATACTCCGTTAACTATCTGTGAAGTTACTCCCCACTAGTTACTAAAATCTGTCTTAGGCAATGAGAGGGACAAAAACCCATCATCATAACGATTATCAAAAAAACAAAGCCTTGCTTTGGAATAGATCCGTTCTGTTCGATAGAAATACGTGGTGCGACCTTTCTAGGCCCGGCAGGTTCACGAGATTTGGGTGGAAGATAAGAACGTTCACAGAGCCGTTGGGATGTCTGAGATGCCTTTATTCAGGGGTGGGAGATGCATGCATGCTGCAAGCTGCGTGTCACACTGCATGTCACCTGTCCCTCTGCGTGCTTGTGTCTGCACACACGCACGATGAGAAGCCCCCCTACCTCCTTAAATCTGAGCACAAAGCCAGCATCAGGCCAAAAGATAAAGTAACACAGCATGAGCTGCACATGTGAGCCCACTTCATGTTATGGGAACCGTTTATCGGATCCAGACTCAAGGCTATGAGAACGCACTTGTCAGGCCCATTCAAGGTTGTGAGAAACTGCTTCCCTCTCATTACCCGGACACCTGGGTGAGGAAGCCAGACTGCCTCCATTTACCCTACAAAATATAATTCAAGATATGTACTAATTATTAATATTCTAGTAAAATCAGATAAAATTAATTAGTAATATATTTTACTTAAGCCAACATATCCAAAGTATTATCATTGCAACATATAATCAACATAAAATTGTAAGTGATATGTTTTGCATTCTTTTTATTATACCTAAGTCTTCAAAATCTAATGTTAAGTTAGTCTTATGGCACATCTCAATTCAGAAGCTCACTTTTCACTGGAAAACCTTGACGAGTACTTAGGTTACACAAAGTTTACATTTTAAAAAGTAGATTCATATATTCAAGTTGTTCCAAACATACTTGAAAATTTTCCAACAATTAAACCAAGTATCAGTTTTTAAAGTTAATTAAAATTAAATAAAACTTAAAGTTTAGCTCTTTAATTGTATCGCCTGCATTTCAAGTGCTCAAAAATCAAATGTGATTAGTAGACATTGTGTGGGCTAGGTCTGGATCTCTACAGCTTTTTAAAGTAGATTTTCCCATTTTTTTTAACCCACTATTCTTGAATGAATTCCTCCAAATGTTTTTTGCTTCCAGCAACCAATGAGTGTGTTAAAGCAATACTATGAGTAAACTACTGTGCTGGGGTGCTTTGGGGGAACTTAGGAAAATTAAAAAGACAGGGTTTCTGTCCTGAAGTTGCTCACAGCACACTGGTTAGGGATGAAACAATTCCCAAGTGCTTTAGGAATTCAGAGAAGAAGGAAATAAATTTGGGCTAAAGTAGACACACATATGGCTTCATAAGTACAGCAAGTTTTGCTTTGAACCTATTTTGTTCCCATAAAATTTGAAGACTTTGATTTTTCAGGTTTTGTGCTGAGAAAACAAGCCCTGTCTTCAAAGAGGCTAGTAGAAGAGAGAGAGAAACCGCATTTCAACATGTTACAGTAAGGACGGGGCTTGCAATGAGGTCAGGGAAGTCCTCCCAATGGAGATGATAGTGCAATTCAGTCTTGAAGGATGAAGGATAAATAAGAATTAGCCAGGAGAGGAAGATGAATATGAGGCCAGAGTCAGCTGGAAGGGAGTGGCAAATAGAACATTCCAGGCAGAAGGATCATGTGAGAAAATACATGGGGATGACAGAGAGGTTTTCTGCACAAACTCAAAGCGGTGCTGTTGTTGAAAAGCAGGGAGTAACAGGAAAGGTAACAGAGCGGGCAGGAGCAAAACCATGAAGGCCCAGGATGAGGCCTGGACTTTATCCAGTAGAACAAGAGACCCAATGAAGGGTTTTAAGAAGGAAATGATATGATCAGGTTTGCTTTCTGGCCATTTCCTTCTGGGATCAGAATGGAGAATGGTAAGAGAGGCCGAGAACGCAGTTAGAAGCTACTGTGAAGTCCTGAGGAGGGGACGGTAAGGAGTTGCCTAACAACAACTAACATGCTTACTGCAGGCCAGGCCACACGTGCATTATTTCACTGACTACTCCCTCACAATGACCCCCATGAGGTCATTTTACCCCCATATTACGGATGAGAGAGCCGTGATTTAGAGAATACTTTTCAATCTTGGCTCCACCTTAGAATCCTTGGCGGGGCTAGGGGGATGCTTTTAAAACTCCCAAGGCACAAGCCTCACTCTATTCCAAAGAAATCATTTTCCTGGGAGTTGGACCAAGCATCAGTCTTTTTTTTTTTAAGCTCCCCAGGTGGTTTCCATCTGCAGCCAAGTTTAAAGACAGCGGTTTATAAAATGGTTGAGTGGCTTGCCTAGGGATTGAAAGTCAATGAGTGTGAGAGGCAGGATATAAACCCAGGTCTGAACTAGAGTTGTACTAGCAAGGGTGGAGTGGTGAGAACAGATTCTATAAATATTTAGGAAGCAGAATATTCTGGAATTTGGTAATAGATTAGAAGAGAAAGGTGAGGGAAAGGGAAACTCCTACTGCTCCAGCCCTGCAAAGCGGAAGGGCGATGGCACCATCATCCTGCACAGAGAACGGGGGTCAGGGTGGACAGGCATGAAGGCAGAGAAGACAGGCAGCAAGAGAAAGGACAAGATTTGAGTTCATTCATAAATTTAAGAGACCTGTAGAACGTCTTAGCAGGCATCTGGATAATATTTGAAGCTCGGGGGATGACAGAATTTAAAGATTGAAAAGTTCTTTGTTCATTCATTTACTCAATAAAAATGCAGGAAAATGGATGAGATATTTCCGCTTGTGTGGCCGAAGACAGAGCCTCTGGATGAGACTGATCATAAACAAGGTAGGAAAAGGAACAAAATGACACAAATGACACAAAAATGACTGAGAAAGAATACTCAGATAGATCAAAGTGGAATCAGGATAAATGGTGTTTCCTAACCATCTTTCAAATCTTGTTGAAAATGTCTTTCTAAAATGTATTATACTAGTGGACATTGTTACCTGGCTAACTATGGTATACAGGATGCAACCGTGTGTGTGCTGCTGACGACGATGCAGAGTCCTGAGAAACGCCTCAGGATCCTTGCACTGAAGATGCCAATGGTTGTCTGACTTGCCCACACCCCTTTCCAGGAGAACCTGACCTGTTGCCCAAGCAATCAGGTTCTTTCCTACATGGTCCCACCCCACCCCCAGGCCACAGTTGAATGGATCAGAGATGGTCACCTGACCCAAGAACCAATAATCGTTTGGCTGGCCGGGTACTAAGAACCTGGAACCAAGAGGGAACAGGGTCCTTTCCTCTCTGTTCAGTGTCAGCTTCCTCTCAGTTCAATGGAGACTTAGGAAGCTAAGAGAAGAGTTGACAGTGGAACTAGGAATGTCACAGAATTATGTTGGCTCAGAATAACTCAAAGTCATTTGCAAGTAAAAATTATGAAGGAGAAGGAAACAGTTAAGGGAGAGGCAGGGGAAGCGGGCTGATAGAGAAGAACTGAGCAGACGCTCAGAAACCAAGACTCAAAAAAAAAAACCAAACAAACAAAACCCCCAACCTCCTCACAACAGCCTCAAAATTTAAGCCCTCCAAGTTCAGTTCTTTTTCATAAGCACCCTAACCAGAAACCACAGCTTTCTGGAGTTAACTAGAATAGGTTTCTCTTCCCTGCAACCAAACAAATAATCATAAATGCTACATTAATTATCTTTGTCCAGAGCTGTCTAATGTCAATAAAATTGTGTAGGAGGTTATGCTGGCTATAAATCAACTTCAGGACAGACTCTGAAAGTGAAATTTAAAAATTAAGTTCCTGCCCTAATTGGTGTGGCTCAGTGGATTGGGCATCATCCTGCAAATGGAAAGGTTGCAGGTTCGATTCCCAGTCAGGATACATGCCTGGGTTGTAGACCAGATCCATGGTTGGGGACATGTGAGAGGCAACTGACTGTTGTTTCTCTCATGCATCAGTGTTTCTCTCCCTCTCATTCTCCCTCCTTTCCCCTCTGTCTAAAAAAAAAATAAAATAAAAATAAGTAAATAAATAAAGTCCTTTTAAAAAATTAAGTTCCTGATACTAGTGTCTTGTATTTTTGATTCTGGTTATTAACCCATTGCTAACAGAAGTTGAATGCAAAATGGATTGAGCTCTGCTGTACTCGCCCTATACATGGAATTATTTGCTGGCTCCAGAGAGTTGGTGTACGTGTCCTACAGAATTCATACAATAAAATACCGTATTTTGCCACGTATAATGCAAGCCCACATTTTTGCACTTTATACATGGGATTATTATACGCATGGTATGTGATCATTACACCCATGTTTAATGTGCATCCTTATTTTTCCCTAAAAATTTTGGGCAAAAAAGTGTGCATTATACAGCAAAATATGGTAGTTATGCTACCATATTATAAAATAACAGGAAATAACTCATTAAATCAAAGTTCTAAAGTGATAATATGTTGAAGTAAGAGGTCTTGTGATAAGATCATTAAAATGAGTGAAATAAAAAAAGCAAAACTCTGTATTATTTTCCAAGTATTGAATTTTTAATATCCTTAGGAAAAGAGTATCTCATTTTATGCTGGAAAGTTGTATGAATATGTATATATCCATGCAGAGTTCTGAAAATCAGACCACAGTCTAAATGGCCTAGCGGAGAAGTTGGAAAATAATCTCATGGTTAATCTTTTTGTAAGAATAATTCCTCAATGCATTGGAAATTTTTAAAATATTGTTGTATATTAGGAATCCTAACTTTGACCAGTTGTCCCTCCAGTTGCATTTAGGGAAACTTTTCAGCAAACATGCACTTTAGGTCTTACAAGTGCTTTGCCATTGTCAGCTATAATGTGAATATTTTATTTTCTCATTTGGCAGCAGCCCCCTTATAATCTTGGTTATGTTCACCAAAAATAAAGGTCTTCTGGTTCAAGACTGAGCACAAGCATTGGCCTCTCCATCTTTTCTAATCTCTCCAAAACCCCACCAAATAGTAAAGTACAAAAAAAGAATAAAACCACAACAATGCAGAGAATGGAAAGCAAGGTCAGCAGCAGACGAAAGATCTATACATGTTTGTGAAAGGCAGAAAGGAGCTGAGACGAGACATGAACAAAAGGGTCAGGCCGAGAGCCTACTACCGAGGATAGAAGCCCATCTAGGCACTACGACCCCGAGCTGGGAGAGAGAGACACGCCACTGACTGGAGGTCTGATGGGGGATCAGGACCACTTGGTGGCTCTGACATCCCAGCCCACTACACCCAGCACAGACATCGGGCAATCAATGAATCAATTAACAAAACCCAGACCACTCTTCCCTAATGGAAGAGAACAAATCCTACGGAAGAAGCTAAAGTTTCTTTATGAATGCTGGTGCCTCAGATTATATGTCTCTTGGTTCTAGTATTTGAGGAATCTGGGGCCAGAAAGCTAGCTCCCTACCTCGTCTCCCAGAGCCTCCCCTCCCCCAACTCACAGAGCTCCCGCGCTCCAGGCGCTCCATTTGAGTCCCTGCTCACCAGGGAGCCCTGGAGAGGCAGTTAGGCACAGCGGGAAAATTCTGAGGCCACTCAGAATCCATCACTTCAGTTCAAATGTAAAACCCACTACGAATAAAACTATGTAACCTGGGGCAAGTTATCTAATCTTTCTATACCTCAGTTTTCAACTGCAAAATGTAATGTATCGCTTCATCAATTCTAAGATTTTTTTTAATGTTTTCAAAATCAGAATTTGATTTATAATTTGTGGTATATCATAGTTTGATAGCATTGTCTACCTTTTTAGTAGTGAACAAAAGAATGGTATATCTTACAGCTGATGAATATTAAACTTAATGAAATACCATATAACTACCTCATACAGGGGTTGTTGAGATGATTGAGTTAATACATTTAACCTGCATGGGACAGTGCCTGGAACATGGATAAGCAGTTTATAAATGTTAGCCACTGCACCACCCAGAAAAACAGTCCTACTTACATAACAGCAGCCAAACTCCTTACCAACTACCGTGTCCATATTTCTTTAAAATAATAAAGTATCACCAGGCAATTGATAAGAAACACAGAATAAGAAATACTAGATAAAAAAAAATAAAACAGTAATCCTAAAGAAAATAGACATAATTCAGGGAGCAAAAGAGAATGTGTGTAAATTTTAATGTATATATTTAGAGAGATTTTTAAAAATATCACATCCATGAAACAAAAGAGGATGCTCTGAGAAAAAGAATAATCCTAG
This sequence comes from Mormoops blainvillei, assembly GCA_004026545.1. Taxonomy (NCBI): domain Eukaryota; kingdom Metazoa; phylum Chordata; class Mammalia; order Chiroptera; family Mormoopidae; genus Mormoops; species Mormoops blainvillei. The sequence goes on from PVJD01002302.1 coordinate 16,527, forward strand.
AACAAATTTTTTCAGATTTAAAAAATATAATTTCCAAAATTAAAAATACAACTCATGTTCTGGAAGACTAAAGGAAATCACTCAGAAAAAAAATTGTAAGTTGAAAAATATGAGAGAAAAGACAATGATATAGAGTAACAATATGGAAAGAGCAATGTCTCATTAATGGGCATCCCAGAAAGAGAGAAATAGAGGAAATTATCAGAACAAACGGTCTAAGACAGCTTCCCAGAGGTAAAGGACACCAAACTTCATATTAGAGAGTCCCACAAAGAAAAAAAAGGAAGGAAGCTAGGAAGGAAGGAAGGAAGGAAGGAAGGAAGGAAGGGAGGGAGGGAGGAAGGGAGGGAGGGAGGAAGGGGCCCCATCAAATGCTAAGGACGACAAGTGGGGAAATTAAAACTTCACCTGTAAAACATACTGAAATTTCAAAACACCGAGCACAAGGAGATGCTAGAAATCTCCAACGAGCAACATGGATTAGCGGGCGGCTGACCTTCCATCAATAATGGATACTAGAAGATAGTAAAACAATTAATATCCTCTAAAAAATTATTTTCAGACTAGAATTCTATGCCTAGCTAAACTCCTCAAAACATGTGAGATATGAATAAAGACATTTGCAGATATGCAAGGAGTGAGAAATTCTTCTCCCACACACAATTTATTAGGAAGCCTCTTGAGGAAGTACATTCCAGTAAAAAAGAGTAAACAACAAGAGTATGACTAAACCAAGAAAAAAGAAGACTTAGCAAAAGGTGGATTCAAACCATGTGAAGGGGGGCCCCAGGGTGGTAATGGGGCAATCGACCTAGAGGGTGACTAGGCTAGAGCAAGGTGATGGCCGCAGATGGGAAGCCCCTGCGGATGGGGAGATTTGATAGATGAGACAGTAAGGCTGGAAATTTGGGGAAACTACAAAGCATGTGGGGAGGGGAAAAAAGGCGATGAGAAAGTCCAGAAAACAGTAAAAGATCATATAGGAAGTGTATGGTCCCTATGTGAAGCAAATTAAAATGTGGCTTAAGTTTAAACTGAAGAATTGTTTTATGGTTTTTTTCTAAAATGATATTCCTCTGTGTTAAACTTTGCAGTACTTTATATGACCAGGAATAATTTTAAGCAATTGCTGCTTAAATCCTTGTATCAATACTGGGAGGTGATTATTCTCAGGGAAAATCATTCCAGTACATTTGGTCTTTTTTTGAAAAAATTGATTAGAGAGACAGAGACAGACACACAAAGAGCATCAATTCGTTGTTCCACTTATTTATGAATTCATTGGTTGATTCTTGTATGTGCCCTGACTGGGGATCGAACCTATAAATTTCGTGTATCAGGACGATGCTCTAACAAACTGAGCTGCCTGGCCAGTGCCATACAGTCTTTATTTCTGGTAGCCATCATCTCTAAATCCCAGAGGTTTTAAGAGAGTTTGCACAACCTTTTATTTTTGGAATACTGATACAAAAGGTGGACAAAAACGAGGATGAGGGTACTACAAGCCTTGGCCACTCCACATCCTGGATCATCCGCTTCCAGATTGGAAAACACACGCCTCCCTTTCTCAGAGACAAATAAAAATAAAAGAAAAGAAAGAAAGAAAGAAAATTTAAAAACCTCAAGACTTCATCTCAAAGTCATGTAACCTCTTCTTTTAGTTGAGGAAAGTGGCTTCTTTTAGGAGGACTGTAGGGCATTTGCCAGTGTTTTAAATTTAATCAATTTGATTATTTAAAGATTTTAAATACAAAATCAACAGTAGTTGCCTCATATCAAAGGATGTGCCCCTCTCATAATCAATAAAACATTTTACAGTTGGACGTTCAATTCCTAACAATACCTAATCAGAATACCAATTTCAAAGTAATTCGCTCAAACTTAGCAGAACTACTAATCAATCTCAGGAAGGCTCAAAATCTTTTAGCAAGAACAAATTGATCCTTTAAAAAAGATTGCTGGTATCACCCAGGATTGAAGTAGAACAAAAGAGAATGTAGTAAAGATAAAAGAAAGTTTGCAGGACAGTAAAGTGTGAATTTGAGCGACCAGACTAGATTTGGCATCGGTAAGTATAGACTCCTCTTCTAAGAGGTGCCCTGATGAAGGAATGAAAGAGAAAGGCAGTAAGTAGCAAGAGGAGGAGGTGTGTAGAAGGAATTTTCTAAGTTGAGGGTCTTCAGCAGGTTTGTAGGTTGAGGAGAGGAATGAGGAGTAATGGAAAGTAGACAGTAGTGTAAGTCAAATTGTTGGGGCAAAGTCTCAGAGGGTTAGGAGGGACAAGAATGGAAACACATAGAAGGATGAGCTTTCACAGGAGGGGCATCTCCCCCTTCCTTTGAGATATAATGGAAGGAGATAAGTTGTGATGTTCACATAAGGGAGTCAGGAGCAAAGGGAAAGAAGATTCAGGTGTTTGCCCATGATGACATCACCTTTACACATGGAGCAGAAAGTGAAGCCATCTACTGAGACAAGGAAGGATGCTGAAGTGGCTGGAATTAGTCTCTCACAAAAATGGAAAAAAAAGAAAGCTGATCAGAGTTGTATAACAGGAGCTGATGACAACCATCACCCCCCTCAAAAAAAAAAAAAGAGAGACAAAAATTTGACCTTGACGTGCGTTCTCTTTCCAGCTAGCAAGGGTCCTAAATCTGTACCTAAGGAAAAGAAAAATGTATCCCATCCTCCCACATGGGAGATTCAAGTCTTGGCTCAGTTACTTTATGATTTTTTGTTCTTAGGCAGGTTACTTAGCTTCTTTGTGTCTTGGTTTCCCCATTTGTTAAAAGGGAATTTAATATTATAATGAATATTTAACAATGATGTTCATAAAGTACCTGGTATACAAAAAGCCCTACATTATATGTCTTAGCTACTACTGCTGGACTTGGTGTTAGACAATATTTATGTAGATACAATAATGTAAACCAGGGTTATTGGTTTTTAACTTTAGAATCAACTGATGGACAAAGTATGGAAGAGCTGGTTGTGGCTGGAGGTAAAAATGTAAATATTGCCCTTGCTAGGTAGCTCAGTTGATTAAAGCATCATCCCTATGTGCCAAGGTTGCAGGTTCAATACCCCCATTCAGGGCACAGACAAGAATCAACCAATGAAGGCATAAATAGGTAGAATAACAAATCCATGTTTCACTCTCTCTCTCTCTAAAAATCAATCAATGAAAATTTTGTTTAAAAGAATGTAGCCCTGGCCAGTGTGGCTCAGTGGGTTGGGCATTGTCCTACCAACTGAAGGGGCCATGGGTTCAATTCGCAGTTGGGGCACATGCCTGGGTTGTGGGTTCTTCCCCTGATTGGCAACCAGTAGTTGCTTCTCTCTCTCTCTCCTTGCCTCTCTCTCTAAAATCAATAAGCATGTCCTCGGGTGAGGATAAATAAGTAAATGATTTTTTTAAGTGTAAATATTAACAACTTTGGCCACAGAACAATAAAAAGATATACCAGTCAAATAGCAGACTGTGAAAGGCTGAGTGAGTAGAAAACAGGGAAGTTAGTATCTTCATCTTATAAAATACTGAGTTACCTGATATTGCTGAAAGTATATGAGATAAAAAATAGGCATTTAAATTATTTAAGTTTACAAAGACAAAAAACACAAGTATTAAAATAATAATTTAACTATCAGGCTGGTGTGGCTCAGTGGACTGAGTGCCAGCCTGTGAACCAAGGGGCTGCTGGTTCGATTCCCAGTCAGGGCACATGCCTGGGTTGCGGACCGGGTCTCTGTTGCGGGGTGTGTGAGAGTTAGCCACACATTGATGTTTCTCTCCCTCTCTTTCTCCCTCCCTTGCCTCTCTCTAAAAATAAAAATAAAATCTTTTTTAAAAAAAGTAATTTAACTATCAAACATGAAAAGAGAGGGTGTGGTATGAGCTAAGCCTCATCTGTCATGTCAAGGAATCAATGGATGGCATAAATAAATCAAGAGACGAAAATAAAACGGTTGTTCCCAACTCTGTCAGTACATGGCTATCAGTTTAGAGACCTAAAAAAATAAGTAAATAAAAAAGAATTTTGTTGGCCTGGAAATAAAACGACAAATAGGTTTTTGTTTTTAAGTTCCTTAGGTGCTTCTAGCCCACAGCCAGGGTCAAGAATCACTGATCTAGGAAACTAGAAAATATTGCCAATTAAAGAGTTCACCTTCTGGGGATGGGGCAGCAGGACAGGGTAGAGGCGAAAGAGAGAGGCTGAATACTAACTTTATATTCATTCATTCATTCGTTTATTCATTCATTCATTCAACAACTGTTTATAGAAGGCCTTCTATGTGACAGACACTGCTTTAGGTTCTTTTCACCATGAGCTCTCCGGTGCTAGATTTCTTTCCATAAACATGTAAGTTGCTTTGATAAAAAAATTTTAATACAACAAAAAAGCAGCAGCGTTACCTGGATCCACACTTTCAAATGCACTGGACAACTAGCAAGAACCACGGCAACCTGAGTGGAAAGGGCAGCCACTTATGCAGGGAGATACGCTTGGAAAAACAACCTTTCGCAAGGGGGTAGCCAGGTTGCCAGCTGGCTGGGAGAAGGTAATGGAAAGAGTGCTCAAGGGCAAACCACTCCACAGCACCCCTCTCCTACCACCGATGCCACTGAGCCACAGCTGCCAGCTGAGTCTCAAAGTTAAAAGCTTTGAGGACCATGGTCCCCAGAGCTCCAGGACACTACAACAGAGTAAAGAGAAGGAGGGAGAGGATAGACTGGGGCAGGAAGGGGCAAGGTCTCAATGCATTAATTCACCTCGGCCAAGGGTAAGTTCCTAAACAGGCTGTTTAATTAGTAAGTGAAACATATGACCCTTTGATCAAAATTACAGCCTCACCTCAAGCCATTTTGAAGTAACACATTGATTAGTTAGCACTCCAGCAAGGATTATTTGACAATTACCTAAGAAAATGCGAGGGCACCGGTGAGGGCTGAGAGCTCACTCAAGAGAGAAGATGCCAGAGAGAAGAAAAGGGAACCAAGAGGGGAGACCCTCTAAACAAATGTCACCTACTTCACGAAGAGTTTAGGGCCAGCCCTGTCTGTGGCAATCAACTGCACAATGAGATCCGCGGCTATTTAACTGACTAACTCATTGTCGCCTGGGAAATACAAAGCCTAGTACGTCACCCGCATTAGGAAGATGGATTAGAGAAGCAGGGAACTCGATTAAGTGTGCTGAAAGCAAGAGGCGTGTTTTGCATTCTGGAACTCAACATAATAACTATTTAGAGTTTGTGCCTGCCTGACCAACTAGAAGATGAAACACTGCGGCCATGTATCTGTTTCATAACTCTGGGGCCTAGCTCAGTGCACACAGATGGTGCTCAGCAGGTATTGTTGATTGCGATGTAAAGATGCAGCTGCAGAAGGGGGTGCAGAGAATGAAACGGAAAAGAAAGTGAGGGTTAGGTGAAAGTGTTGGCTACTCTCTAAGTTTAAGGACAGCTCTACCTTTTAGTTTGTCTTGAAGAGGTCTCTCCTTTCATTTAAAGTTGTAAAATAGCAACAATAAGGTACATTCGCATATTTTAAACTCTTGGTGTAGACCCTCATCTAAAGCCTGGAGGTTCTCTCACAGCTGGTGGTGAGAATATAAACTGATACAACATCTCTAGGTGGCAACCTATCTAGTTCCCAAATTTTACAAATCAAGGTTATTTGTTGTAGCATTGGTTTCAATATTAAGTGATGGGAAACAACCCCAACGTACATCAATAGGAAACTATTTAAATAAATGATGGTGTATCCACACAATGAAATACTATACCACTGTAAATAAGAATAAGGAAGCTGTTTCCTGGAGAAGGATAGGGAGAGTTAGTAAGCCTTAAAAGAGGAAAAATAGCATCCAAGCGCTCTCAGAGGAAGAAAGCAGCTGAATCACTAGACTCTCTTCTGACTTCTACCACAAATATTACACTTATGATAGTTATACACAAACACACATATAAATATATTGAAATACATAGATTTTTTTTAAGGTCTTCCCTTTCCTATCAATAATTATTACATTTTTAGAGGTGGGCAAGATCTCTTTTTGTTTTTACTCATTTTTGTTTTCCCAAGAGTTTCTAATTTCCCTTAAATAGCAAATCAGGATGGTTTCTCTGGACTTTCCAAGATTCTATCCACCGCCCCGCCTACCCCTACCCCGCCCCACGTCGTCAATTTTTCTAAGAAAAATTGTCTTTAGTTCCCCATACAAAAATTCTATTTTCTTTTTCCTCAGAGTTGTTCCTACGTGTAGACTTCCCCAAAGTAACAGATGAATTTTGGCTTCAGCAAGCCACTTTCCAGTCAACAAAGGTTAGTGATTTTCTTTTTCAGTCTGTGTCGCAGCACAGGGCCAAAGCCACTGGGGGGATATAGGACCTTCTGGATAATCAGTTTCCCAGGAATTTTATTTTGGGCAGTACTTGGGCTTTATTTTTTTTTTCTTCTTTCTTCCTTTTAAAGGTTGCTTGCAGGAGAGCTTTCCCCAGGTCCTCTGAGGGACCTCCCGCAGCTCCGCAGCCCCGCGTCCGGCTGTGCGGACCCGAGTCGGTTCCCAGCGGGGAAAACGCGCGCTCCCCCGGGCCTGGGCAGTAGAGGTCGGGCAGGCCCGAGGCGGTCTCCCGCGCCTGCAGCGGCCCGCAGCGCTCCTTCCAGACACCCAGGGGAGCGGGAGGCAGGGAGACTCGGTACCTGGAATACACCGCAGGGCGCCACAGACTACCCTGGCTTGGGCGTTCTCGACGCCGGAAAAACAGCTCCATGTCCTTCTCACACCGCCTCTTTCAGTCTGAACGGCCCCCATTTCTTCACCGATATCACAAAACATAAGAGAGAAACGCGCTGCTTCCTTCTGGGCCAGACAGTATGCAGAGAAAATGGGAGGCCGGTGTGGGCTTCCAACTCTAAATCGGGGGAGCCACCGCTGCCTGCAAACTCGTGGCCCACCAGGCTAAAATACCCGTCCCAAATAAGATTTTGCATATGGAGTAAAACAAGAGTTCTAGGCACGAAAACAAACGTGTAGATTAGGTTGTGGGCTGTTACTGCATAAACCAAAGGTAGTGGCATTATTACCTCTTCAACGTTTCTCTTTTTGAGGTGAAACTGGTTGGGAAAGCATTTTGGGTAAATGTGGTAACCGCCCACAGAGTGCCTCAGAAGGGCATCAGCTTCACTGAGGACAAGCGATTCAGTGAGTGTGAAACCACACTGGAAAAGATTTGCAATAAAATATAAGTTCTAGAATAGTAATGATTGCACACCTTTGTAAATATACTAAAAACTACTGAATCGTGTGCTTTAAAATGTTTAATTTTATCATGTATGGATTACATCTCAAAAATACGTATGTTATTCACAGGTGACAGAATCTCAGGCTCTGAGAATTGTTGACATCTGCACGGATGAAAATTCAATATTTAAGTCAATTGAGTTCTTTCTGGAAAATAGATGCCATATTTGGTATGGTGACCAGATGCTATCACAATGCTTGAAATTTCCACTTCCTCAGTGGCATGTGATTCTTTTAAAGTTGGAGAATAGTTTAAGATTCGTTTTAATAATACCTTTCATGTGTCCAGCATATTTTAATCTAAAAGTCTAAAAACCCATAATGCTCTTTAAAATATAAGACTTTAATTTTCCAACAGTCCGGGACATTTAAAAATCATACATTTTTGCAAAACAAACTTTCAAATTTATCTTTCCTTCAATTCTTTCCTGTACTGGCAAAATCAAGAAGGAGTCTAAATTGAATTTTTCCTACGTTAGGAATGCAGACATTGTTAGGTCCACTTTAAAGACAAATTTTTCTTAAAAGATACATTTGATTTATTTAAGTTGCTCTGGGATCATCTTAATTAGCTGTCACGTCAATGATTCAGGACTAATAGAAACTAAGAAATTTAATACCGTGAAGCAAAAAACAAAGTCAGTTTTAGATTTTTAGCATATAGAACTTTGATGAATAGATTTACCACTATCTTCTTATGGTTAATGTTTAATTAATCTACTTAATGCCCAAGTTTGTGTCCTCAATACCAAGAAAAATACATGCAAAGTCAAACATTTCTGTTAGTTCAATACAAATATCTTACCTGGGTTTCTTGACATGGCTGAAGCTAGCTGGTTGCTGGCAAGTCTGGTCATGTCTGCCTTCTGAAAACCGTATTTCACCCACAGTGATTTGCAACAATTTGTTACTTTGGAAGAGGGATTCAGGAGTTCTTTAGGTTCACAAACAATAGCATTAATTTTTTTCTTCTTCATATTTTTTCCCTGTTGACAAATATATTTTCAGAGGATTCCCCCCATTTCTCAGTAATATTTGATATGTTAGGTAAATATTGATGTTCTAACAATATAAGCAACCTTTATTCCATATAAAAAAGGCTTATGGGTTTGGGTGGAAGATGGAACAGGGTGATCTCTAAGGTCTTTTTCAACTTAGATAAACATCTCTATATGTTGTTTGGTCTTTAGGTCTTAGATCTGCTACACCCCCCACATCCACAGCCTCTCCACATCCTTATGGCCCAACAACTTTCCTTCATCTCTTCAGTAGGCACATTCCGTCAACAGAACTGTCCCAAGTAGTACACATAGGAGAGGAGAGACGAACTAGTGTAGCCAAAACAAAAATAGATCAAAAAGCTAGAGAGATGGTGAGGGTTGGAGATGGAATACGTTCTTTGTCTTACACCTTCTGTGTATCTTTCCTCCCCAGTATGGTACTTGTCTTCTCTCTTTGATCCTCCAGATACACACAGTCCATCTCTACAATCTCCACAGACACTCATCAAGGCGATTGTCCCCCACCCTCTTTTTTTCTAATATTATAGCACCAATCCAGTAAATTAAAGAAATGAACTAAGCCTTTCATTGTCTATCAAGTGTACTTAATTCTCTTGACTTAAAGGTTTGTCACAGAGTTTGACTTCCTATTTTACCTTCTAAATCTAAGCAGTTACTGGAAAGAAAAGGAATGAGTAAGAGGAATGCAACCATAAAGAACAATTAAAGAAGGTAACAGGGGAGGCCTTTGGGAGCCTTAGATCAGTGATATGCAATAAAAATATGCGAATTGTGCCCTGGTAGGGTTGCTTTGTTGGTTGGAGCATCATCCCGGACACCAAAAGTTTGTGGGTTCAATTCCCGGTCAGGGCACATATCTAGGTTTGGGCTTTCAGCCCTGGTCTAGGCATGTATGGGATGCAACAAATCAATGCTTCTCTCTCACCTTGATGTTTCTCTCTATCTCTCTCAAATCAATAAAAACATATCCTTGGGTGAGGAGATATATATTTTTTATAAGTATATATATAATATATATATACTTATAAAAAATATATAATATATATAATAAAATATATATATGAGCAGGGAGAGAGAATGAACATATATATCCCTGGCCAGTTAGCTCAGTTGTTAGAATGGGTTTGATCCCCCAGTCGGGGCACATATAAGAATCAACCAATAATGCATCAATATGTGGAACAACAAATCAATGTTTCTCTCTCTGTCTCTGTCTCTCTGTTTCTCCCTCTTCTTCCTTCTCTCTAAAATCAATAAATAAAAAATAAAAATATATGAATCATATGTGTAATTTTAAGTTTTCTAGTACATTAAAACATAAAAGAAAGGTAAAATTAATTTTAATAATACAGTTTCTTTAAGTAAATATAATCCCAAAATAAACCCCAAAGTTATCATTTCAACAGGTAATTGATATAAACATTATTAAATATCTTACATTCTCATTAAAGTAAGTCTACAAAATCTAGTATGTATTTTACATTTATAATATATCTCAGTTTGTACTAGCCACATTTCAGATGCTCAGTAGCTACATGTGGCTAGTGACTACTGTATCAGACAGAACAGTAAGGCTATATTTCATTTTTTAAATATTTCAGCTTTATAGGAAGAGTTAAAATTGAAAAAAAATTGAGAGAAAGTCAATAAGCAGCTATCTCAGCTATACAAGTTAAGACAAGAGAAATCATCAGGTAGAATTCTGACTCATCATTTTTCAAATGTACCACATTTTCCAGTGTAGCATGCTACTTTAATATTTTGATTATTGTAATGTGGGCCAGATTAAGGGAGAGGGAGCCATGGAATGAAGGGTTGTGAATCCCTTGGCATTTTTGGTGCTTGGGTAGCCTGATATTTTAACAAAACTCATCAGGCAACTTTCTGACCTTAAATTAATTTCTCAAGTAAACTTTCCATTGGGAAAAAGACATATTGTCCAGCTAATGCATCAGAGCCAGGTCAGCCCTGAATAAAATTATTAAATTATTAACTAAGCAAAGTTAATAGTCAAGATGCAGTTGCTGGGTGAGGTTCTTATCTGAAAAAGCCAGCTGACAGCTTTACCTATCAGTGCATTGTGAAACTGTCATTTTGTACTACTTATTCACATGGTATTGCTAGGCAGCTGAGAATATAAAATATCAAACCATGGTCTTTTAAAAAAAAATTATTAAGAATGTTGGACTTGGTTACCCCCAAATAGGTTTTTATTATAATCTCCCCAAACAATTCCACAGGATGTTAAGAGGTATTTATTGAAAAAAGAATCAATGCTGATTATAACTTATTTTTCACCTACAATATATTTTTAAATATAAGTAATAAAAATACTTTTTATGTAGTTGTTGGTATTATTAGATATTTGCCTTTGGGAAATGGTGTGCCTACCTGAAAACACCAGGAAGTCTCAGGATTCACGAAAGCATGATAATGGATTTGCACATGGAAACCTAAGCAACTGTTGAGTTGATAATATGTGGCCTATTTAACAACCATTTTATGTTAGTTTCCTTGTCTTATTATTTCAATATATAGAGATGATATTTTTCACCTAATAAAGTCATTTTTTTCAAAATTTAGAGAAGCCTGTTTCATTTTTCAGATGGTGCATTTTTTAAAATTAAATTTATTGGGGTGACTTTGATTAATGGGATCACATACATTTCAAGTGTACATTTCTATGATACAAGATCTGCATATTGTTATTTTTATCTACTTGTTTAGAGGCTGTTGTGATATAAAGTTTAAAATATTTGAGTGAAGATTTTATCATTTCTTTCAGCAATTAACTCATCTGTGGTTCATATTTTACTGCCTACGCATGGTAGGCTGAGCAATGGCCCTCCAAGGCGTCCACATCTGAATCCCCAGGACTAGTGAATATTTTACCTTATGTGGCAAAATGCACTTTGCAGATGTGATTAAATTAAGGTAGAAGCAGAGATTACCCTGGATGATGGGGCCCAACTTAATCACACAGGTCCTTCTAAGAGAAAGGCAAGAGGATCAGAGCCAGAGAAGCAGGTGTGACAATGGAAGTAAAGGCCAGAGTGATGTGAGAAAGGCCCTATGAGCCAAGGAACGCAGGCAACCTCTAGAAGCTAAAAAAGGGAAGGAAACTGAGGAATGCAACCTGGTTAACCCATTTTAGATTTCTCACCTCCAGAACTGTAAGATAATATATTTGTGTTTTCTAGGCCACTCAGTCTGTTGTAATTTATTACCACTGCAGTAGAAAATGTATACACTATGTTAATCTAAGTACATATTAAATTTTAGTTGGTACACTATAATTTTAAATGTGTTCATCGTAAAATAAATTTGGACATAGGTAAGAGTCCATATTAGAGTATAGCATTTTCTACAATAACTAGACAATAATAACTAGAATTGTTAAACACTAAATAATTACTTGGTGGTGGCAACTATGCATTAAGCTACAAATCTTCATAGTATGCAATAAATGTTCATCAACAATGAAAAATATATGTTGATCTCCTATTGAATGTACTCTGGACACTGGGTATATAGCAGTCAACAAGATAGAAATGGTCCCTTCCTTCGTGGAGGTGACAGTCTAGCAGGGCAAAGGGGCATATACGAGGTCTGTCCAGAAAGTACCCAGTCATGTAATATGAAAAATGAGACATTTATTGAAGAAGATACAAGATACAGAAACATTGTACAAAGGACAATGATGCCTCAGTCCCCGTCAAAGCAGTCACCTTGGGACCTCACACAGTTCTCCTAATTGCCATCAGCTGCCCCATCATATTTTCCTGAATCTTATTGATGGTCTGAAATCTCTTCCCTTTCAAAGGTGATTTTAGTTTTGGGAAAAGCCAGAAATCGCAGGGCACCAAATCTGGGCCGCAGCGGGGATGAGTCATCTGAGTGATTTGATGTTTCCCCAGAAAACTCTGCACCAGACGTAATGACTGAGTGGGTGTGTTGTGATGAAGCTGCCAATCACCAGTTGCCCATAGCTGCGGCCTTCTGAATCATCCAAACAGTTTCCGTGGAGTAATGTTCAAACTTAACACAAAATTTAATGCGGATTCGTTACTCTACTCACTCAGTCATTTTGAATGTGATGGCCACACAGTACACACTCACTCAGTGGCATCTACCACCCCCACTGACTAGTACAATGAAGTCATCATTGTTCACACATGTGCATTCCAGTCCACTCTCCTTGACAGCCAGGTTACATCAATGTCGTGCAAACCATTCTCGTTGCATTAAAAATGGTTGGGCTTTTTCTGGACAGACCTCGTATACTTAATTAGAGTGGTGGTAGGTGTTATGAGAACAAATCATGGGGAATGGACCTAACCTAGTCTAAGTGGTCAGGAAGGACTCATAGAGTAGTGACATTTAAGCTGAGACCTAAAAGATGATTTGGAATTGTCCAGCAGGGCAGTTGAGCAAGGGAAAAAGGATATCAGAGAGCTGGAACACCCAGTACTCAAAGGTAATAAAGAATTCAAGGCATTTGAGGAGCAAAATTAAAAAACATTGAATACTCTCCAATTCAAGACAGCTGAGGTCTTCTCTCAAAAATAACAATGAAGAGAAGAAAAACCAGAAACACAAATGTCATCTTTATTCTTTTTTTAAGATTTTATTTATTTTTAGACAGGAGGAAAAGGGGGAGAAAGAGAAGTAGAGAAATACCAATGTGAGAAACATCAACTGGCCGTCTCTCATAGAGCCCCTGACCAGGGAGAGCACCCTGGTCCTGGCCCAGGCATGTGCCCTCACCAGGAATCAAACCAGTGCCCTTCTGCCTTGCGGAACAATGCCCAACCAGCTGAGCCACACTAGTAAGGGCAAACTTTATCTGTATTGAACTAGGAGTCGCTCCAAACCACAACACATGAAAACAGAAAATGGATGGACAATGGTAACGAACTTAACAGACCCAAAGAAGACCAAGCCTAAGTGCTTGGAGAAGGACAAACCAAAGAGAACCAAGGCAGGCGACACTGGAGACCCTTGGACAGACTCAGGAATCAGAAGCAGGTGTAGTGCAGAGAGAAGTTAGAGGGGTAGAGATTCAAGAAGTGTAGTGCTAAACTGGGAGATTTGCTTGAAAACCTGTTTACTAAGTGGTCAGATCCCCACTTCCCTACCTTAACTTAACATAATAGGACTATTACTTTTACCTCCATAGGAAACAGGAAATGCCACCTGTGGAGAAAGTAAACCAAAGGAGTTCTAGATGTGGAGACGTCAGGTATGGAAGAGTAGGAGTGAGACTGATACAGAGAGATCTGATCAGATCCCTGGGGAGGAATAGGGAGGGGCCACAGGAAGAGGCTGCCCAAGGCAATGGTAAACACTCTAGGCCGGGCTTGGCCGAAAAGCTGAATGCCTCCAGTGCACATGGAATTATGGGCCAGAAGGTTTAAACAGAAGGAAAGCAGAGACTGGCTCTCTTTCTCTTCCGCAAGGATGTCTCCATGATCTTGCAGTAGCCTCCTGCGTTTCCCAAAGGATGGTATTTTAAATGAGAGAAGGAACTCTGGGTACATCCTAGGATTGGCCTGGCAGAGGATGGCAGGGTTATTTTTCTTTGGGTGTTCTAGAGGGGATGGGCTCTGAGGCAGAAGCCTGCCAGTCTTTCAAAATTTTTCTTTAGCTTATAAAGTAATCTTATAGAAATAAGGTAATTAACAACTAGCATGGAGAATGATAGGAGAACTCAAGAGTTAAATATTTTAGCCTTAATTGATAGGCTTAAATGATTAAAGCTGGAACTCAAGAGTTAAAGATTTCAGCCTTAGGTGATAGGCTTAAGCGACTAATGCATGTGGAAAGCTGTTATTCCAAAATTGTGCAGCTTTTGAATAAAGACCTCTTTCCTTTTTCACCAAAGCTCTGTCTCCAGAATTTTTCCTAGAGGGTGGCAGCAGGCAGCAGGAGCTCACTTGCTGTTCAGTAACAAGACATCTTACTGAAAACAGAGAAATTAAATTTGAAATGGAAAACCGGACACCCAGGCCTGTTCCGCTGCTCAGTTCTACTCTCCAGCAGAAAATAAAGGATATTTCTCAGGAAAGAATGTACCATGCCAGAAAAAAGAGTCACAGATACTGACATTTAGGGGTCCTCATAGGAAAAGCTTGCAGTGAATCCCTTCGGTTGACAATTTGCAAACACATGCTCAGAGTTTCCCATTGGCTTTTAGGAATACACTCAAAATATGAAAGAAAAAAAATCACCAGATACCGGGGAAAATATTTAATCTGAAAAAATAAAAAAGCTCCAACACATATGAATAAGGGCGTGGGGTGGGGTGGGAGAGGAATCTCAAGGAACAGACAATGCAGGGGGCATAAAGATACTTCAAAAAAATTAAAGTATCATCAGAGAAATGTTGTATCCAGGAAGGAAGAACAGGATGCTAGAAGAAGGAACAATCTAAGAGTAAGAAAGAGCAGTTGGAAATTACAAATAGTCTATCAAAGTAAAATTCAGTAAAAAATTTTATTTTGAGGGATAAAGACAATGAATCCTCCAAAGTAGAATACACTTGGAAATTGTTCTGTCAGAAACTATCATGAGAACATTCTATAAGATCAGTGGTTTGGCTTCTTTAGAAATTTAGTATAATGTAGGGATAAAATGGTGGGCAGATGGGGAGACTGCTCTACGATAAAAGAGCTAAACAGATTCTAAAACCACTATACGAAAATGGTATGAAGGGATTTTTGTTACTTTTCCTATGTGCAATAATGCTATTATAGGCATAGAGGGAACGTCATAATTTTTAGGACTTTATTTTTTTAAGGAATTTGGGGTGAAATGTCATGTTATCTGACACTTAGTTTCAAATAGCTCAGCAAATAGTTAAATAATAAAGCAAACATGGGAAAAATGATCACAACTTTAAGTGTTTAAGGACTTCCAGTCAAGATGGAGACATAGGTAAACATGCTTCACCCCCTCATGCAACTACAGAAAGAGTAACAACTAGACCTCAAAACAAAAAGACACCCAGAACTATCAGAAAATTGAGTTGTATGGAAGTCTGACAATCAAGAACTTAAAGAAGCACTTTCATCCTGACAGGGAGGAGGGACGGAGATGCAGAGACAGGTGGAGAAGTGTGGAGACGCGGTGTGGTACAGAGAGGTGGTGGCAGCAGAAGGTGCAGTCCCACATTTACACGTGGTGGATAAAAACTTAGGAGGAATACTTTGGGAGCGAGTGATCTCAGCCCTAGGCCAGATTGCACAGCACAGGGTTCCAGTGTCAGAAAAATAAATCCCCATAAATCTGGCTGTAAAAACCAATGGGGGTTGGGACTGTGGAAGATACTGTCAGATTTTCAGGAGACTCTGATTTAAGGGCTTACATGGACTGAGAACATACATAGACTCACCCCCACTGGGATTCAGCACCAGGGCAATAGCTGAAAGGGCACCAGTTGCATAAAGGGAGTAAGCAAAGTGACTGGAAATAGAGTGCAAGACAAATCTCCAGAAGCCAGGTAGAGCCATTGTCCCCTCTTGGATCCCTCCACTCACATAGAACCACAAAGCAGTGAAGCAGGTTGCCCTACCTTGACAATTACCTAAGTCTCTGCCCCACACAACTTACAGGTGTCTCTTCTACAATAGGCCATGTTACTAAGACAGGGAGTCGAAGCATCTCCACCTAATACACAGAAACAAACACAGGGGGGCTGCAAAATTGAGGAGACAAAGAAATATGGCCCAAGTAAAAGAACAGAACAAAACCTCAGAAAAAGAACTAAACAAAATGGAGATAACCAATCTATCAGATGCAGAGTTCAACACACTGGTGATCAGGATGCTCAAACAACTCACTGAGTATGGCAACAATATAAAAAAGATCCAGGAAGAAGTGAAGCTTACACTACGTGAAATAAAGAAAAATCTATAGGGAGCCAACAGTGGAGGGGATGAAGCCAGGATTCAAATCAATAATTTGGAACATAAGGAAAAAATAAACATTCAACCAGAATAGCAAGAACAAAAAGTAATTTAAAAAAAACGAAGATAGTGTAAGGAACCTCTGGGATATCTCCAAATGTACCAACATCCAAATCATAAGGGTGCCAGAAGGAGAAGAGGAAAAGCAAGACATTGGAAACTTATTTAAAAATGTAATGAAAGAAAACTTCCCTAATTTGATAAAGAAAATAGACATATGAGTCCAGGAAGCACAGAGAGTCCCAAACAAGTGGTACCCAAAGAGGACCACACCAAGACACATCATAATTAAAATGCCAAAGATTAAAGATAAAGAGAAAATCTTAAAAGCAGCGAGAGAAAAGCAGAGAGTTACCTACAAAGGAGTTCCCAAAAGACTGTCAGTTGATTTCTCAAAACAAACTTTGCAGGCAAGGAGGGACTGGCAAAAAGTATTCAAAGTGATGAAAAGCAAGGACCTACAACCTAGAATACACTATCCAGTAAAGCTATCATTCAGAATTGAAGGGCAGATAAAGTACTTCCCAGACAAGGTAAAACTAAAGGAGTTCATCACCACCAAGACATTATTACATAAAATTTAAAGGGACTTATTTAAGAAAAAGATCAAAACTATGAACATTAAAATGGCAATGTGGGACAACTGTAATAGAACAACAATAAAAAAAATAAAATAAAATGACAACCAATTCACAACTATCAACGACTGAATCTAAAAAAACAAACTAATCAAACAACCAGAACAGGAACAGGATGACAGATATGGAGATCATTTGGAGGGTTTTCAGCTGAGAGGGGGAAGGGGGCGAATGGGGGGAACGGTGAAAGGGTTAAGAAGCACAATTGGTAGGAACAAAATAAACAGGGGGATGTTAAGAACAGTATAGGGAATGGAGAGGCCAAAGAACTTATATGCACAACCCATGGACATGAACTAAGGAGGGGATGCTGGAGGGAGGTGGGTACTGGGTCGAGGAGGATAGAGGGGGGAAAAATTGGGATAACTGTAATAGCATAATCAATAAAATATATATTAAAAAGTGCTTAATCTAAATAGTGTTTAAACAAATAGTGTTGATCATAATATTTCTCTCAACATTTCTGTGTATTTGAACTAATTCATAATAATAGCTATAAAAAAGCAAATATGTCAAAATATTGATTATTGTTGCATCTAGGTAGTATGTATGCTCATGTTGAATATATTATACCCTCAGCTTTGTTTCAAATTTTTCATAATAATAACTTGGGGGGAAAAGTTATGAGAGATATCTAAAGTTTTATAGTATTTTATGTTAATGTCTGTAAGAATTTTGGCCTATTTTGAAAAGAATTCAAAACAGAATGAAGCAATAAACAAATGATTCAATCTCATGAAGTGAGGAATCTCATGAAGCTCTAATCAGATGGGGAAATTAATTAATGATATAACTGAAATTCTCCCTAGTTTTGGTGGAGTGGTTTGGGTGTATAATGGCCAAGTAAAGTCCAAGAGATTTTGACATATTAGAGAACTAACAATCACTAGTATTTATAAGTTTATTAGGCTTATTATAAATACATACTTCAAAAGGTTTGTCAGTGGACAATGAAGTTATGTGAAAAAGAAGTAAAATATTTTAAAAGCATGTGGTTTGAAAAGATTCGTATTTAGTTACTTGGCAAAAGCACCTTTTCAATTAATTACTGAAATTTGCTACTTTTAACTAAAATAATGAAACATATCAGCAGAACATTATAATTTTCTCTTTATTCTTTTAACAGCTTGCGAGAGTCATCCTTGAAGACTTTTTAAAAACCCACTTGTTAAAGACAAACATATGGACAATAGAAGAAAAAGATAAGATTAGGGCATCTCGAAGGTAGAGTGCCTGAATAATAGCAAGTCCTGGCCTGAAAAAAAGAAAAGAAAAACCACGAAAACTTTAGAGAAGAAATTATCAAACAAATAAATGAGAGAAAACTTCCCCAAACCAAAGGACGTATGTCTCCAGAATGAAAAAGCCCACCGAGTTCCCAGGATGACAAATGAAAAGAACTATGCCAATGTTCACACACACATACATCTTGAAATTTCAAACATCAGTAGACCCTGAAAACATCCAGACTCAAAAAAAAAAAAAGAATTAAAACAAACTCAAAAGCACTACTGGGCACTAGACGACAACAGAATCTTCAAAGTATTTTGAAGGTTCTTGACAGAAAATATTTTCTATTCCAGGACTATGCAGCTATTTAAATTAATGAGTGAGATCATTTGGAGGGTTTTCAGCTGAGAGGGGGAAGGGGAGAATGGGGGCAATGGTGAAAGGATTAAGAAGCATAATTGGTAGGCACAAAATAAACAGAGACTAGAATAAGCCCCACTTTCCTGCAACATCTCAAAAAATTATCCTCCCAAGCATCTTTTCTCAGGAAACTACTGGAGAAGGGGGGAACTCTAACAAAAGACAGGAATAAACCAAGAGATGAAGGCAGGGATCTTGGAAAAATGTTTTTTGTCATAACTAGTTAGCAAAGGTTGGTTTGTAAATTATGTGTTTGGATGAGTTTCAAAAATTAAAAAAAATTTAAGAAACAAAGTGAAAGAAAGCCAGTGTGATTGAAGAAGAGCGGGTAAGCCTCAAATAAGAAAAGATACATACACAGGGGCCAAATCATGCAGGATCTTATATGCCCTGCTAAGTGTTTTAGATTTTATCCTAAAAGATGTGAAAACCCATTTAAAGGATTTAAACAGGGGAATGACATGATCAGATTCCTATTTTAAAAGATTACTCTGGCTATTGGATGGAGGATGGTGTGGAAGCTGGCAAGAGACCATTATAGAAACTTCGTGATCTGCTAGCATGGTAGTACCGGAGATGGAGAAAAGTGTGTAAATTTGAGAAGACTGAAGAACTAGAATCAATTGATTAGAAAAGGGGATGACAGGGAGAGAATGATTATGGATAATGCCCACGTTTTTGACGAGCAAATAAGTGGATTATGGTGGTGCTAAGTGAATCAGAGAATACCAGAGTAGACCATTTTGCCTTGTTTGATTGTGGGTTTTATTTGGGAGAGGGGTGCAGCAGCAGGAAATGATGAGTTGGATATATTCAATGTTTGAGGTATCTGAAAATCATTCCAGTGGAGATGTTAGGTGACCATTTGCCAAAATAAAGTTGGAGCTCAGAAGAGAGATCAGGCTGGAAATTTAAATTTGTGAGTTATCATTATAGAGAAGATGAAAAATGATGTGTAAGTAAAAAAGAACACTAAAGACAAGTTTATGAAATTCCTACTATGTACCAGGCACAATGCTAGGTGCTAGTTTATAACAGTGAGGAAACACTTTATGGTGCAAGATGTAAGTGGACTTCACCGAGGGGGTACCAGTCCTTCAGTGTCGTTGAACAACAGAGGATGTTGTTGAAACTGTTGGAGTGCATTTGTATAGTTATATTAATAGGGGATTATATTCAGGTTTCATAGGTAGAATCAGGTACCCTAGACCTATTCCAATGTCAAGGCACTACCTGTCAAGGTGTTGCCCCCACCCACCCACACACACACACACACACACACACACACAAATTGTCCTATGTCCTATATAACTTTGTGCTGTTCCTCTAGATATTCATGTAGGTAAAGTAAAAAAAAAAAAAAAATCTATGTATAATTATTTGAGTTTCGAACTTAAGTCTGTTTCACGCATACAAAAACACAAAGATTTTTTGCATGGTTTTCATAAGGAGGAGACCCAAAAAACCCAGAATTTATTTATAAAAAATCGTATATCTATTCTTACGTGTTTAAACTTCAGTCACCTTCAAAGTACTCTCCATTTGATGCAATACACCTATCAAGACTTTTTTCCCACTGCTTAAACAGTTTTGAATTTGTCAATTTTGATGTCTTTTAGTGCTTCTGCCATGTTTTGTTTCACCTCTTCCACATTGGCAAAACAGTTCCCTGTGAGGACTTTTTTCATACAGGGAATGAAGAAAAGTCGTTCCGGGTGAGATCAGGCAAATAAGGAGGGAGGGGCATGGGAACCATGCCGTTTTTAGTTAAAAATTGCTGAACACTCAGCGCGGTGTGGGTAGGTGCGTTCATAAATCACCCATCATGAAATGGGCAAGGTCATTGAAAGAGTCTTCCATAAAAATTCACTGAAGCCGAAAGCAGCCTCTCTCAACAACACCAGCTGGGACACCGATACAGATGGGTTCCTAGGATGCTCACCTAGCAGGGGATGCCTGTACTACAAGGGGCCTGCCCTCCAGAAGATAATTCCGTTTTGGGGGGGAGTCCCCCCCTACATTGGATTTTCTAAATATGCAGCTGTAGTATAAATTGAGAAATCAAGTGAAACTTACATTTTGCTTGTTACTATTATTTTGTTTTTCTGAACTTGACCGAGATTTGTTTATTATACCAGAAAACCAGATGACTGTAATGCCACACATGGTAACCGAGTCACTACTTGGAACACACCTTACCACACTGTATTTGTGGCTGCCACATTCACAGTGATTCCACATGTAGGTGCAAACAAATACCTACTTAATCGAAGTCTTCTCTGGTATCATGCCTGAGTTTTAATATACTGAAATACATATTGTTTTATGGTAACTACTATTATACATCGCCTTCCTTTTCATTGTCCTCTATGACAAGGGCATTACACAGATTTTTTTATTGGATTTGTATGTAGTTCCTATTAACCATACATGTCATTCCAGGATAGAAGAGGAGATGTGACAAAATTATTTGTTTTAAAAAGTGACTTTCAAAGTGTTCTAAGGTCCCTGCATTGTCCCAGAAGAGGTGAAAGCACAAATTTAAATTTATGTTATACTTAGACAGTCGCACTTTTTATACGACATAAAATTAAGGATATGATCGTCGGCCCCGTTTCTTTACCCTGCACCACATCCCTGCAATGGCTTCGTGAGACTGGGGCGGGAGGGGCAGCGTGCGAGCTCCAAGCCTAGGCCTGAGGCGGCTGTTGCCTTTCCATTTGCCCGGTTAACTCCTGCCATCTCCATGAAAAGAGGTTTCCCTGGGGAGCTGCAGCCCTTCAAACTGAGCACCAGAAGGAACACAAAACAGAGGACAGTAAAATGTCAACAGGCTACAATTAGAGATTCTTTTTTCCTCCCCTCTTTCACCCAGGGAAAGAGAATTAGAGATTCTCTATTCTACTATTTTCCAGAGTTTCTAAAAGAGCATAATTTACTTCCCATTCTCATAAAAAAAGTGGAGGGTTACAAAAGAAATGAAATCATTAACTCTACTTGCAGCATATTTGTTTCTCCAAGGACATGAATTTATCAGAGTGCCTTGCATACAGTGGGAGGGCAATAAATATTTGTTGAATGAAAAAGTAAACTCTTTTAATTCACCTCTCCAGGCTTCCCCTACAATTCTCCTTTTTTCTCTCCCTTGTAAGGCCAGTTTCCAACTTTTCTCACCCACTCCCAGTTTCCCTCCCTTTCTGATTCTTCCTTCTCTTTCCCTAACTCTTAGGGAAGGAAGAGAGAGGGGGAGAGAAACATCGATGTGTGAGAGCCACAACGATTGGTTGCCTCTTGCACGCCCCCAAATGGGGACCTGGCCTGCAACCTAGGCATGTGCCCTGGCTGGCAATCGAACAAGGGACCTTTGGGTTTCCAGGTCAGTGCTCAATCCACTGAGCCACACCAGCCAGGGCAGGGACCCCCTCCCCCAGTTTTTTCTTTAATTTGATATTGCCTTCCTCTTTCTTTCTTCTCCCCTGTCTCCTTCTCCTTCCCTGAAATTTCTCCCCCTTAACTAGCCATAATAAATATTTATGCATTGTTTATTAAAAATGTATTGTTTACAGAAACTTATCCTGTTTCTAGTGTTTAAATAATTTTAAAATATAAAAATGTATTTATATTTGTGTTAATTTTTAAGAACTAGTTTAATAACACATTAAGAGCCAAATTAATTTGCTTTTTGATTATGTGTGAATCCTATTTGACTTTTCAGTGATTCTGGGTGAAAAAGTTTCATCACCCTTGCTTTACACCTTTCCAAAGAAAAGGAATGCCCTCCAGTGACCTTCAAATTTTGAAAGTTCTTATTTGGATGGAAAATATTTGCAAACAGAACAAGACCATCTTTAGGAGGCTTTTGGAGCCCAGGCCAAATGCCACTGCACCTTCCTATATTTATTTCTGTCCAGGTAGAATCAGGTTACAGTGAGCGTTATGGGCCAACCTGAAAGGGAAAATAAATCACACCTGTGGGTTGGTCAGCTGATCCTCTTTGGGCTTTAGACTCCTTTTTAACAAGTGAAAAACCTGGCACTAATGATCTTGAGGGTTTTTTCCACATTTGGCATTTTATAAGTGAATTTTAAACAATTTCTGAAAGGGAAGCATAAGCCCAAAGGGTAGGTTTTTCTCTCTGTGGAATCCTAGAATTGCAAAGCTGAAGTGGTTCCATGGAGTTCACCTAATGTTACCTGAAATGATAACTTCACCTCTTTGAGTCAATTTCTACATCTGTAATATGAGACTAACAAGGCCTGTTTTGCCAGGCTGCTAGGAGAATTAGAGCTAACATCTGCCTGTTGTTAAAAACAAAACAACAGGAGCAAATGAAATCCCTTATCCTTAGCCCCATGTGAGCAAACTGAGACTTAACTACAGTTTAGACTCTCCCAGAGATAGATTCTTAAACCAGTCAATTGGGAATCACCTGATCAGCACTAGTTAGGTCATCTGACAGAGACCCCTGCCCTCCCCGAAGGAAAGTAACCTTGCCATGACCAACCAGCCTTTTCGCCAGTATAACTTCCCTGTTTTCCCTCCTTTCTGCCTGTAAAAGTCTTTCATTTCGTAGGGTCCTTGGAACTCCTTTCTTTCTGCTAGATTGGATGCGGCCCTATTCAAATTGATTTTGCTCAAATTAACTCTTTAAGATGTTTAATATGCCTCAGTTTCTCTTTCATCATTATCATATGGAAGGCACTCAACAAATGACAGCTATCATTTGGTCCAAACTTTCTAATTTTTAGACAGAGATGTCATTAATAACTGGCCCAAAAGTGACCGGGCTGGTACCCGATGTCAGATCTCCTTAACCCCTCTTCAGCCTTCTCTCACCTGACTCCTTTGCAAAGTCAACTTAAAATATATGATTTCGACCCCGAGGCTGAACATCTACTAATTTTCAGCATCTTAGGGAGTCTACCTCCATTTATAATAAATAAAAAGCGAGAGAAAACAGCCCAAATTACTAGTTAAACAAATGTTAAGTGCTATAGAGATTCAGAGCAAGAAGAGGAACTTTCTGAAATTGCTCTCTTCAACTTTGTTCAGATGTTGCTATCATCAAAGAGCAGCTAAGGAAGGACTGAGTTAGCAGTTCCTTCCAGATCCGGCCTAGGAAGGTGTCTGTGCATGCATGTGTGTTTGGCAAGCTTTTAAGAACAGGATTCCATGAGGGCAATTACTTACTATACCATTTTATAAATGCACTGAAAAGGGTGCATTTGATAGAGAACCAAATGTCCCCTTAAGATGTCAAATTCTCTTTAAAATACTAATTATTGTTATCAGTGATTATGGATAAAAGGAGAAAATATTGAAAACATTTGCCACTGTAACATGTTTTTATGTCCATTCAAACTGCATAATAATAAATGTTAAGGAAAGTAGTGTATTTTAATATACAAACAACTTACAGTTGACATTAAGGAGGGCAATTTTATCTCATAAAAAAGTCTTTGGGTGTTCCTTCTAAAGATAATATTGGTTTGGATGGAGTGTATGCATAACATTAATACTAATAGTACCTTAAATTCACCTAAGTGCTCTAAGGTGATAAAATATTTTACATAATTTTGATTATGTTTTCTTCCTCATAACAGCCTCATGGCAAAGATGGATGAGTTAGTTACCTTACAGATTAAGAAACCCAAGCTTATGCAACTTGCTCCGTAAGTGGTAGAATGACCTCACACCAAGTCATTTGGCTCTTTTTCAGGCTCAATTCTTTTTTTGACTACATCATATTGCCTTATGAATCTGATACCACTTCATGTTTTTCTTTTTCATGTACCTTGGACATTCAGACACTGACTTATTTCCAAGTAGGCATCACAACTCCAAACAAGCAAGAACTCTTTGGGCTCTTGGTTAATCAGAAGAAACCTTTCTGAATTTGCCTAGTTTCCATTGTTTGTCTTTCATTAGGAGATTTCTCAGAGAGTGGAAGTAACGGGCCAGGGCACATGCTTTGGCAAACAGATTTTGCCTTTCCTCAGTTATTGAAAGTTTGAGGGGAGAAGGTGTAACATGAGCATGGTAAAATAAGCTCATGGTTTTCTGCAGTGGCTCGGTGAGTGACTGGAATCTATTTCTTCGTAAGCCTGAAGTCTACTGGTTGAAATCCTACTTTCGAGAATATATACTTCGGGGCTTGTCCATTCTTTTTCTTTTTCAAACGCAGTTTATTTAATACTTATATAAGGTTAAAAAAATAACAACTTCCCAGCATTCTCAGTGCTGGGTTCAAGTATTGTGTTCACAAGCAGAGGCAATGTGAGCCGGCAGAGCTGGAGCATGGGTTGGGAAGGTCAGAGTCTGTTTGTCAACTAGTAACAGGAGGAATGACAGATAAACATATTATCGGTTTACACCCAGCCTCTGCCCAAGTCCAGGGTAACATACTTCTACATTTTCTGATTCCCGCATTCTGGCTACCCACAGGACTTCTGTTTACAGAGGTTTATTTGATTCTTGAATTTCAAGCTGAGCATTCTATATACTTTTAAATAGCCCTACAGTCCTGAAACATTGTCCTGGCATGCAGGTGGGGGACTGACGGGGAGCTCATGCCCTCATCAAGATCTTAATGGGAAATGTTTATAGATTACTCTCCTGACCACTACTGGAATTTAACCATCGAGCTTCAAAAAATTGTCCTAGTCTCTTATCTTTCATTATTCCATTTTATCTTTCCTCTAACACTCAAAATAAACTCTACTGCCTACTTGTCCATTATCTTCTAAAAAAAGACATAATATCTAAATAAAATTCCAAAATTATATTACTATGTGGAATATCTTTCAAAGGATTTGTTCTTTTTAAAGCATTTATTTTTCCTCGTAAAGTAATTTAAACTTAATATTGTCCCAGGAAACCAAATGGATATGTTCGCAAATAGCTGTCTGTGGAGAAAATATATTTCAGCTCTTAGGCAGGACTGGCCACACCCTCCAAACTTTTTTTAAAAAATATTTTTATCATAAAGTAAAACACAGAAACAGAAGACAACCCAAAGGAAATGTTTGCCTTAATGAACTTTTTTAAAGGCAAACACCCTTGTAACCACCACCAGGTCAAAAAATAGAACTTCACTACCTATCCTTAAAAGCCCCTTCCATGTGTCCCTTCTCAATCACAACTTCTTCCCTACCACTACCACTTAATAAGTAACCATTATCCTAACTTTTATAGTAACCCCTTTCACTTCCCTTTTCTTTTAATGGTTTCACCACCCAACGTTTACCCCTATACTATAGTCTCTCACCCCCATACACATATACGCACTTTATTTTTTTAAAATTTTTTCGAAGATTTTATTTATTTTTAGAGAGAGGGGGAGGGAGAAAGAGAAACATCAATGTGTGGTTGCCACATGTGCGCCCCCTATGGGGACCTGGCCCACAGCCCATGCATGTGCCCTGACTGGGAATTGAACTGGTGACCCTTTGGATTGCAGGCTATCGCTCAATCCACTGAGTCACATCAGCCAGGGCCACATAAACACACTCTAAAATTTTTCTGATTGATATATAAATATTTTAAGTGTTTTTTTTTAACTTTACAATTTATCTCTTAAAGAGCAGAGGACTTCTGACCTGTAGAGTCTTCCACAGCCAGGACTTTGCAAATCGCATGATCATGGTGCAGTTCAACATGTTCCTCTGTGTCCTGTGTTTCCTACAAACTGGCTGTTGGATCTCAAGTCTAGGTCAGATTTAGGCTCAATCCCATTAGCAGCATTTTCAGTGGTGCTATGGTTTTTCCTCAAGAGGCATATAATGTCTAGTTCTCTCTTCGATCTTTGAAAATGTTGATGTATAATGCCTGTATCTGCTGATTCACAGGAGGTTCCAGAATTGGGACATTCTATCATTTCTATTTTATGTAACAGTGGACTACGTTTATGTAGATTCACTTCCCTTTATATCTTATTTGGCAACCCAAAAAACCAAACTTAACTTTTAATAGCTCCTTTAGAGGAGAGATTCTGCCATCATCATCTATGTAGTCCTCTTGGAGTCCGATGCCTTTGGACTGTGGCTAGTTTATTGAATTTGCATATGAGACGTCCCTGATGAATGAGACTGAGGCACACTGAAGTGGTATGTAGGGCAGATGCATATTAATAAAGATTTAGTAGTAAATTCCAGCCACTAAGAAACTTAAAGTTCTTGTATTCAATGTCAAGTCTTTGTTTCCTGCTGGTCATAAGCCTTTGTGGCTTTCATGAAGAGATAGTTAACAAAGGTGAACTGATGGAAGTGAAGTAAAAAGGATTCCTGTGAATCTATTTTGGGTCAGTATGCAGGGTTCCGGCTGGCTTCCCTATAGAAAGTCAGAAAGTAAATAATTATTTCAATCTATATCTGGGCACAATTTGGACTGCAAATGAAAGTGATTATTCTTTCAAATATTCTCACTTGATATGCAGTGATCTAGAGATCATACATAAACCAAACATTTAGTTAGAAAATTGCAAACATAATTACTTTGAGAGTTCAAAAATCTTGAGATTTTTGGTTTTTTATATTTACTACTGTACATATGATGTAGTATGTAGAAAGATTAATTAGTTTCTTATATGATAATTGATAATAGTTATGGCTTTTAAAATATTTTCATTTTAAGATAGTCAACCTTTAATTCGTTGTTTAGTGTTAATAGCTGAGGCATTTAAGGTGCCTCCTGGAAGTGCTCAGTTCACCTGGACACAGTTAGGTGGAAGTGCCATACCTCAGTGAGTGTCCACCAAGAGCTCTGGGGTCAGATGGTCTGAGTTCTCGGTTCTTCAGCACCACTTAGTAGTTTAATGACCTTAGATACTTTGTTTTTGTCTTGTTTTCTTCATTTGTAAACCTGAGTAATCAAATCTCTCTCTGAGTAGCTGAGAAATTTAAGTGCTGTAAAACACTGGGAAACATGCTTTGTAATAATTACTGTTCATAGATATTATATTTAAGGAGACTCAAATAACAGTTAATGAGATGAACTGTATTGCCTTTTGATATCGGCCATTAAGACAACTGAAAATTCCAGGTCTGCCAACATGACATTAGGAAGGGTTTCAGCTTCACATGTAAATACGTCTGAGAGGTTCATGTTCTGGTGATGCACTAAAGTAAAAATAAAATGATAAAATCAGCAAAGGCCTGTGCTTTCTGTGAATATACATTTGTTACACTCCATCTCCTTGACATTTACTTTAGAAAAAAGTATCAGGTCCGATACACAATTACAGACAAAAATAGAACCATATAATCTTAGCCTGGTTCTCTAACCTTTGGGCCAGATTTTTGCATATTACAAATCTGCAGAGAGAAAACTGTTCAGAAAGGGACAATTTGTTTCAAGAACTCTTGCAGGAACATTACAAAGGCATTCGTTTTTCCTTTGCTTCCTTTGATATGAAGAGCATTAACACTACACTTTATAGAAATGGAAATGAAGGCATTAGTTGAATAATCCTCCATGTTACTTCAGTTTGTAAATTTTGGATCCTATAACACTCCAATTGTTTATATTTATTTTTACCATTGAACAGTGTGGCAGACACAATGCTATGTGTTCACCAAAGCATTTTTCATGTTCCTCTTCCCCAGACACACAGGAAGTGAAACCTCCCAGCCTTCTTAATCAGGCTGGGTCATGTAACTAGTTTGGGCCAATGAAATGTCAACAGAAGTTAAACGTTCACTTCCCCATGAGACAAAGAAGAGCCTTGGCAGGACTCTCCAATCTAGCTCTTCTGCCAATCTAGTGTTGGGCTGACAGGGCCAGAGATGGAAGCAGCTGGGACTGCTGAGTCACCATGTGGAGGTAAGCTGCCCTATAAGTCACCTGCCCTTCAGGTAACTAGTGCAGCATCATAACCTAGCTCATCCTGATTCAAACACAGTCCTAGATGCTTTACCGTCATTTAAAGTGAAAAAGTAGAACTGGGGGATAACCTGTAGACCACTAAGATCAAATTATAATGAAAAAATTTGTAGTTTTTTAAAATTAATGTTGTTGATCCTGAAAATGCAGTTTTGCTATGTAGTACAAGTGTCTGGCAACCATTTGCAACCTATTGGAATGAGAGTCAAACTATTTTCTCATATTACTAATATTTCAACTCTGATCCTAATCTTAGCCCCCAAATTAGTTTTAGAGACTTTTGTAACAAAAAAGTTGACTCCGAATTTAAGAAATCATGCTATTATTAACTTATATGGTTTTCAACATTTTAAAAATAGAACATACAGTGTATAACCACTATAACAGTTTATTTAATTAGTATGTAACTTTTAAAAGCATGAGAGCCATTAGAAATCATGACAGGATTGATACTCCCTTTTATACTTTCTAGCATTATTTTTATAGGACCATACCTAGACTTTTGAATGTTGAAATATTTTTCTTGTAACACAACTAGTTTTCCAATAATTTGCTTTCAGTTTATTTAAAATTTGTAAATCAACTTTGCTATAGCATTTAGTTTCATAAACTCAAGGTCTGAGAAAAATGCGTTTTTCCTCCCTTTTTTGATCAGAATGCCTACCCCGGAGAGAGGGTTTAAGGCGAAACCTGTTTAAACAGTTCCATTGTTCTTACTACCTCCTTCCCCCAACTGTATGGAGAGATCCGGGCTTCACGACTTTCTATAAGCAATACCTGTCCTGGGGCTACGGGAGTTTTACAACTCAGATTACTAACTTTTCCTTTTTATACCTTTAATAATTGAAAGAGGGTATCCGCAGCTCAGAAATCGAATCTACCCTGGCAGTGCAGGCGTGAGAGCGTCCTCCTTCCGACCGGTGGGTGTGTGCCGGGAAGGAAAGGTGACACCCCCACCGTGGGGCCCAGGGCCACAGTCTGGAGCCCAGCTTTCCCGGCGTGCCCCGCGCGCCAAGGGGACTCTTAACGTGAAGCGCCGGGTGATTCAGCCGCGTGGCCGCGCCGGCCAGGGCAGGGGGTGCGCGCTGCTGCGGCACGGCCGGTCCCCGCGGCGGCTTCTCCAGGCGCGGTCTGCACACGCGTCCCACACGGATTCCGGCCCCTGGCACCAGATCGCTGCAGGCAGCGGCAGGTAAGGGGCGGCAGGCGTAGCCCCGACATTTGCCTTTGTGTCGGGGGCGGGGGCGTCTCCTTAGGACGCCGCTCGGGCGGAAGTCCGCTGAGTCCGACACCCAGTGAAAAGGCTGCGGGAGTGAAATCATCGCGAGGAAATATGTCGGCAAATAGGTTCCGGGCTCCTGTTTTCGTGCAGAGGGCGAGGTCTGAAGATCCCGGGAAGGGGTTACCTGTATGGGAATCGTAAATATAGTCGTGGGGACAGGGGAAGTATACCTTGTTTGTTTCCTGCAGGCCTTTGGTGTTTTTATCCCGCCAGAAATGACGAGAACTTCGGAATGTTTAATTTATAAGACATGCAGACACGTTTGTTTTTTTTTTCTGGCAATTAATTGAACGCATTAAAAATTATGTAGTTGGTCGGACTTCCTCCTAAACTCGAGCAGAGAGTGCGTTTTGCTCGCTCTTTTCACCCCTGCTTCAGTCTTCTCTGCCACCCACAAACAACTAGCTTTTATCAGTGGCTCTGCCTGCAGTAGATCTAGGGGAGCCTTAACCGGTCATTTTCTTTTAGATAAAACCTTACTTTTTATAGCAGACAGTGTCTTCAGGCTTACAAACCTAGCTCTACAGTATCAAAAAACCTCTTCTGTTTTGTAGCTTGTGACTCTTTCTGAAAATTCCTGGGTCGAACCGATTTATTTATAAAGAAACTGGCGAGCAAACTAACAAGATAAACAGGGCTGTGGAGGAACTGTTTAACCAGTTTGTGAAAATGCATTTTCCCGGCCCTTTCACTGTGCCCCTGTTGGCTGCTAAACAGCCAGCTGCAGTTGTTACCTGAGAAATTGAGGGTTTTTTAATGGCTTCCAAAACAAAGAGTTATAGTAATATCAGTAATATCAGATGAATCCAGAGTCAAAGGTCTTCACTCTCAACTCTGCCCCCTCCCTCAGATTCTGGCACAGTAATTCTCAAATTCTCAAACATAAGTTTGCTCCTTAAAAATGCCAGTACCACTCCCAGAAATTTGATTCCAGAGCTCCGTGACGGGTGTCTTGAGTATGCATTTTACGCAAGCGCTCTCTCTTGGGGTGTTGCTGGTGATTCAGGGGCCGCACTTTTAGCAATACCACCGAAGGGCTGGCCTGAGGATATTTTGAACTGCCCGGCTTCCTTATTTACTCCCCTCTGCCCCGTAACCAGCCATAAGCCAAGAAGCTCTAACTGGAAGGAAACTTCAGAAAAGGTAGTGTTTTCTTGGACTTTGACACCAAGTTAGGAAATGACTTTCATACATATTTCTAATAATGCCTTGGTGGTTTAGAGATAGTCAGTGCCTATTAATCTGCGCTTTTTCCCTCTGGAGGCTACTTTCAATACTCTCAGACCAACAATGCCATTATGCCAAATTTCCCCCTCTCAACTAACTCAGTCTCCTTCCCTTAGAACCAGGCCAGCTAGTGCTGTGTAATTCCCATGGCCCTGAGCTCTCAGGTTTCCTTGCAGGTAGCAGGACCAGTAGCACTTAAAGAGGGCTTTCAGTTCCCTCATCAAATACCCCAGCAGTGCCTACGCCGTGCGAAGCACTGTCATAGGCCTTTTTAGCTACAGCATCGGAAAGATGGCACAGAGTTGCATTGCTTCCTTGAGGCAGGGCAGGATCACCTCCTCTGCTGCCAAAAGCATTTTCTGTTTTTTCGTCCCTCTTCAAATAGATGCGTAGGGACGAGGTTAGGGTTAAGCCATGCGTTTCTGATCTTCTTTCTTTCTTTGGTGTCTTTTTAATGTCTGATTTCTTAATCCATTTTTTTCTATTGGTTCACAAAACATCGGCTTTCCTTCTGTAGTCCTGGGCTTCCTGATTATGAATCATGTCGTCCTCTGCCCCCAAGCCTGAACATGCCTGCCCCTCCTTGGCTAACTGGAGTAAAAAGTTTAGGGAAATTGTTGGAAAATGAATGATTTCTAGTTGGAATACCCAGAGTCATGAAAGTATAAAGCTTAGAGATCTAAGGAGGCCCGTTACAAATTTATCTAGTGCAGTCCTCTCGTTTTTCCGATAAAGAATCTGAGAGGTGAGATGGCAGAGTGAGGACTCCTGGCTCCTAGCCCTGTGTTCTTCCCACTCAGTCCTCTCAAGGAAAATGTAAAAATGGAAGAAAGGTCCAGAGAAATTAAGTTATAAGGAGATGAAGAAAATGGAGGCGCTTTCACATGACTACAAAAGCAGGATTATTTGGAAAAAATGGAGATCGAAGGAGAGTGTGATCGAGCCATATAAATTACGAAGAGTGGGAGTACTAAAATAAGGAACTCCATCTGAAGCTTGAAATAAATAGTAAAACGAAAAATAAGAGCAAATAGATAGTTTTCTTATAATCCCAAGAAATGTTTTCTTTTTAAAGATTCAGTAAGTCTTAAGTACATTGACTCATTTTTATTATATGTTAGATGTTTGAGCAATGTCCAAAATCTTTTGAAGTTGTCACATAACTATACTGCTGTCCTTACTAAAGTTATTAGGTATCTCTGTGGGAGACAGAATATAAGACTGATGTATCTACTAATATGATTCAGTACATCCTGATTTTCCTACAGGAAGTAAGGTTATTGGAATAGTATATGCATTTCTGGAATAGTGGGAAGGAAAGAAGTATGGATGAAAGAAGAGAACCTTTTGATATTTTTGCTTGGAGTCCCCAAATTAAACATCGTTGGATTGTTCTTTTATATTCATGAAAAGTAGAATTAGAAATACTGTACTAAAGACTTATTAATTCATAGACATTATTATATACCAGATGCTGTACTAAATGCTTTTATGTCCACAGTCTTATTTTATTATCTCCATTTTATAATTGAGGAATCTAAGATGCAATAAGTTTAAGCTAGCCCAAAGTCATAAACCTAGTAAGTGGTCAGTGTTCAAACTGAAATCTGGCTGACTCCAAAGCCATGACGATTTATGCTCAGTAGTGCCCTCACTATATAGTTGACCGTTGAACAACATGGGCTTGAACTGCACGGTTTCACATATATGGAATTTTTATCAAATGACTGCAGTTCAGTTGACCGTCACAGTTTAAGCGTGTGTTACCCAAGGGTCAGCTCCACATTTGGGAATCCAAGTATGCCGAGGCTTATGCAGATTTTGGACAGTGTGAGAGATCATGCCTCTACCCTGTATTGTTCAAGGGTCAGCAGTACTTCACTGGGTAGCGGTTAAAAATGTGGGCTTTGGAGTCAGTCTTTCCTTGGTTTCAAATCCTAGCTCCTTCATTTGCTAACTGAGATAAAGTACTCATCAGTTTCTGTGTCTCTGACACAGTGATTGTAATAGCACCTGTCTGCCTCAGAGGGTTACTAAGGGTGAGTTAATTCACGTAAAGTGCTTACACCTGTGCCTGAGACGCCGAAAAGTTCTCAGGAAATACTGGTGGTTCATTGTTTTTAAAAATACTATGATTTATTTGAAGATACTGTTTCTTTAGATTTAGGTTGTCTTTTCTACTGTTGAAATTTTGAGGCTTTCTGATAAGTACAGATATGAAGTAAATTATCTCTGTTCTTACTAAAACAGGGGAGCCTTACTACAAGTTTGGAAAGCATTGAGGTATAGTGGAAAGGCCTATGACCCGGGCCAGAGGATTTGGTTTCAGTTGTCTCTGTTACTGTATTCCCATTTGTTTCATAGAGAAGTTTGTAAGGACCAGGTGAAGTAACAAATATGAACAAAATAATTGTATGCTATGCAAATGTAAAAACACTGTTATTAAAATTATAGAGGAATGTGAAAATAAATTATTGTTGAGATTATTAAAAGGAATTTCCAGCTTCCTTAGAATAAAATAGCTCTCTCTATGAAGATCACAGTCTATACCAAAAAACCATATTGGACTCCTTCACTGTGTTTGTCTTAAATCTCTTTTTGGTGGGAGAGAGTGAAATTCAATTTTGGCAATTGTTTCCTGTGCATTAGTTTGCTAGGGCTGCCATAACTGTCCTAAACTAGTCCAAGCTTTTTTTATTTTTATTTTTTGAGTTGAAATATTCAAACATTTTAATAGAAAAAATTGGAATTGAAAATATTCCCCATTCAACAGAATCTCCCCTGAGCACCTGTAGAGTTTTTTTTTTTCATTATTCTTTGCTCTAAGCTTTTATTAAAAGAAAAAATTCCAACATTTTCTTGAAGAGTCCCCTGTGTTTAGAGATACATTTTCTCTTTTTTCTCACTTTAAAAGGAATAATATTCATTTTAGAGACTTTGGAATATTCAGTAAAACACAATTTAAAAATAAAATCATATATGATGAGCCTGCAATTAAGGGAAAATAATATTTTCAATCTTTTTCCTACAAATATATTTATTATTTCAATCTGCCTTTTATAAACCTAATATGTCAATACTGTTTCATGCTATTTTAGTTATATTTTATTTTTTTATTGAATTTATTGGGTCATGCTATTTTAGTTATTATTCTAAAACTTTGAATTATATTGTCAAATAAAAAAATGACAACAGCCAACACAGCAATAATCTTAATCTCTTTTCTTGTTTTAGCACTTCAGTGGCCTGCCAAGCAAATCTTTTACTCAAAAACCTCAAAATCTTAAAATGTAAACTTATGAATCTAATATATCTCAAGACGTTCTTAAATATTGCAACACTTTTCAAACTTAGCAAATTTTTCTTATATCCTTAAAATAATAATAATCAAACCTAAACTCAATTACTCAGGAACACATTTTACAATCATAAATTACCCAGCTGAGATTCTTCAATATGTCAGATTACCACAAACATTAAGCCTGAAAGCCAGATGGATTTACTTTATTGGTGTAACACATATTGTGTGCCATATATTGTTCTAACTACTTTGTAAATGTTATTTAATACTCAAAAACTTTATAAAGTAGGTGCCATTATTACCCTCCATTTTATGGATGAGGAAACTGAGGAAGAAAGATGGTAGAGAAAGTTCCCACAGT
Source organism: Mormoops blainvillei (assembly GCA_004026545.1). Lineage (NCBI taxonomy): Eukaryota > Metazoa > Chordata > Mammalia > Chiroptera > Mormoopidae > Mormoops > Mormoops blainvillei. The sequence goes on from PVJD01002302.1 coordinate 51,158, forward strand.
CACATAGCTAAAAAAATACTGGAGTGAAGCTTCAAACCCAGACTTTTGGCTTCAGAGTCTGTAACTGTTACCATGTATGCACGATACCGTTATGCTATGTTACCTCTCCTTTTAGGCCAGGGTTACTTCATGGTTTCTATGCAAGTTTCACACTTTTGGAGCTATGATTCCAAACCTAAGGTCCGAGGCCAGGACTTAGAACCATCCTGTACTGATAATGGACATATCTAGAACCTTTTCTGTTTCAATAGTTGCTATGAGAGAACCTCTAAATCAGTTGCCTCCAGATGAGGGTTCATTTTACAATCTAAGTTCAAATTAAGGTCTTACCCAATTCCACTGTAATTCCAACTTTATTACCTAAAAATTGGCTAGATGAAATTCTGTAATTTCCATACAGGGTGCTTCTATCTTTTGACTGGGTTCAGCCAGTTATGGTCATTCTAATAACATCATGATCCCTAAGGAAAAGCCGGTCAATATGAGACAGAATCTCTGGGGTGAGGCCGCTCATGTCCAGGACACTGCTGTGCTTGCTATTACCTAAAGCAAGGAAGAGACACACAAGCTGTCGGAGGTTACTCAATAGGGGACTTCCAGGAAGCGGCCATGGGATATACTCATAGTAATAATATCTTAAAAGGGACAGTGCAAGACAGTACAGTTAAAAAATTTTTAAATATATTAGTCAACAGAATAAGCCATTCTACAGGAAAAAGCTAAGTGTGTGTACAGTAAGAAAAGATATGATTGCCTTGGGAGAGATCCATGGAGAAGTATACATGGATCAGTACATATTGAAAATTCCTTTAAAAAAAAAAAGATTTCTTTATTTTAGAGAGAGGAGAAGGGAGGGAGAAGGAGAGGGAGAGAAACATCAATGTGAGATGTTGCCTCCAACTTGTTGGTCTGTGCAATGATACCCAACCCACTGAGCCACACCCGTCGGGGCTGTATGTTGAATATTCTGGAGGCGGTCCGTATTGCCGTGTTGGAAGATGGTTCGGGGACTGGCTCCCATTAGGATCAAAGGTTTTCACTGATTCTTAGCAAGAGTGAGGGCAATGCAAATGATCACATACAACACACACCAGTTTTAAGGCGCTTGACATTAAGACATCAATCTAATAACAGTTTTTTAGAAAAAAGAAGCAGTGTCATATTAAATATGTACATGATTTTAAGATACATCCTGATTTCAGAAATATTAAAATGTGAACTGAAGAATTACAGTATATGTTAATATAATGCTGTCTTGGGAAAGACTATCTTTTGTACCCAAATTATACCTTTACTTCTTTTTTATATTAATTTTTTTATTTGTTGCATTTTAGAGGGAGAGAGAAAAAAACACATTCGCTCCTTGCTCCACCCTTTCATGTATTCATTGGTTGGTCAGTCTACTTTTGCCCAACCCCGTATGTTGACTAATTTCCTGATAATCTGAAGAGATTATCAAAAACTTCTCTATAGTTTTGAGAGATTAAAAAAGAAACCTAACTGATAAGCATATGTAGTTCTAAAACTACAGGTTTTGTTTACAAAAACAACGTGTTTGTTATCTGTAAATGTTTGGAATGAAGAGTTAACAGTGGTATCATAATTGTTTTATTACCTCTGCAAGTGTGTATTCAGAATCCAGTACTTATTCTCTGTAAAAATATAGATACCCAGAGCTATATTGTAAATAGAGGGTTATTGGTTTTGGAATTGGGATGAGGGACGATGTGGTGGCTAGGTGTTAATGCAAGAAAGGAGAAATAAGGAGCTATATTTTAAAAGTAAGGTTTTCGAATATGATTTTTGTAAGCTTGAAACTAGCTTTGGATATTTAATACAGCAGTTAACACTTTTTCAGTGTTTACCCTATGCCAAAGACTGTGGTTTATTTGAAGTATTTGTAATTTCTAAAACAGTTCTCCCAAATAGATACTACTATTATTATTAATTTATAGGTGAGAAAATTGAGGCTTGAGGAAGTTAGTTATGTGCCCAGATTCACACAGCTAGTAAGCGGTGGAACCAAGAACCAACCCAGGTGATCTGGTCCCCAGAGCACTTGCGGGTAAATATGGGCGGTGGGGTAGCTTATGGGTAAATATAGCTTCCCTTCATTTAAGACTTTGTGAGAAAGTAGTAATGCAAATGGAAAAATATTTTATAGCATCAGTTCTTTGAAAAGGAAAAGAAATAAAAGGATTGGGGTACGGGATTGATTTCTACTAGGGATTAATTATACAACTGCTTGGGCTCACAGGGAGAATATATGAGGAAGGCATGTGTAGAAACTTTGACCAGTATTCAAGAAATACGGTACCATGAGTTTTTTTCTACACAGAAAAAAGTCTTCTGGTATAGCTGCAATATTAATCTAGAAATATATAATCTATCTTTAAAGTATATAATGTATTTGTGTATTAAAATAACTGCAGTAAATTTACATTTTACTTTTTGAATTAAAAATTTGATTAAACAGTGTCTCTTAACAGTAAACATCAAAATTGCTCTGGTACTAATAGTTTCAATTATCCACACATATTTTTGTTACTATTTCATAACTCATTAGAATGAGTTATGGCAGTAATAACTAAAGCAAATTTTGACTTCCATCTAATGAGAGAACAAACAAAGTTATATTCTGGGTCATAAACTGGTACAGGGAGTCCGAATGTGTGCATTTGCTATCTCCATTAAATTTATTGTTCAATGAAAATTATCACAGTCATTCTAAAACTAATAAAGCTGATGTTAGTGCAGAAGAAAAATATAAATAAGTAGTTAAGACATAATTTTAAAGATTAGAAGGAAAGATGTCCCTGTTGACAACTTAAAAATATTTTAGAACTTCTAGATAAGTGACAGAAAAACGATGGCAAGATGTTAAATTAAAATTATACATGAAAACCCAGCTGGTGTAGCTCAGTGGATTGAGCATCAGCCTGTGAACCAAACTATCACCGGTTTGATTCCCGAGTCGGGGCACATGCCAGGGCTGCAGGCCAGGTCCCCAGTGGGGGGCGCGTGAGAGGCAACCTCACATTGAAGTTACCCTCCCTTTCTTCCTCCCTCCCTTCCCCTCTCTCTAAAAATAAATAAATGGGAAAAAAATTTTTAAGTTGAGTATTTTTTTAAAATTACATGAGACAATGATTACTGGCGTAAACCATGTTCATTGTATGCTGAGAATACAAAATAGTATTTACAGCAGAATTTAAAATTGTAAAAATAAAAAATAACATTTATGTATTTATACTTAGGAAAGTCAGGAAGAGGAGTTATGGGTGATTTCTGTCTTTTTAGTATTTCCTGCCAGGAACAATGAACACATACTACCCAAGTGCAGGATTGTTGCTTGTCTTTGTTTTTTAAAACTCTAAAGAGCTTTAAAAAAAAAAAAAGCCAACTTGGCAGGAAAAGAGAAAGAATGTGGCATTTTCCTGAGGGAGAAATGGAAAGACACAGAAAATGAGGTACAAATGAAAAGTTAGGCAACTGAGGCAAAAAAATAATAATAATAATTCAGAGAATTCCAAAAGCAATACAGTATGTAATTTCACTACATCAAAGAGGGAAGGGTAGCTGAAATCAGGAAAACCATACAGTAGTCAGAACATAAATATATTCAAAAGTGAAAGGAGCATGATGAACTTAAAAGAGTCAAGTAAATGCTAAGTAGTCATACAAGGGAGATGCACATACCCACATTTATCTCATGTCTTTATATAGTGCTTTATGCTTTTTGAGGGCTTTTTCATACAGCTGTTTGAGAAAGGATTGTCCAGCTCGGCTTTAGACACATCCCATTTTTATGGCTTAAAACACTGAAGTTAAAAAGGACTTTTTCTTGGTGACATGACTAATATATAACAAAACCAAAGCCATAACCCGCTTTGCTTCAGTCTAGTGGATGGTCCTGTCATCCTGTCTTAATTTTTTTTTAATTGATTTTAGAGAGAGGGAAAGAAGGAGAGAGAGAGAGAGAGACACTGATTTGTTGTTCCACTTACTTATGCATTCATTGGTTGATGCTTGTATGTGCCCTGACGGGATCGAACCTGCAACCTTGGTGTATCAGGATGACTCTAACCAACTGAGCTATCATGCTCAGGGGCCTATCATGCTATCTTGTTATCTCACAGACAACCAGGGAGATTTGAGCAAGTCATGGGAAACATCCAGTGATTTAGTCAAGCCTGACAAACTTGATATGAATAAATCACTGCTATTACCCAGTATCCGGCCAGTGTGGGGTTTTTTCCCCACCCATCCAAAACTTTCAAGGCTCTCTAAAATGAAATTTTGAAAGTATTGCTGAAAATAAATGACATTTTAAATGACCACATTAGAAGATTAGCAAAAATAATTACGACGGAAACACTGTTATAGCAGGAGTTCTGGAGAGTGGACACTCCATACTACTGGAAAGAGTGTAAATTGGAATATTCATAAAGGATAATCTGGTAATATATATCAAAACTTAAAAACCTTTTTCCATAGCAGTTTTATTTCTAGTTTATTCCAAGGATATAATGGAGTAGATGCCCAAAGATGTATGTATAAAGATTTCACCACAACTTTATTGATTGTTAAAGTTTTTATATCTTCCTGTATTGACTGATATTTTTTTTCAGTGAGCACATGTTGCTTTTATAAGCAGTAAAACACTAATAATGCTGTTTTTATTGTTGGAGAAAATAAACCCATCTATCACAGGATTCTTGCATTACTACCATAATTACTCTTGCTTGATAAGAACTGTAGCAGCAACAATCCTGAAAACTACTGGTTTTCTCTTTCATTTCTGACAAATAACAGAAGGAATAACTTTTACAATCAGTAATGGATGAAAGGCAAGATGGGGGAAGCAGTGTGATTGGTTTAAAAGAATGTGGGAATGCAAGGTCCTAAGTTTGGAATCTGTCTGCCTCTTAGCTAGAGTTGTGATTTGTGGCAAGTTGCTAACCTCTCTAAAGCTTGATTTTTTTTTCCCCCAGTAGTAAAGTGAGGATAATTAAAATACTCCTCCTGTCCCTGGCTGGTGCAGCTCAGTGGATTGAGCACTGGCCTGTGACCTGAAACATTGCTGGTTTGATTCATGGTCAGGGCACATGCCTGGGTTGCGGGGCTGTGTCCCTACTTCAGGGCCCTTGAGAGGCAGCCAGTCAATGTTTCTCTCACACATCAATGTTTCTCTCCCTCTTTCTCCCTTGCTTCCCCTCTCTCTCCCTTCCTTCCCCTCTCTCCAAAAAATAAACAAAATCTTTTAAAAAAATCTCTCCTGGGGTTCTTTCAGTATCAAATAAGATTAGGCTTATGAAAGATCTTTGTAGACTCTGTGGTTTAGGAATAACAATAATTAACATTTATTGAGTGCTTATGTGCAGGCATCATACTAAGCACTCTAAATGTATTACCTCATTTTGGCCCTGGCTGATGTAGCTCAGTGAATTGGGTGCCGGCCTACGAACCAAAGAGTCACTGGTTCAATTCCCAGCCAGACCACACCTGGGTTGCCAGCCAGACCCTCCGTGGGGCGCATGTGAGCAGCAGCCACACATTGATGTTTCTGTCCCTCTCTTTCTCCCTGCTTTCCCCTCTCTCTAAAAATAAATAAATAAAACCTTTAAAAAAAATAAATGTATTACATCATTTAATCCTTATATCATCCTATGTGGTTAATGATTATTATCCTCTCTTACAAGTGAGCAAGCTGAGACACAGAGAGACTGAGGAACCTGCCCAGGGCTACAGTTATGAAAGGTAGAGTCATAACGGAGGATCATACTTTGGAGAGAAATGTAGCAAGAAGTCTCTAAGGAGTATTCATGTCTCATCAGTCTACCAGAGTTCATTGAGGAAGACAGCAAGTACGTGGGAAGGGAGGACCTCGTGGAAATAACTTACTTAACAAGGGTCACTCTCTTTACAGATTCAAACAGCTAAATTATTATGGGTTTGACAATGTTAGGTAGGAAAACTCCAAGATATGGAAATGTTAGGAATAAAGTTTATATGGGATTAGTACCGGAGTGGTCTTAATATTTTTAGAAATAGTCTAGAAAAGGAAAACCAGAAACCCATAGTCAGAAGAAAAAATTTCTTCTGAGACTGGAACTTTAGGGTTGCACATGCAAAGGGAGTGAATAAAAACATGACAGAAAAACATCTGTAGAATTGCTTTAAATATATATAAAAACAGACCTGGCTGGGTGGCTGAGGTGGTTGGAGTGTTGTCCCATAAACAGAAATGTTGCAGGTTCAATTCTTGGTCAGGGCACATGCCTAGGTTCTGGGTTCGGTCCCTGGTTGGGGCGCATATGGGAGGCAGCCAATCAATGTTTCTCTCCCTCCCTTCCCCTCACTCTGAAATCAATGAGTGTGTCCTTGGGTGAGGATATAAATATAAATACACACACACACACATGCACCCAGAGTCCATTTCGAAGATGACAGCCTCTTAATTATCAGTCAGTAGTATACTAGAAGGTGATCATGTAGACATTTTAGATTGTATCTGTTACCTCTGTTTTCTCTCCCTCTCCCTTTGCTCCTTTTAACCAGAAATCCTGCATATCACCAGAGAGCATATGTGAAGCAAAACAGAATCTGTTCATCTCTAATAGACAACATTAGCAGGGTTCTCATTACTATGCACAATGGAACTAGACCAAAGTCAACGACAGACAATTAGAGTAGTTAAAGAAATGTTGTTTCACATAAGAACAGACTGAAAGGACTAGGATTTGTGCCTGAAATGAAGGTATGGCAAAAATGTAATTACTTTCTGAATTTAATTATGAAGTACAGATGAAGGGTAGATTGTTTATTTACCAATTCTATGGCATTCTACCACACTGTCACCACCAGCTCTTATAGAAGAGACTGGCCCTGAAGTAAAAGGTCAGACCCTTGTACCATTAACAGCCTGAAAGCATAATGCTTTTGAAATGCATCCATGTTAAGTTTGATTGTCCCCAACCCTATTCTGGATTTTAAAAATCTGAATAGTTCAGTGGCAAGATATTGAACTTAATAGAACAGTGATCTTATTTTCTTCAAAAATAATTAATTAGAGGAAATTGCAAGTAAAAAGAAAATACATGTTTTTCTAGAGATTATTTTGGATTAATACTTGAGATGACTGTGTTCTAGAGAGAAACCAATGTGTCTTTTTTTTAGGTGCAAGAAGTATGTGGAAATAATTCCACTATCAAAGATTGTATGTAAATTTTCCAAGATAGGGTGATTATATGATTCTAAATGTTTTGCTGTTCCAGGTCAGCAAAACCAAGACTTAACAAAACATGGGCCTTCATAGGAGGCCTGCAAAATAAATAATAATCATATTTGTGTAGTACCTCAGAGTGTGTAAAAATGCTTTTACGTGAGATGTGGAAGTGAAGTTTGAGCTGGTTTGCTGGATGTTAAGTTTCTTTGCTTCCCTGCTGTACAGTCTTTGTTTCATGGATATGTTTCTAACTCCCAGCTGTTTTCAGAAGCAGTCTCTTCAGTTACTGTTAGGTGTGCCAGGGATGTTATGATCCTTTGCTGCTTGTGACTAAACATTGCTGTGACTTTTAGGACTGTTGGCCAAAAATAGTTTTGTGTCAATAGAGAACTATATTGCTGGAGTACTTTGCATATTCCTTTTTTTTTTCTGAGGTGGTTCTGAGGACCACAATTCATTTGGGGGATGGTTACAGAATTGAACCATGGCAAGCAGTGAAAATACACATTCAAAGTTGAATGATACATCCATCCTGGAAGGTGAATAGGCCCTTACTCTTAAACTTAAACTGGCCGCTCTGGCATATGTTGAAGAATTTGGTATTACTCTGTTTACTTTTTAGGTTTCATAGGTCAAGAGAGTTTTGTTCTGTCATTCTAGGATTATAGAAGAATTCATTCATAGGGGATTTGCAGAAATGTTGGATCGATTAAGTGATTTCTTCAAGTGTGTGCCAATGAACATTAATTAATTCCTGAGATGGTTTCTTGAAAAAAGGAGTTCTGAAACCAAATCCATTTGGGAAAACTTGGCAAACTGGATCCTGTCTTGGAGTTTCATAGTACACTCTGATCTTGTTTACTGAAGTGCAATTCGTAGTAGTTAAGTAAAGATAATTTAAATATTTGTAGATGGAATAGACTCATAGAATATAACATTTATAGCAGTTAAAAAGTTAAAGCAGTTATAGCAGTTAAAAAGGATGAACTAGATCTTCCAACATGGATCGATCTCAAGGACATTAATTTAGGAAAATATTACAGAATGAGAGGTGCATATAGAATATAGTTTGTTTGTTTTTTAAAAAGCTATAGGCTTTTAACAGCATATCTGTGTAGTATAAAGTCTAAAAGGGTTCATACCAAGCAAGTAGTGATAGTCACTTGGAGAAGTGACTAGGATTGAGGATGATGATCAAAGGGTCCTTTTTAAGAAGGGAAATATTCACGTATTATTTGTAATAAGAATTAACTGAATACAAATAAAATGCCTGTTAATGCACAGCAAGTTACTTTCTTTTCCCTCATTGGAGATCTCTACTCTGCTAATTCCAGGTATAGGTTTATATTTATTAATTGATTGTATACAAGTTAAACTGACTTTTGAGCCTTGGTACTATAGAATAGAAAGAAAGTGTTTTCATTCTGATCCATTATAATGAAACTTTTCCACACATTATAGGGAATAAATGAAGTGATGTATACAAACAGTCTAGACCAGCGATTTCCAACCTTTTCCATCTCACAGCACACATAAACTAATTACTAAAATACTGCGGCATACCCAAAAATACATTTTTTGCCGCTCAGACAAAAAAAAAAACCAAAAAACAAACCAGGTGTAATTTTGATTCCTTCACACCGGATAGATATTATTGTGTTGGCTGTTGTGATTTTTTTTGACAAGCTAAGGGTAAGAGGTCAGTACCCCTGGCTAAAAAGTTATTGCATGTTTTAAATTTTTTGTGGCACACCAGTTGAAAATCACTGGTCTTCTAGACTCTGCACATTTTCAAGAGAGAGGTTTATTCAAGTTTATTATATCTTGGTCCAAGAGATCTTTGGAGAGCAACAAAGAGAAGTTTAAAGTTGGTTCTTGAGTATTTAGTGAGCTGAGCAGCAGCCCCTATAGGCTGAATGAAACGTTGTAGTTCATAACCAGCTAGGCTTAAAGAAGCAGATACTCTTTTGGTGTTTCCAGTGTTGGTAAGAATATCAGTTCCACGGATATTCCTTATCCTGTCCTGTAGACCTGATTTTGACATCTTTGGAATCTAACTCAAGGGCCGTAGTGGTTCCGTTTGACTGTACCAGTCTCCACTTAAATTTTAAATGGCTGCATTTTTTGTAAGTTGGTTTTTTCTTTAAGAAAGGGTAATCCTGAAAAAGCCGTGCGCATATATCAAGTTTTCTATTAGAACATTCACCTGTTGCCTCAATTTGCCTAATTTTGTAAGAGCCATTGTCTGAAAATAAAATTTCATCAACTGAAAGTACCTCCTCTTTAAAATAATTTGTTTTCAGGCACATGTATTGACTTATCTTTCCAAAGTGGTCATTTTTAAATTTCATCCAAGTTAAAACAGGTACTTACTGATCGATCAACTTTATGCTACAAAATGTATTAATACAGGTTATGGAGAGATTCAGAATTTAATTTACATTTACAAATGTTTATTGGCACCTTCATGCTTGCATGTCAGGAAAATTCAGAGTATTAAAACATGATACTGTCCTTAGTGACCTAACTTCTCCCTAAATTGGTGTTGGCCTACAACCATATGCATAAAAGTTGCTGGTGATGTCGGATAATTCTTCCACCAAAACACCAAGAGGAAATCAGTACAGTGTAAACTGAAAGTACTATGCAGGGTGAACTTCAGGAATGCTTACAGCAGCTGGGCAGCCCTCAAGGAGAAGGGCTGCAGGGCATGACTACCTGGAGGAAAGGCATGAGGCCTCCTGCCCCCTGCATGACCTTTCCATTCTGCCTACTCAGTGAATGAATACCTGGCACAGGGCATCCACTCCTTAGGTGTCATTCATGATGATCGCACACTGCTGGAGGGAGAGTGGCCTTACTGCCAGTGACATCTTGGTGTTATTTTGAGGTGGGCGTTAGGGTTTGAGTATAAGCTACAGAAAGTGAAAGAACTGATAAAGGGGAACTAGAGCACTACATTTTGCTTTTTTTAATGCAGGTAACTTCTAGTGTCAGCTCTCATACTAGCATTGTTGTTGTGATTGTTTGGCATCTTCTAGTGTTTCATTGTTGCCAGGAGTGTGTGTGTCCTGATTTTTAATCTGTGGACAGATTTTCTCTAAGTGACCAGTTGGACTCTTCCTCTCCTGTGTCTCCGTAGTATAAACACCACTAAATTACTGCATCTCCATTAAGCATGTAGAATTGATCATGAATGTGGCCAAAGTCAGTGCATTCAATGTCTCTTTATAGATGAAGCTTAAAATTATTCCCTAGTAACAGGTTTATCAACAGACCATTTGAATCAGTCAGTTCCTCTCTATAAAAATCACAGAAATGTTTAAGGTGTCATTTCTTCTCAGAACAAGAATGAGAGGCATAGGGTTGTCAGCCCTCTAGTTTGGCTGTCATGCTATGGAAGGCCTTGGAAACCTGTTTTGAAAGTGTTCTAAATCATGCATATTCCTGTCTTGCAGGGGTTTTTTTTGATCGAGCACACAGTTCAGCGTAGAGTCCAAGGATGAATGTTCACCGTGGCAGTGAAAGTGACAGGCTATTATGGCAGGAGGCCAGCTGCGTGATGGATGAAATCTCAGCTGCAGCCCAAGAAAAAGAAACAAATAGCCTGACTTCTTCTGGTCTTCAAAATCTTGCCTACCCTCTCGGTCCCAGGAACGATGGTATGGTGATTGGATCTTAACTTAATTTGGGGGGCTTTCTGAAATCTGAGCGTCTCTCTGCCCAGAAGACATAAATGTTCTTAATCTAGAACAAATATCCAGTTAGTTGGCTTAGCTTACACACAATTATATAAAAGCTAAACCATCACAGAAACTCTCCACTTATTTAATCAGTCTAGCGCATCTAACTTGGCAGTAATGGTGTAGGAAAAATAGTCATGGGTTTGCAGGCAGAAGACAGATTCATGTATAGCCCTGCTACCCATCAGCTCCTTAATATTTTTGAGCCCTGCTTTCTTAATCTAGAAAACAGGGATTTTTTTTAAATTAAATTTTTTTAAAATATGCTTATTGATTTGAGAGAGAGAAACATCGAATGGTTGCCTCTTACAATGAACCCCGAACAGGGATCGAACCTGCAACCCAGACATGTGCCCTGACCAGGAATTAAACCCTGAGCCTTTGGGACGATGCTCCAACCAACTGAGCCACACTGGCCGGGGTAGAAAACAAGGATATTAATATTCTTACCTCACAGGGCTGGAAGATAATGGATGTGAAGGCTCTTGATAAAACTGTTAGCTTCTTTTTAACTTTTAATAAAAACAATAGCAACAGGAATAGTAGTTACACTTACCACTCACTGCGCTAGGAATTTTACATATATCTCTTTAGATCAAGGGTGGCACACTGTGGTCAAATCTGGACTGCTGCCTATTTTTGGTAATAAAATTTTGAAATACAGCCATCATTCCCATTTGTTTATATATTGTCTCTGGCTGCTTTCCTGCTGCCGTGGCAGAGACGATGACCCACAAAGCCCAGAATATTTACTTTCTGGCCCTTTACAGAAAATTTTCAAATCCCTGCTTAGATTAGTCCTTCTTTTTAAAAATGAGGAATTGGAGGCTTTAAAAGCACGTTGCTCAGGTTCGTACTGTAAGATGTAGGGGACTAGGATTTGAAACTGTCCTTCTGATCCGGCTGTGGGCAGAGTGACTGCCTCCCTAGAGTGTCCCATTCGGGAGAATTTGTGCAGTGAGTCCCTTTTCCTGCTCGCCCATTTGAGGGTAGAACCTGAGGAATCCTTCAGGAATCCACCTAATTTAATTGGCGTCATGGCTGTGGGGCAAATTGAGCTTTCTAGAGAACGGAATTGGTGACTTTGATACCCACTTTCATTCCGAGAACAGCACTGCCGGCGAAGGCCTGTCTGGTGATTAAGGTGTTTCTTGCTGCTAGCTTGTCTGTCGGTTGTGTGGCGAAAGGAGGGCACAGTGAAAACTTAAATCCAACAAAAGCCATAGGGTGTGAGCCCTACATTGGTTTTTGGTGTAGATTTTTCCTTTTCTTTAGAAACAAATGGGGAAAAACTGAATGTGCTCTAGCTAACAGTTCATTTGCATATCTAAATGCCTGAAAATAGGCAGAAATAATGTTCATGAAATACTGGATACAAATTTAAAATATAGGAAGGATAGGATTGAGACATTCAGTTGTATCTGTATTTTATTTCTTTCAAAGAAAGGCTTGAAGAAAATGTAGAAAAATGTTAACTGAGCTTGCCAACTCTAGGTAATGGCATATACATGTTGTATTAACTCTGTACTTCGATATGTTTGAAAGTTTTCATTAAAAAATATTTGTTAACATTAAAATAAAATATATTAGGAGAACTGCATATTGAAGAGCATCCTCTGGTGCCCCTTAGTAAATATTGCTCCTGCTTGTCTTCTGTGTACATCAGATTTCATTAATTTCCTTTTTAGCCTTTTTTTTTGCATGATGTGGTATCACACATTTTTAAGTGCTTTCACATACTTTCTTTCAGTTGATAGTCCTGAAAGGTAGGTGGAATGAACACTGTTCTCATTTTACAGATGATGAAACAGGTTTAGGAAAATAAATTACATAAAGAAAACGGTTCTTTGGTGATACAAAAACTGAGATTCCAAGCATGAACCCTAATCCCAGGCCAGTAATCCAACAATCCAAAGGCACTGTAACGCTGCTGCTGATAGCAAGACCTGCCTGTTCAGAACATCGCGCTGGTGATGGTAGGGTTCTCCAGTGCGTGGTGAGAACGCATTTTTCTGTGATTTTTCTAAGAAAAGCAAAGCATTAAAAAATTAGAGTCTATCATTATCCTCTGGAAAATAAAATTTGGAAATGTTTTTGAAGAATGTGGAAAATAAACAGTTTAGGCACACAGAGGTAGCAGGTTCCTTAAAACACAGGAAATATAAGCGTATTATTGAGAGAGAGAGAAGTGAAAACAGAAGTAAAAAGTGATTACCTCTGTGGAACAAGCCGAGGGCAGTCATGGAGTGTGGCAGGGGATTGCTGGTTTTCCACAGAAAGTCTTCTCTAGTGTTTAATTTTTTTAAAACCATGTAGAAGTTTACTTTTAAAGTTTTTAATCACTTTATTTTAAAATGTGGGTATTACTTTATCCCTCTTTTCTCCCCCTCTCCACCCCATCACACGCACAGAAAAAAGCGCAGGTGATCCAATATAAGTTTCTAGTTGTATTTTTTCTTTATTTCCTCTAGGAAGGAGTTTTTGCCTGTTGACCCCCTAAAAATCTTTGGGTTTTTTTGTTTAATTTTGGGTTTTTTTTTAAAAGAAGACTGGGTTTATTTTTTTCTCCAAGGCTTTTTCTGTCAAGTTATTTGGTTTGTTTGTATGATCTTTTAGACCTTTCAACTGACTATGCCTCTCAGCCAGCAACTCTTCAGCTCCCTCCCATAATGCCGCTTCCCGAAGACGCCAAAGGCTCTTGCTTCCAAGGTGGGAATAAACGGAACCATGAACCCTTTACTCCAGAACGATTTGGAAACAGCACTGTGGGCTTTGGCAGTAACCTTCATTCCCAGGCGCCAGAGAAAGTGACACTTCTCGTAGATGGCACACGTTTTGTGGTGAATCCACAAATTTTTACTGCTCACCCAGATACCATGTTGGGAAGGTAATTTATGATAATTTCCTTCCAAATGTACTCTGTTCCTTAGGAATAGAATACCTGCTTCCTACTTGGTGAGACAGGGAGGGCAAGCTGGTAGATAGAAATCCTTACATGTGTTGGTAATTTGTGGGGGCTGAGTACTTATTTTATTTACAAAGCCAATATAATGTACAAAAGGGAGTGCAATCAGTTAAACTGTGTGAAATAATCTGCTAAATCCCATTCCCTATTCCTTTATAAACTCACTCTAAAACAGAAGTCAGATATTTAAGTCCTTTTACTCTATTTGCATAACCTCACAAAAGCAATGTTTTCTAAGTTCCACAAGTCAAAGATAGTAGGATAAGGTGCGTTCTGAAAATCATGTTCTTTCTTTTGGGGGTGGGGGTGGGGGTCTTTTGTCTTTTAATTAAAAAAAAAAAAAGAAGTATGCAAGTGTTTCACATGATACAACAGCAAAGCCATTTCACTGAAAAGCCTTATTTTGCCTGCCATTTATTTGTGGGCTGTGCTTGGAAATGGATGTGGTACTGTCATTTTTCCAATGCCTCCATCACTGTTTGTTTTCTGAAACTGAATCCTTATGTCTGGCTGTTTTGTTGTTTCATGATTGTGCTTTTTCTTCACGTCTCATTCGGACCGTAGTCTTAGCCTCCTCTCACCACCTCCTGCCCCAGCTTTTCAGGGCTGCAATTCAGGAAACGGAAGGAGCCTGGTCAGGAGGAGCGCTGGCCAGAAGTCCTCTTGGCGCGCGGGCCGGGGGTTAGAGGGCCATAGACCTTGACGTGAGGAAGAGCAATGGGGATAAGAATAAAACAATAATAATAATGTGTGTGTGTACTCACACATTTGGCTTTTGATGATTTTCATCTACTTAAGAAGTAGATGTTGTTTAAAGCTCTGACTTCACTCAGGACATTGAACTCATTTGAGCTGAATTAGAAATCTGAGTGGACTGTACTAATTTCCTGAATTTTAGGCTAAATGGGATGTAACTGTTCAAATACATGTTTACTTGAACATATACATACAAAGTCATGATGAACCATTTTTAATCAAAACCAAACCTATACATTTCTCAAACATCTGAATTAAGATTAAACTGCAACATTAAAACATTTTCTAAGTTGGCCCTATATTTTATCAGACTTGACTAACTATGCTCAGTCTTGGTATTACTGCTGCCGATGCCCTGCTTCCAGCCACCCGCCCCTGAAAGTATTCCTCGGGGCAGGCCGGCTGTTTGCCTCTACTTTTGCCTCCAAAAGTAGAATGAGGAGAAGGCAGCAAGCATTTTCTAGGTAATAGATTCTCGGGTGACAGTGGCTCTGTGAATCTAGGAGTGCGTTGTTCCAAGAAGATAGTCTGATTTCTTTACCTAAATAGCTCATTAGGTGAGTTGGCCAAGATCATGAATTCTGAGCTACTTGGGTTTGTTGCGTCCTGTAGTATTTGTAGTATATTATACAGTATTCGTAAGCCCAGCCAATGACCTTAAAAATGGAGACCACTGGTCACAGAGGGGACAGACTGAGAGGCTGAGAATGGATTAGTGCAAATCTGTGCCACTACTAGAGAACCATCTCTGAGTTTAGGCCCTGTTGGTGATGGGGTGGAGAGGGGGACTGTATTTATGGCATATTGTTCACTGTTTTAGTTCATAACTGTCTCGGCTAGACTGCCACCAGAATGTTCCAGAAAAATGTCAGCATTCTTTGAAGACAGCTTTTATCAGGATGGATTTCTTATGTATGGTCTAGTGATTTGGAAAGCATGTGATACAGAGTCTTTGTCAGACCTTTGAAAAGCAGCCAGTTCAGAGTGGAGGCTAACAGTTTTAAACAGTTGAGCAGCCGGGCTTCCCAGCAGGTTAGGGAAGGAAGTGGCCATGAGTTAAATCAGCCTGGCTGCAGACAGCAACTGTCTGTCCTGTCCTTGGTGCTGGCCTCCCACTCCACAACTCATTTACAGAAATGCTGTGGCAGTCCTAGCAGCCGTGGGGCCGGCTCCACTGGAGCAGACTGGAGAGACGGGAGGGTGCAGAGGGCAGGAGAGAAGAAAGAAAGGCCAGACCCCCGCCTTGTTACCGTCATGATGTCTGAGTTCA
Source organism: Mormoops blainvillei (assembly GCA_004026545.1). NCBI lineage: Eukaryota > Metazoa > Chordata > Mammalia > Chiroptera > Mormoopidae > Mormoops > Mormoops blainvillei. The sequence continues at coordinate 67,120 of PVJD01002302.1, forward strand.
TATCCAGAGCAGGCCTCCTCTCTGATATGCCCAACTGCTGATAAACCTAATAACACCTACTCTCCTTTTCTAGTTGACCTGACATTCCCATAGTTAAGAGTTACTCCTTGGATTGAAGAAGGGCTTTTCCCCCCCAGATCTCCATCATTAAAATGTACCAAGAATGGGAAAGCATTAACATATCTGTGCCTACTAATACAGATTCATCTATTGGATTAGATTTTGAAAAACAAAACTCAGAAATATTAAGGACTGCATACCAGATAGGTCCGTATTGATAGAGGACGGAAAGGAACGGGAAAGGCCAGGAGCATGAGACGCTGTCTCCCTGAGCTGTCCGGTCTGTACACAGTGAGATTCCTGGTCCGTGGGGAGGGTCTGAGAGGCACCTCACACACTGCAGACATTTTCCAAGGGCCGGCTCTGCAGATACTATTTTACTACCTTTGCTGTCACAGAACCTCACCACAGTTGAACCTTGAGGACTCGTATCATCGTGCCTCCTTGCACTCAAATGCTGAAAGCAATTACCGCCTTCTTTTCCAGTCTGAAGGCTATTTCCTAAGACTTGAGTCCATCATGGGGGCTGGGTCCCAGTGCTCTGTTAATTCACACTGAGAGAGGGTGAAATGAAGTCTCCCAGAATGAGGGGAAGAGAGAAGTCCTATCTCTGAAGAATCCTGCTGGAGCAGGTCACATTGTTGCCTGGTGTCTTTCAGGATGTTTGGACCAGGAAGAGAGTACAACTTCACACGGCCCAACGACAAGGGGGAGTATGAGATTGCTGAAGGAATCAGCGCGACCGTCTTTCGGACGGTGCTGGTACGAAGGAGCCTTTTTATTACATCCTCGGCCCACGTGGTCAGAAGCCCTGAGAGAGTCCCGCCAGTCTGTGTTACTGACTTCAGGGTCTCTAGTTTCCAGTTACTGACTTTTCCACTTTATTCTTATTCCTGTAACGTAAGTCTTACTGTATGAGCTCAATAGGTATCAAGTTCTGACTAAATATGTCAGGACAGCCTGGAACCACTTTGCTGTTTAATGAATCAGCCAACTCCATGATAGTGCCAATAGCCCATAACTTTTAACAGAACTAGCGATGAATAGGGTATTGAAGAGGTAATTATTCATCTTGTTCTTTGCCTGCATTTCTTCCTAATCTATTTACAGGATTATTACAAAACTGGTATCATCAATTGTCCTGATGGCATCTCTATCCCAGACCTTAGAGATACATGTGATTACCTCTGCATTAACTTTGACTTCAATACTATCCGATGTCAAGATCTGAGTAAGTACAGGAGCACCTGAACTTAGTTTGCCTGGAATTGATTGGCATTTTTTTATTACTAAACAAAGTTTCAAGTGTGGGTTGAAAATCATCTGCAGAGGTAGAGAGACATGCTATTACCCTGTTCCCTCTCTTGCTGCAAAGCACTGACGGGAAGTGGAGCAGACAGAAGAGAGCGGGCAGTGGGCTCTAAATCTGGCTTGGCCTGCGAGTCACTAAGCTAATTCCCTCCCCTCTTGGGACCTTGGTGTCTGAACCTTTAAACAAAGAAGACTCCCTTCTCAGATATGCAGGAAGTCTCACTGATAAAGTCAAACAGCATAAATTGGCTGGGTTCATCCAATTATTTTTATCATTATTATTAACTTATTAAGTGCTTTACAGATGTGAACTTGGTGTCTTACAATAACCCTAAAAGATGAGTGATAACCCATTTAACAAATGAGACTGAGAAATTAGCTTGTTCAAAGCTCTAAGCATTAAAAACTGAGATTAGAACCAGTTGTCTGACTACAAATTCCATAATCTTATCATTACTTAGACTTCCTGAAATTGTTCTTTGAAGTTCATGATACATTTCCCCACAGATTCCATAAAGTTCTCTGGACTTGTGGTTTCTTTACTGGGTCTAGTATATACTTACAATAAGTCCCTTGGTGTCGCCAAACTTCAAATTATTCCTCTTCTCTGGTTCTCTAACATGAAATTGAGATCCAGAGCATCTTCAGAAGAGGTACTACAAAGAGTCATCCCCAAATGATGGTTCTATCTCTCATAGAATTAAAGTTTATGGTATGACATTGTATGTTCAGCAAAACCTCCTTTGGCCGGAATGCTCAGGGATTATTCATCATGAAGCAATGGAAGCATGATAGGATATGAAACATACCTAACAAGATCATCTTAGTTATCGGCTTGGAGCAGGAAACAATATCGGCCTTTAAATGGGCCACTTCTCTGGGCCTTATCAGTGACCACAGCTGTTACCCAATCGTCTTTTTCACTCCAGTAACATACACACTTGGACGAAGAGGATGTTCACCTGCATTTTTCTCCCCAGGTGCTTTACTTCACGAACTGTCTAATGATGGGGCTCACAAGCAGTTTGATCACTACCTCGAAGAACTGATCCTGCCCATCATGGTGGGCTGTGCCAAGAAAGGGGAGCGAGAGTGCCACATCGTCGTGCTGACGGATGAGGATTCTGTGGACTGGGATGAAGACCATCCCCCACCCATGGGGGAGGAATATTCCCAAAGTAGGAACCACCTGCATAGTGTAGATGTTTTCAGCAAGAAACATGCTGCCCAGTGTAGCAGCTAGATCCTAGAACCAATATGAATATTACCGTTGAGCCAGAGATGAGCGCACTCGCCTGGACGATCAGTTCAGTCTAGTGATGCAAGTCTATTGTCGCGCTGTGGAGCGTAGAGTGGTGGGTGTTGCCCCATCCATGCTACTGTTGGTGTCTGGCACTGGGTCAGTTCTGAGGCAGCATATTAAATGGTAGTGTCATTCTTCTCTCCATAACTTTCATTTTAAATTCTTTTGTATTGGTAATAATTCGGAATTCAAAAAATACAAAGGGCTATAGGCATTGAAAGGTCTCCATCACACCCCTGCATCATCTATCCAGTTTTCCCTGCTTCTTCCAGATGTACTCAGTATGCATGTATAAGCACCTAAATGTGTTTGGTTTTTTCAAATGATACCATCTTACTGCAGACTGTTGTATACTATTTCTTACATTAAAAGTTTCCGAGATCTTTTTTATAGCTCTATAGTATTCCATTGCATGACTGTGCTGTAATTGATTTAACTAGCCCTGTTGGTGGACATTTAAGCTATAAATTATAAATGATGCTGCAGTGAATATCCTTTTAAACGGTCCTTTCACCCATGTGTATCTCTGTAGAATAGTATTCTTAGAAATGCAATTTGTGTCAAAAGCTTTGTGCTTTCATAATTTTGATGGGTGTTGCCAAATTATCCTCCATAAAGGTTACACCAGTTTATCCTCAAAAAACATATGAAGTTTTCTGCACCCTTGCCAAAACAATGTTTTACTAAACTTTTATATTTGCTGTTTGAGTTTTAATTTGCATTTCTCATTTTATGAATGAGATTGAACATCATAATTTTTAAGAGCCATTATAATTTTCTGTTAACTGTATTTGTCACTGCACTCTATACTAAGGAAGTTAGCCCTTTGTAATACGAGTTACAAATATTTTTTCCAGTTGATTATTTGTTGTTTTAGCTTTAATAGTGGTTTTGACTGAATAGAAATGTATTTGTTTGCAGTCAAGTGTACCAGCTTTTATTGCTTCTAAGGTTTTATGTCATACCCAGAAAGGCCTTCCTTATCCTGGGATTATAAAAATATCTTGTATGTTTTCTTTCTTATGATTAATTTATTATTTAACATTTAATCTGTGATCCATCTGGATTTTTTTTTTGCTTCAGGGCCAAAAGAAATACAACTTTCTTTAGCCTGACTCTGTTAGCTCATCTCTTTCCTCTACAGAAGTTGTTGCTTTATAACTAACCACACATCTCCCCCCCTCCCCCACCCCAGTTCTTTATAGCTCCAAGCTCTACAGATTCTTCAAATATATTGAGAATCGGGATGTTGCTAAAACAGTGTTAAAGGAACGGGGCCTAAAAAACATTCGCATTGGAATTGAAGGTAAAAATGTCCCAGTCAGTATGCAGCTTATGGAATAGTTTGGAACAGTGGCCCAGCTTATGTTCTTAAAACCCAGCTTCCAGAGCACCTAGCCAGTGGGCACACATGAAAACTACCTTCCAACCCAAGTCTGAAGGATCTTTATTTTTGTTTTTGTTTGCCCTTACATTTCCTTTTCATTTTATTTCCTCTGGTGGATAAATGGAGCAGGTCTCATGGGCCCACCAAGTGGGAGGGCAGTTCTGCCAACAGTCTCGGGTGAGCATCCTTCAGGGATCTGGAAGGGTCCTTCTGAAAGCTATAGCTTGGAGCCTGAAAATTTAAGTTTATTCTACTATATACCTTTGAGAAATGCCTGGATGTTTTGACAGAATTGCCTTAAATGACCTTGACAATGACTCCCAAGCTGTGGGCTCCATGGAAGAGTCCCGGAGACTGAATCCTGGAGAGTGCCGAAGCCATCCTGGTCTCCCTTCCATGGGTCTTTGACTCATGTTTTGCTACTTTTACCATCTCAGTCTTGCCCACAGAACCCATCAGACCTTCCTTATGTCTGACTTAGGTCGAAATTTAAAGCTAGAGGAGATGTTTGAGATCATCTATTAAACCTTTCCACTGTATACTTCTTTTGTCTCTCTGGAGACCCAAGGGACAGGTGATAGGGATCTCTCCTCTTCCCAGAGCAGTACATCAGACTGTTCTGCCATCAGAACATTCTTCCGCACATCTAATAGGTGGCTGCCTCCCTCTTCTGTCTAGACTCAGAAGCTACTCTGAGTAAGGTTTCTTCCATTGCTATGTGACCACCTTTCAGATATTGTAGGCTGTCCACATTCCCTTAACCAGTTCTCATACAGTGTGCCTTCCAAGCAGTAGAATTAGAGGACTGGAGTAGCCATGCCCTAGCAGGACTTTTGTTCTACAGTATTGTTGCTAGCAACTAAGGCTTCTGAAATTAGTTAAGAGCTTCTCTCCCCCTTCCATTAGAAAGGGTAGAATTTTTGTTACTTCCCTTCTAGGGATTAGGCTGACTAACCGAGCCGGAGGGAAGAGAGTGTGTAGGTGATTGGGGCTGGGAGGATATAGTCAGAGGCTGGTTGTTTCCCTAGTAGTTTTCATGCATCATCTTTGGATTTGAGAGAAAATTGATGCGGTGAGGAAAGAGGAAGGATGGAAGCCCGAGTGAGCACTTGATGAAGTCATGAGAATGGCCTTTTTCTGTTTCAGGTTACCCTACCTGTAAAGAAAAAATTAAGAGAAGACCTGGTGGTCGATCTGAAGTAATCTATAATTACGTGCAGCGCCCCTTTATCCAGATGTCATGGGAAAAGGAAGAAGGAAAGAGCCGCCATGTGGATTTCCAGTGTGTTCGGAGTAAATCCCTCACTAATCTGGTAGCTGCTGGAGAAGATGTCTTGGAGGACCAGGAGATACTAATGCATCACCCGCCCCAAGTGGATGAACTTGATCGGCTAAATGCCCCACTTTCTCAGATGGCTTCTAATGACTTTCAGGATTAGGGCCAGCAATGGGTCCACCCCTCTTCGAAGTTTTTCTCTGTCCGGGCTGCCCAAAGCCAATCCTTCCCATGAGTAAGAGACATGCTTCTCGCGCTTCCTTTCCCTTTCTCCCATAATTAACGTGCATCCTTTTCAGTATATTTGCACCTCCAGCAGGGGAAGAAAAAGCACTCACTGGTGACAAGCTACCAGCTTTGCCGCAGCCCCGGTAACTTGAAAATTAGGTCTGGTGCTGTTCACTGAGTCTTTGCATAACTGCAAAAGCAGAAAAGGAAATCAAGACTCCTGTTGCCTCATATTCAGCAAAGCAGTTCTCATCCTTTATGCTTTGTTCTTGGCTTTTGTGTGTTTTGCTTTACACCAGGCACATTACTTAGCAGCAAAGGGACCAAACTTTAAAGGAGACCATCTGTCTTCTACAGACAGGCACTAATGGCATACTCATTAGAGGTTAATGAAGGTGCCATTCCTGGTGGCATCTGTGCCCAGATTGCATCAGGGAAGAGTTAGGCTCTCATTCAAAATATCTGAAAGGAAATTCTTACGTGCTTAAATTCAGTTTTGTTTTTTCATTAATGCAATGAACAATCCAAAAGCACACAGATTCTGTGACAGGAAGGGTATTGGCCTAACAGTGTTTATGAAATCTTAGCTTGGTGGTGTTTGAGCTGAAACTAATTATTCGTTTTGAAGGAAACTCACAACTCAAGTAGAAGAACCTCTCCAAGTCAGGCCACTTCAATGATCCTGGCTTGGAGTCTGGTGTGAAGCCTCAGGTCTTCACCCTAGAGCGGTGGGTGTGGCTGGGAGACCTTAGATACAATTTAAAGGCTTTCAAGATGTGGACAAAATTTCTCGCAAGGGCTCTGTTTTTCAGTAGGAAGACTTAAAAGAGGTCCCATGAGGGCGCACTTGGGATGAAGCTGGGTGGGGAAGCATCACCTGCCCAGGCTTGGTGCCAGTACAGGGTTTTTCTTTGTATATTCTTTTCACACTTAAGGGATTTTTTTTTGGATATCAGGACATTTTAATTTTTGGCATAGCCTATCAGCTGCTCACACTGGATGAAAAACCATACTAAAGTCATCCCAAAAGGAAGGATGAGTTGAAGGGAAATTAGACCTAGTAATTGTGTTTGCTCTGTCAGCCACATGTTAATGCATAGTATAGGACAACCAGATCACTCCTCTCACACTGAACCACCACCTCCGATGTCCCCATGGCTAGAGCCAAGCGTGTCATGGGGTTATCTCCCATTTTGTGATACAGGCTGGCCTTCCAATCAGCTACTGGAGAATTTACTCATCATAGATTACAAAGAGGCACATAGTTTCCTTCAAGTTCTTTAAGATAGGAATATGACTGCGCTAGTCAACAGTCCTCCAAAGGTGAAGTCAGATGGGTGTTCAAAGCTGCTCTTTCCAGACTTATAGAACAAGAATGTCTTAAGAAGCGTGTTCTCTGCATGTGGTGAGCATCACAGTGGAAATCAATGCTCTGTTTCTTACTCTGAAAAAGTAATAGGGGTTAAACTGAACCATCCCCCTTTTTACAGACTTCTGATTACCACTGGTATCTGTAAGGCCGATGATGGCCAGGGTTTAGGGTTAGAGTTCTTTTGTAGCCAGAGGCTGGTTTTATTTCTGTGAAACTTGGTTCATATTTGAGGTAAGGGTAGGCTGTGACCTTACTAGTCAACATTCATGTCCTCTGGTAGTTGACTAGCCCAGTAATTGTTTTTTTGTTTGTTTTAAGATTTTATTTATTTTTAGACAGAGAAGGGAGGGAGAGAGGGAAACATCAATGTGTGGTTGCCTCTCACACGCCCCCTACTGGGGACCTGGCCCACAACCCAGGATTGTGCCCCATCTGGGGAATTGAACCAGTGACCCCTTGGTTCGCAGAACCGACCCTCAGTCCACTGAGCTACACCAGCTGGGGCCCAGTAATTGTTTAATGGTGCTTCCTTTACACCTTTCGGTTGACTTCCTTGTCATCGCAAAGGAAATTTGCATTGACTGTTTGTGTAGTCTGTTATGTTTAACTTCTGTTCAACAACTCACCTATTGTTAACATTTAGTAAGTGTCAACCCACTGCAGCTAATACTCTTAATTTATCCAGTCCTTGCTTAGGTAGAAAGCCAGGTATGAAAGTATGGCATGTACTTAACACTTTTTCTGTGTAAATGATTCATTTACTCAGGCTTTCAAGAACTAGATCTTTTTTCCCCAAATTGGTTTAACGTGCTTTTGGCCCCAACCCCATGGAGGTATATCTACTAGTGTCACCAGGTGGTGGTGACTGAGGAGAAAGCTGGGCCGTCAGGCTGCTTCTGCTGGAGAGGGAGGTTTCTCCTGCACGCCATGGCCTCCCAGCCTGGAGCTCAGCATCACTGTAATTTGTGGCCCCCTCAGTCAGAGCTGCTCTGTTCCCACAGTCAGTTACCACCTGGGTGAGAAGTGTTTCTAATAAAAAAGGGTGGGACTCAGGTTTGGTGGTGTTTCTAAGTGCCTAAATAAGCCAGGTGGTTTATACAGAAACATTTTCGTAAGGAGATGATTCTACCCAGACTCTTTACTCAGTGGTATCTGAGCAAGCCAAGATGAACCTGAATTTGAGCTTTAGAATCCAAGTCTGTCTGCATCGTATCATGTATGAGTAGGAAACACTTGCCATTGAGGACTTAGTAGTGGGCAAGGAGACAGTGTTAAAATGTGTCTGGTGACATTAATGATTTCTCCGAAGTGGTGGAAAGATATTGAAAGAATGACAGCAAAAGATAAGCTAGAAAGTAGCTGGATTTACTGCACACAATATGCAATAGCCAATATTATTTTAAACTGAAATCCAAGAGAATGGTGTGATATGCAATGTATGCAGGTCTGTGAAATAAGCCCAAGAAGGATGAATATGTTTGCAAATAGTATTCCAATAGGTCCTTGTGTTAAGTAAAAACAATCAGAACACGGACTCTAATTCCCACTGTCCAAGTGTGGTATAGAGCCTTTTTTTATCAAGTGAAAATAGAAAGTTGAGTTTTTTATTCAACGCCACTACTTGCCATCATTCTGAAATTGTTAAAAATCGGCTGAGTTCAGAAAGCAAACCTGATGCCTTCGTGGGAGATGGAGCAACATTCATGCTCTGGGTGGGACCACCTTTGGAGAACATTTTCTCTTAAAGGCAAAATGCCTTTAGTTTTGCCTCTGTATTTAAAGTTGCACATGTTCACCTACCAGTGTTTACGAAATCCTATATTTGGGATGCTTTTTTAAATAATAAAATATTACCATTTGTGTCTGCTGGTTTTTCTTGGCATAAAATAAGAAGTCAAGATTTTAAAGGGGATTAAAAAAAGGAGCAGCACTGGCCTGCCCAGCAGTCTCCTTTCCTACAGCAGCTGTGTGTCTTGCCTCAAGCCTGTGTGCTTCCCGCCCTGCTGTTTCTTTGTACCTCTAGCTTCCAGAGCCCTAATGGCCTCCCTTCTCCCTGGAATGGTTAACTTGCATTCCAGACCCTTTAAACCCTCACGCTCAACTAAGCAGGATCCTGCAAACTCAAAGGTAAAAAGACAAACTTGCATGCCCCAGTTTTCGTTTATAGCAAGTAAGCATGGCAACGATGGAAAGCCTGTGAGAAGGTAGAGTGGAGCACAGGCAGGCCCCTTGGAGACACTGCTGTCGGACCTCTTCCTCATCCTTTGGTATCTGAGCCCCCTCCGCTCACATAGCCTGGGAGCCTACTGCTGATACAACCTCAAGGGGTGCTAAAGCAGGCCTGTGCCTCCCTAGCAGGCCTGGCTTTATCAGCAGAAGTTAGAACATGCTCTGAACACATGGCCTGTTGAGTATATTCTGTGCCAAGCTCTAGAACATAGTTCCTCCCCTGAAAGGGCTTTTTTATAATCACATGGAGAAAATGTCTATGAACAGTCCAGCTCACTCAGGAACCTCAAGAAGTAGCCAGTTTTTACTGTGAGGGGTAGAGTTCACAAGAGAATTCTAGAGGTGACACATGACCCAAATTGTGAAGGATGAATACTAGTTTTGGATTCATTCAAAGGGAAGGTGGTATCCCAGGCCAACTCGACTGTGAGTAAAGGTGACATAACTGCTTGTCATCATGGAAGTGGATGGGGTGATGCAGATAGGAGGCCAGAGTAAGGAAAGACTTGTACCTTGAACAAAGGTGTATTGGGAGCCCTCATAGGTTTTCTGCAGAAGGACATGATCAGATTTGAAATGTAAAAGAATTTCTTTGGCAGCAGGGGGGACAACAACTTGAAAGACCAAGGGCAAAGGTAATTTAAGAGGGCACTGCACTGGGTTCCATAAGGAATGATGAAGGCACTGGTAGGACAGGTGGCCCAGCCATGTCCCGGACCTGGACATGCGTACTGATGGAAGCCATGTAAGAATGTCTGGCTTGGACAGCTGGGGAGACTGACCTAGGAAAAAAGGTTATGGAGGCAAGGGGAGCTCTGGACAGCTTTAGTCCAAGCCTGAAGGCAGCCCTCCAGATGGCAACGCCTAGCTGGCAGTTGGCCACATGAGATCTAGGGTTCTGGGGAGTAGTCTGGGTAAGTTTGTCACTTTGAAGCCTCAGCACAAAAACATGGTAGTTGAAGCCACAGTATGGGGCAGATGGCCTAGATATGAGTGAAAAGAAGGCTAAAGTCACTGCTCTGAGGAGCACCACCAGCATTTAAAGGATGGCAGAGGAACTACCAAGAAGGAAGCCAGGCGGGAGGAGTTTTTAAAGTCAATAGTGTGAGTGCAGCAGGCTGATCAAGTAGGGTAAGGCGCAATGGCAGGACACCAGTGACCAGAGAGGAACAATAATAAAAATTAATACTAGCATGCTTTATACATGGGGCAATACTAACATTTCACACAAGGGATAGGAACCAGGTGAGTGTGTTGAAGTGGGAGAGGGAAACGATGTAACAAAAGTGTTGCAGTGTTCTTCATAAAGCGATAATTATTATTCACAGCTCCACACCTGTATCACAGCACGAGATCCTACCTACCAGCCTCCAAAGTCCTGGACTGCTCACTTTCCTCTGCCAAATCACTGCTGTATACAAACATCTCCTGGAAACTTCCCTAAGGTTCCCAAAAACTTTGGGTTGGTTTAACAGTATTGGTACATTGACACTAAAACACTTAACTTTACAATTGATGCTGCATTTAAACCACTTAGTGGGTAGGAATTCTCCCCTCAAACTGATCTGCAATTCAGAACCACAGAGCACTCTGTTGTATCCCCTGAGAGCCTGGTATTGAACTCTGTACATTATGGGTGCTTAAATGTTATTTGAGTAAGATGTTTTTCTCTGAAAATATGCCTGAGAAAGCACGTCAAGGTTTGTTTTAAGTCAGTGTTGGCTCTGATGGGTAATTCCAGGTAAATGTATGCTACCTAGGGAAGGAAAAGACCATTCACTGAATCCTTCGGCATTCTAAAAACCCCATTTGGATAACACACAAAAGGACCAGGAGAGAAAAATAGAAGGTGATCCAGGATATATGCTTTCCAAGGAAATGATTCAGAGAAAAAGTATTAGTAATAAATAACAGCGGGTTCCTATTATACCATATAGATGAGTTTTAAAATTAGCAATCTGCTAGTCAAACCTTGAATATTAATCCCATAGAAATTCATCTGTGTTACTTTTGAAAGTAATTCTAGAAAGAAACAGGCACCAAAGAAAATTCTGATGCACTCTAAATCAAGGAGAGTCTGAATCAAGAACAGCAGCATCCCCAATTCAGGTTCATTTCAGTATGCACTACAGTTAAAGTTCTATTATTTTCTAGCTCCCACTAAGAGAGGAGAAAACAGGATTATCTGTGAAGAGGACCAACAGTGAGCCAATCCCAACATGTTTCCAATGAGCCTTGGAAAGACAGTAGACATTCTGACTGCATTCAGCTGCCTTCTGCCCGCAGGTCCTACTCTAGTCTTGCCCCTTCCTTCCTGTTCCTGAGGCTTCTTCCCCTAACCTACAGAAGGCGTAAGAAATGGGACCCAATGGAACTCAAGTCCACAAGATCTGGACACAGAACCCTACTCTGATGGACACAGGTGGCTGAGAAGTCTCATCCTGAGAGTTTTCGAGATAAACCTGGTAAACGCCAGGCTGGGGGCTGTAAACAGATGTACAAAGGGTCCATCAGGTGAGAGCACTTTGTCAGAAAGTTCTCCCCTCAGCTTTACCACAAGGGAGAGCCCACTGCCCTGAACCAGGTAGAAAGAACCCATGTGGGGCCGACAGAAGGTGGTCTCTTTTTATGAAGGGCAATTCAGAAGACCCAGGTTCCAGCTTCCTGGGACAGAAAAGCATTTTGCCTACAGACGGTGATGCAGTGTTAGCACTTTGCTCCTTTGAATTAGAAACCATATTTGACTTTTTTCACACAGTTTTTAAACAGTTTATTCAAAAGTTTAAAAGTTAAAAGGTGGACATTTCCTCCTAAAACAAATTATCCCCTGCCACTCCCCAACACACAGACTGTCACCACTCCTGTTACAGCTCCTTACCCATGCTTACCACACACTCTTGCAAAACACAAGGGGGTCAACACCCCAACTATTTGGTAATACAAAGAAACTACACATTTACACAAAAGATTCTCATTTACTTCCTTTTCACTAACAGACCATGAATGAAAGATTAAGAGGCAGACAAATTGCCTTCATCCAGAGTTAATACTTCCTTAATGTTCTTTTTTCTTCCTCTAAGACATTAAGGTCCAAAGCAATTTCACTTACTGCTGGACTTTGAATTCCATTTTTCTCCTCTGAATGGCTACACTAGGACATACTTTCCTTTCGAAGCTGGTCTAACAACATCAAGCCGGCAGGAAGCAGGCCCCAGCTGCAGCTTGGCCATGATGCTCTGCAACAGCTAAAGTTACGACACAGGTGCAAATGATGCTTTCAGAGTTATAAAAATTTCAAAAAGTGATAATGCATTTATATGGAGTCTCCCCAATGATCTGACACAGCAAAATCCCTTAAAGATGGCGGCAGCTGTAAAAGAGAAGGCACTTTGTGCTGACATTCAGATGGTGTCTCATGGGAGAGCGCCACAGCAAGGGCCCGGGGCCCGGGTAGCCCGGGCCGTGCGCCACCCTTTACAGTGGAGAAGAACATCCCCCAGGAAGGCATCTATAAAGGAAAAATCCTGATTCCAAGGCAAAATGGTACTTAAAGTTGGGAAAGAAGAAATACAAACACACAAAAAGAGAAGAGAAAACAAACACAGGTGCCAAGACCAAGGACTGAGCAGTGAGCTTGACAAAGTCCTGTAGACTGGCTCTGCAGTGCACCTTCTATTGGGCAAGTTCCTTCACCACTTCGACGAAGGTTCTAGAGACCGAGCAGGAGCAGCACCTTAGCCAAAAGGATTCCAGGCCTCCTGCCTCTGCCTGGCTCTCCTTGCTGTGTTCCCAGGATAAGCCAAGTTCCCGTTGATAGCACTTGCAGGTATTGCTGGTCCACGGCAACGTCCAACTGAGGGATTTTCTGATACAGCCGTGAGGAGAAACTGAGGGTTTTCCACGTGATCCAGGACTCCTTGGCAATGCCCAATGGCTTTAGGGGCCTTCTAAGAGCAACAGTGGATCAAGCTGGTATTCCCCCATCAACACTCAGAAAAGCAGCATGAGTATTTCGGATGGGTGGGAAGATAAAAATCAATGGATTGAGGGTCTTCAGCCTAGTACCATAAATAAAGTGCACCATGAATGGAGGCTATAAAAAGCCACTTGCCTGGGGCAGGTTACGTGGAGAAACAACCACCACCACCCCCTCAGAGAATGGTGGGTCATTTTCTTCAGCCGAAATGCTGGCTGCTGAGGCTTTCATTATTGCTTTATTTCCTTAGTACTATGGAACTTTTAGCTGTAAAGGAAAAGGAATACTTGGTGGGCTTGGCAGAAAGCATATGACAGAATCATGGGAATTGGCTGTTATTAAGTATACATTACAATTTCAATAATGTTGGACAATGGCTGTTTTTTTCCCCTTCACTCTGATGAACTTAGGAAAACATCTATCAAATTGGCTCACGATGCTTCTAGAGAAGATGTTTATGGCCGATGCAGTAGAAATGGCTGTCTTTGTTTTCCAGCTTCTCAGATGTGCCAAGGAAGAGGATCTACTATCACATTTCAGGTAAGTTTACCAGGACATACTGGTGGGTTCCATAAACTTCTTGGAAGCTCTTTCAAAAGAGTATGTGTGAGGAACACTGTAATGTCACACAAAGAACTCTGCTCTGTTTAGGATTCCATTTCAAGGATACTATTTTGCTGCTTTCATGTAGGAAGGTATCGCCCCCCGCGCAGTCAGGCCCTCAAAGCGTTTGTACGTGTAATTGATGAAGACCCAGTCCTTGTTCTTGTAGTCAGTCTCAGGGTGATTACTTGTTGCCACTGGGAAAGAAATAGATGTGAGAGTTCATTTACTACTGTCTTATCCCAATGGACCACTGGGTACTGAAGACATGGCGTTCTGAAGAACATACCAGTTTCTATTTGGGAAAAGTTATTTTTCACTCTGCGAATTTTGTACATTTGCTTGTCTATATCTTCCTTGAAACTCATTTGTTTCACACATACTTTAAAAGTTCTATTTTCCCATTTCTGTCATTTCAGGTTACCTAACCTTTAATTTAATAAATTACAAGAGAACAGATCTTTGTGATTTACCCACACAGTTGAGCAGATTAAACAGGGGAGTTTGTATTCATCTTTTATTCGACAAGGCCTTGCTAGCACCCAGCATCGGCTGGAAAATACTTACGAAGAACTCGAAGAACTGAAGTCCCTCTCCATGTTCTCCGCCCTGATTTGTAAACATCACCCCAAAACTGGGGGGTAAATAATGCACTTGTAAGGCAGTAGGAGGCAGTGTTGGTGGTATTACCTGTTGGCTTAAGAATATCAGATTCTGGAAACTCATCGAAGTTTGAGGTATCATCAATGCTTTTGATTTCAATAGATATTGCAGCAGGTCTCTCTCTGCCAAGAATAGACATGCCAAAAATTACTGCGGTTAGAAATCATATGGGTCATACCTAATCAAGTCTTCTCCAGAAAAGACCCCTGGTCTGACATGGGAAGCCTAGCCCCTGACAGGCAGCATTTACTTTCTCTGAAAAGCGTTTGACCACGGACCGACTGCGCCAACTGACTACAGCCAAACAAAATAAATTACAATGAAAAAAATATCAGGAGCAATTATTCATGGCTAGGAAGACAAGAGCAATAAGGAGAAATTAAAGTCCACGGTTACGCCCTCCCCTTGACGGCCTGCCCTGGCTGCTAAAAGGGAACCTGGGCCTTCTACCAGGGGTGCACATGAGCAGGGGGGCTAAAAATGCGGCACACAGGAGGCAAAGGTGAAAATCACAAGGATGCAAGTCAGAACACAACTGTGAAACGGATGACAACTTCACCTTCTGTTTAGCAACCAGCAAGCGCTGAGTAAGTGGCTAGAGTCTCTCCCTGGGCTGGTGGTCCTCTACAGACCAGAACAACCCCCTCTCCACCCCTCTGCACCACTTCTTGCCCCAATCCTTCCACTCCTTCTCCTTCTTCATCTTCCAGTGACAGCGCCTACTTTTCTGGACAGGGACTGTCCTAAAGGTTATGCTTGTATGAATATGGACCTAAGTGAGATGATACTGTTTCTTGTATATTTCAACTTGGGTTTCATACTGTACTGTATTATTCTACAAGGCTACAACTTGCTTTTTTTCACTCCAATTATAAATGAGATAAATTCATGTAGCTCCAGCACATCCTTTTTACTGCTGTGTACACTATTCCATTACACAAATGTGTTTTCTTAATCCATTCTCCTGTAAATGGACACTTATATTGATTCCAATGTTTCACTATAACAAATAATACCCAAATAAACATCCTTTTAACACTTCCTGGGCACTTATGCAAAAATTTCACTGTGTGGTCCCCAACACCAAAGAGGGCGGTGTGTTTCAAGTAAAAGGGCATGCTTAGATGTTCCCTTCACCATGGAACCCAAAGCTCAGTTCACTGTGGAAATAACTGCTAGCTCCAACATACCCCACGGCTCAGGGCCAACAGGAACCTCCAGCATCTGGTCCTGACCATGAATCAAAGTCAGGAAAATACTCTGAATTTCTAAGAAAAAATTAATGACTTGGTTTGCCAATAATGACGCTTCCAAATTAGTATTAAGCAAACTAGACTTTCTGAAATAATCTTGAAAGCTTTTATATGGATATACCTGATATGTTCCCAGTCAACGCCTTCAAAAAAAGAATTACATTTGATTTCCTCAACTCCAGAGGCTCCAATCCTATGTTCCCATTCACAGCAGAATCTGGAAAAGACAGAGGCCTTTTCAGCATACAATTAGTCTCTTCAGAAAAAGAAAAGGAATGGGAGGAAGCAGGGGATGAAAAATCCAGGAAATAATGAAAGCCTAAAAAAATGGATTCACTCATGTCAGAAAGCCTAGGGCAGGGGAGATGTTCTCTGACTAATACCTCAAAATTAGATCCTTGGCTTTCTCAGAGATAGGAACTTCTGGAGGAAAAGTCAAAGTTTCTTTCCAGTTCATCACCTTCTTATATGTCTCTTGAGGTGTCTCAGAACAGAAAGGTGGGTAGCCTGTAGTAAAAAAGGAACTTGAAGCTTTAACAATGCAGAATTTTTAATGTGACATTATTCTCCTTAATATGACTCTACATATCTTCAATGACCTTGTTATGTCCTTCCCTCCATGACATAGACAGGATTTCCACTCATTCCAGAAAGCACCTAAACTAATTTTTTACTTCCCCTAAACTCCTAAACCCAAAGTGAAGTTGTGCTTTTGGAACCACAAGGGAGCCACCTAATCACGGGAGCTGGGAAAAAAGAGGAGGACATAAGGAGAGTTGCAGATGTGGGAACCACTGTGACCAAAGAAGAAATGAAAGGATGAAACATCATCAGTACGAAATGACTCCATTTTAAGAACATCCTTATGTGGGTAAAGTGTCAAACAAGTTAGGTAAGAAAAAAGCATTGTTTTGCCCTGGCTGGTGTGGCTCAGTGGACTGAGTGCCAGCCTGCAAACCAGAGTCGCCAGTTCGATTCCCAATCAGGGCACATGCCTGGGTTGCGGGCCAGGTCCCCAGTCGGAGGCAAGCAAGAGACTTGTATCTCCCCAAGTATCCAAGTATCTCTCACACACTGATGCTTCTCTCCCTCCCTTCCCCTCTTTCTAAAAGTAAATACATAAAATCTCTTTTAAAAAAGAAAAAAGCATGGGTTTTAAAAGTGACCACCACCCCTCTTCTGAGAACTACAGGCAAGGGGATAAATACTCACATACTATATTACTCTACCTGCCCTCCACACAGATTACAGCCACCCCAGAGGCATCCATCCAGTACTCCCAAAGACAACACAGCCAGTCAGATGCCACATCTGTCATCTGCACAGATACACTCGCTACCACCCCAAATATACTGACTCTCCTAATGCTCTCAGGCGTAGGGCCACCCCACTGATGTGTCTCCTAAATGAGACATATCAATCTGAATAAGAGAGCGGTCAGAGGGTTCCATGCTTTGAAGGTCTTGTGAGAGGAAGGGGACAGAAAATAAGAAGAGTGTGTGAGGTAATGCTCGGGTAAAGCTCTCTGAATACAATGGATGTTTACTAAATGCCAGTGACTGAAAGAGCTGCTAAATGGAGAGGATGAAAAAGCAGAAAAAAAACATGATAAATGATCAGCAAAGCAACCACAGGATGTCAGTGTGCCACAGAACACAGGATACACTTTTTGGCCAGGAGTTTTCTACCTGGGAAACTTGACTTTGAAAGATGGGGGAGGGGGACCCCGACCGGGTAGCTCAGTCGGTTAGAGCTTCATCCCAGTGCACCAGGGTTGCAGGTTCAATGCCGGGTCACAACACACACAAGAAGCAACCAATGAATGCATAAATGGGTAGAATAACAAATCAGTATTTCTCTCTTTCTCCCTTCCTCTCTCTTTAAAATCAATAAATCTTTTTTAAAAATTTAAAAACAAGGAAGGATGGGGGAGGGGAGAGAACATAAATCAACCCCAAACTGAAAGTAGGTTTATTAGTTATCAATGTAGGAACCTTCCCTGGCTACACAGAAAAAGCCAACTGGAAGTATGCTACTTACCGATGAGCATCTCATACATGATCACTCCAAGCGACCACCAATCACACAGCTTGTTGTACCCGGTCTGCATGAACACCTCGGGAGCAATGTAGTCGGGAGTGCCTACTGTGGAGAAGGCCTGAAACATGTGCCACATATCAGGGAGGTCCAACAGGCAGGAGGGTGCCCAGAGTTCTGTTCTACAGACCAAAGGCCACCAGCACCATCTGGAGCTACCCACGAACTAAACATGCAGGAAGGCCTAGCTACTTAAAGGCAAAACTGATTTGCCAGAGTACTTCCAAAATGAAAAATAAAGCTCTGTCAGTGAGGCGAGAGACCCACAGGTACCTTTCATAATGAGTAGTACCATGATTTACTGAGCATCCAGTGCGTGCCAGGTTCTGTTCTTCTCATGTGATTATGAGACTATTTAGTCCTGACAAAACTTGGCAAAGAGGGCCTTATTAACCCAACTTTGCAGGTTAAAAAATCTGACGCCCAAAATGGCTTTGCCTAAAGTCTCAGAACTAATTAAGTGGCAGAGGGTGGTTTGGAAATTATCTTGCTCCAAATCATCCCTTTCCACCAAATGCATTCTTTGATTTGAGACAATTATTAAGGGAAGTTTTATTATCAAAAGCTAGTTATATCCTATAAGTCAGAAGTTTACAAATGTCTATTTACCAAACTTAATTATTTATGTAAACATCCTTAGGGGAACGTTTTCTAAATTCAAGTAATCTCTTCTCAGGCACCAGGACTGTGACCCCGGGGGAGTGCAGGCTAAGCCACCAGTGTGTTCAGCGCCCTCATCTAGGTGCTTCCGATATCATACATCTTCTAAATTTAAAAATTACAGCTGTATTGTCTTTTTTAAATATTTATTATGAAATACTGCAAACATACAGAAACAAAGCACAGACAATATAATACACATGTAACCATTACCCACATTAAAAAAGAGTTAAATAATGTGCCATATTTGTCTCAGATCATTTGTCTTTTAAAAGAAATAAAACTAAAGGAACTAAAACTAAAGGATTAAAGCCTGATACTCTCCCTTCCTCCCTCCCTCCCACCAAGGTTAAAACTGTTCTGAAGTTGCTGTTATGCCTGTATGAATATGGACCTAAGTGACATGATATTGTTTCTTGTATATTTCAACTCAGGTTTCATACTGTACTGTATTATTCTACAAGGCTACAACTTGCTTTTTCTCACTCCAGTTATAAATGAGATAAATTCATGTAGCTCCAGCACATCCTTTTTACTGCTGTGTACACTATTCCATTACACAAATGTCAGTGTTTTCTTAATCCATTCTCCTGTAAATGGACACTTATATTGATTCCAGTATTTCACTGTAACAAATAACACAGGAATAAACATCCTTTTAACACTTCCTGGGTACTTCTGCAAAAATTTCACTAGACGTAGGAGAAATAGTATTGCTGGGTCTTCTACTTAATTAGGCGTCTTCCAATTGTCCTCCAAAGCAGTTATGCCTTTTTAAACACCTCCAGTGGGGATGAATACATGAATATTCCATATCTCACCAACACTTAGCTTTGCCTCACTTTTTAATTTTTACCAATCAGATGAATATGAAATGGGATCTCACTGTTTTAATTTGCATTTCCCTTATTTCCAGTAAGGCTGAGTGCCTAGTCATATGTTAATTAGCCATTCAGGTCTTTTTTCTGTGAATCCCTGTTCAGATTCTTTGCCCATTAGGTTTTTTGTTCTGTTTTTAGTTGCATTATCTTTTTTTTTCATTGATTCATAGGAATTTTTTATAAATCCAGGGTATTAATCCTGATTCAGGACATTATTCCTTTAGAGTTTTACATATTGTAAATGTCTTCTCCCAATCTGAGGCTTATCATTTTATTATGATTTTTTAAAATGATGTAATATTTGTTGCATACCAAAAATCTGCAATTATTAAATTATAAATTATAATAATGAAAATGAATACTCGAGTTCAACTGCAGAACCAAAATATTGCCATAATCATTAAAACTAAACATGTACTCTTCCCCATCCCATCCTTGTGCCTCTAGCCTCTGTACCCTCAATTTTGTTTATCGTTTCTGTTTTTAAAAAGAAATTTAATTTTGCCATGTCTCTTTAAATGCGATTTTTTTTAGTTTTGTTTTTGAACTTTGTAAAAGTAGTACCATTTACATGCAGTCTTCTGCTATTTGATTTTTCCTCTCAATGTTTTGTTTCTAAAATTGATCCACGATGTCACATATGTAGCTGTAGTTCAATTATTTTCACTACTGTAAAATATTTTATTCCAGAATGTAACCCTTTTCCTGTTGATGGACAGGAACCACTAAATAATTTCCAGTTTTTTGCTATTATGAAAACACAATAAACATTCTTTGACATGTCTTCTGGCTCACTGGTGCAAGAGTTTCTCCAAGGCACATGACTAGGGGTAGAATCGCTGGGTTGTAGGACATGTTCATGAACTATAACTGGAAAGTAGTAGAACCTTATGACTTATCTTCTCATTTATGTCTTTCAATATATGGCAAGTTTTTTTTCTTTAAAGTAGTCAAATAAAACACAATTTTCTTTACGATTTAAACTTCCTGTATCCTATTTGAAAAATGCTTCTTTACTCTGAGGTCATAAAGATATTGCAGGTATTTGCTTCTAAAATTTTCAAAGTTTTACTTTCCATCTCCAATTTATTTGGTGTATACTGTAAGACAGAAACCCATTTTTCCACATACCTAATTGTACAGTTTTCTTTTAAATGCACGTATTAAATAACATAAAATGCTGGGGTTTCTTTTCTTTAAAGCTTTAAGCCTGAAACATGGATTGGGCCCACCTCAAGAAGCAGAAACAGTTTTTCTAACTATGAAGGCTAAGAAACTACAGAAACCCTTCAGAGACTAGATTTATTCCAGCAAAGCTGAATATTTAGTAAATCTGATTTGTTCAAAGATTTCTATTAAGAAGTCAGATATACTGCCACTGGAAAAGAATTACTTCAAGGTACCAACATGTTAAAAAAACTCCTGGAGTTATAAAATATAGCCAACAACAGGCACAAACCTGCGATATGAGGCAATGTTCTCACTCTCCTTTTAACAAACTGGTAATAGGTACTTCTAGTCTAGGTGCGGTCCCCTTCCCAAGCTTTCGTCTCTTCCATACCAAGGTGTCTTCCATCTCCAAGCTCTTAAAACCTCAAATCTGTGTCCTTCTTTTTTCTTTTGCTGTCTAGATATCTATAGTGTCAATTAATGCTGCACTCTAAGAGAGCTTTGTTGGTTGTTAACAGTCATTTCAAACACATGACATGTTGCACATTTCATTTAGGATTTCAGGGGAAAGAAAGCAATTTCATTTCCTATTCAATCACTTCTGTAAATTCAACACTAAAAAATAAATAAGTTGACAAAGATCGGATGCCCAGATTGTATTTCATCTCTTACCTCTGTGGTTTAATAACTTAAAGCTGACACATACCTATGTCCTAATCAGTTACTGAGGTCTAAGGTTACCCAACACTGCAAAACAATTTAAAACATTACAGTATGATTTAAACAGCCAAGTAGTAAATCTTAAGCCTCTATTCAGTAATTCTCAATGGACTGAAAAGTAACAGAGTGGGTGAACAATATGATAGGCTTATTAACCTAGAGCACAAGATTTACATTAAGCATTAACAACATTAACTTTCTGCTTGGAACTACCTGAATGGGATCACTTATGAAAGGTCAGAAGGACATGATTATTGACCTTTTGAAGGTTGCTTTTATTCTTCTTCAAGTTATCAAAATAGATAGTATGAGGATGACCTTAAAATTGTTTCCACTTCTACCATACATAAAGTAGAAAGGCAAGAACATTAATCACAGCAACAAGAACCTGGTTTACTCAGATTTCAAACTATTAAAGGATATTGAACTCCAAATACAGAAACTGTGAGATCTCCTTCCTTATAGACCTATAAATGGTTCCTAGTAAGTCTGACATGACTCTTTGGTGCATGTCAAAGAGCCTAAGGGCTGTCTCAAAGTAGAAGGATAATTTAAAGTATTTCAACTTAATTACCCCCGAAATAAATATTTGTATAGTAGCCAAAGATTAAATCTTGGCTTTAAAAAGAAGGAAAAGAAGATTCCTAACCTTTTGTTAGCTTTCAAAACACAGATAAATATCAATGTCTCAATAATGCAGAAGCTATTGTTAAGAAACAGTCTCTTCCTTAGAGGGTCTTAGCCTTCACTGCACAGTAAAATCACCCAGAGTCCTTTTAAAAATCAAACACCCAGACTACATACCCCAAACCAACTGAATCAGAATCTCTGGGGGTGGGATCCAGACAACAGGATGTTCTGAAGTTCCCAGGTGATCCCGATGTGCAGCTAAGGTTAAAATCTGCTCTAAGGAGAGATATAACAGAAGCACCTGGCCAATTTTGTTCCTGACATTCCCTAACTCTCAACAAGCTATGTAAATAGGTTTTCAACCACATACAGAATGTAGACATTTAAAAAGTATCACAGCTCCTAAGGAAAGGAGACTATGTATGATATGAATAATACACCGAACTTAAGTCTCCCCAAGCTAATGTCAGAGAAAGATTATCAAAGATTAATTTCAGTCACTGCATCTCCAAAAGTGTTTGATTTAAGTTAATGCCTCTCCCAGGGTCCAGGTTTAACATAAAAATCATAATATTCAAAGCATTGTCTGGGTCCACATATGAGCCTCAAATAAATTAAAAAAACAAACAAGCCTTTCCTTTGATTCTTTCTTAAACAATTCTACAGTGAACCTACTAAGCATTGGGCTGGCCAAAAAGTCCGTACAGTTTTTCCATAAAATAAAAGACACATTTTTTCACTTTTACCATACTTTATCAATTTGGATATTTTGAATATATTGGCTATCTCCTGCATAGCATAATGTTGACTGTTCTCAATTAATGTCTCAATTTGATCGCTATCAACTTCAACTGGTCTACCTGGCCGCGGAGCACCGTCCAGCAAGAAATCTCCAGCATGAAACTTCACAAACCATTTTTGACACATCTCATCAGTCACAAAACCTTCTCCATACACTGTACAAATCTTTTTTTGAATTTCAGTTGCATTTTTACCTTTTATACCATGAAGCATAATATGCTAAAAATGTGGCTTAGATTCTCCCATTTTCAATATTAAAATGGCTACACAAAAATTCACCAATTTTGGTAAGTTTTTTTAAATGCACGCTGGTATGACGGCTGTCAAAACACAATCTAACAAAATCATTTCAAATGAAGTTAAAGACAGCTAAGCTCTACTAGAGCCATCTCACAGAAAACAACAAACTCTTTGGCCAGCCTAGTAAGTTATTAAAGATACTATGGAGAACTCTAATTCAGTCTTGTACTAAGAAGACTGGCTGAGAAACAACATTTGGCAAACCTGCCAAGTTAGTGTTGTATCTGTAGACTCTGACAAGCGTAAGTGCCACGGTATCTAGAGAGCAGGCGTGCATGACTGTCATTCCCAGTGAGCCGTAGCTTTCCACTGCTGCTATTCTTGCTATCTAATGAGCAACTTTTAGTTCGCCTTTACCATCACCAATTTCATCTGCTAAGCGCTTCTCGCAAAGCTTAAGTACGCAGCACATTTCTATGAATTTTCCAATAACTAGACATCAGTACAATACATTGCACTTCAAATATGAACCAATGAATCAGAATAAAAGTTTGCTAGATAGCATCATTTCTCTGGTGAATTTGTATTATTTAAATTAACTTCCAACACACTATCAAGGTAAGTTTAATAATGTTATTTTATAAGCTTATGGGGCATCATTTTATGTGTATTCACTTAAATATTTATAAAGTAAGTACTGAGCATTTCTCTTAAATTTCTAATTTCAACACCTGGTTCTTTTTCCACTATAAAGTAGAAAAGGGTTGGGCAGGTAAATTGAGAAGCCTTGACTTGCTGAAGTGAATCAAAATTTTAAAAGTTTGAGAACCATTGCCTTAAAGCTCTGGGAAGGGATCTGTACTAGTTTTATTTTGTGAGCCCTGCAACTTAAATATAAACCCTTTACTGCCATAAAAAAAGGGGAAAAGGGGGAACAGGAAAAAAAGGGGTCATCACCAATGTAAAAGATCAGAATGATGTCATCTACTGAAAATGTCACAACCAAAACAACCTAATATTAAGATCATCTGCCTTCAAATGATTACTTTGGTGCTACCAACGTAACAGTGCTCTATTAAGGTAACCTTAAAAGCAAGGGATAGATATGCTGGAAACAGTTATCAAATGTAAATTTATGTGCATATTTTTTTAACATATTCATAGTTTGTAGCATTTAAGAAGCTACAGCTATTACTTACTAGCTGACGTCTATTTCTTTTCCAGGTTTCTGCTTTCCTTTTGGAATTCATGTTCTGGAAAGCTAAAAGTAGAGAAAACAAGTTCTAATCAAAGTTCAGGCAGGAATGTTTACTAATTTTTAAGCTCTGGTTCAAACCACATGAGACCCTAAAGTCTGCCAACGCATCGGTAACTCTGGATGACACATTTCCCAGCAAGTCTATAAGCCCAAATCAGAGGCTCTAAAGCATTTTTTCAAAGAATCACACAATGGGGTTAGGCAGCATTTCCATGTGGATCATGTGGCCACAGAGGACGCGGGAGGGCCTTGAGAATTCCAGGAAATCAGTCTCATCCGAAGCAAAAGTCCCAAAGTGGACCTAAAACATTTACAACTTCTCAAAATTACCATCAAATTTCCAAGAGTAGTCACTGTTAGTCAGAGATGCCTGAATTTATAATACGTTATTTGACATAAGCTTCTCTAAGATGAACTATAATTTCACCACATAATTTCAATGGTTTGATAGTGCCATAAAGACAAATTTCTTTCTGCAGCGACAGAAAGAATCATGTAGGATAACTAATCTGGAATTGTTCCCAGGACTTTCCCTCTCCTGTCCCAAATTCCTCCCCAGGAATCTCTCAGTAGAGCTCCAAAGCCTGCTCTTTCCAACATCTGTCATAACATATTTGCAGCACTCACCTTGCCTCAGTATACGACTACGAATCAGTTAATTCCCCAAAGCCTCAAAGGATGACTCTCTTAATTTGTCCTGCACATTTTAGTTACCAGGGGAATAGCTTTACTAGGCCCAGTTAAGGAACGAAAAGGCTAACGTCACTATTAACACTTACTGAAATCACTGGGAAGGCTGTGGTTCAAATTCCTGTAAAATTCTGTCCTATGTGCTTTTTTCAGGCCTGTGCAAAGGCCAAAGTCAGAAAGCTTCACATGACCCTATGGGGAAGAAGAAACAAGCCAATGCAAAACATTCATGGATGGGAGCACAGCATTCCCTTCTCCAGCTCCCTGCAGGTCCATTACAGCTCGACAGCCAAAGTACACTGACTTTTTTGGTTTTATTACAGGGAAAAACACATATAATGGCAAATAAATTTTTAAAAGATCACTCCAAATTCTATTATACTAATAAAAGTATTTCCATTTTTGCATATTATCTTTGTTTTTGTCCAAACAAACTTTTAAACATAGTTGAACCTTCCACAGTATCTAAAGAGAATTTCACTTCTTAAACTAACTCAAATATTCTTGTTTATATATATAGTCTTTTAAATGGCCATTTTTAATGTTTATAGATAATATCCAAATGACTTAGTACACATCATTGTTTACCTAATGCTCCCACACACTGCACACTCACTCACCCCATCTCTTCACTCTCGCTGCCCTGCGGACCACACGCACCCCTGGGCCCCTGAAGGCCTCTGTTCCCAGCCCCAACCACACCAGGTCCAGAGGACGGTCTTAATACATGGTTGTCAAATAATGAACAAATCTTTGTTCTCCTTCTCTTGAATTCTTTCATTAGGATAAATTCCAAGGAGGAAACGATTCCAAAGGCAAAAGGAATAAACTTTATTACATAGTTCTTGATAAATGTTGCCAGACTGCATTTTAATCATAAGTCAATAATTCTATCATTCCCTTCAAAGAAAACTCACACCTCTTGTGAGCCAGACACCATGCTTTAAGTCTATTGTCTCACTTAGGAGGCTCGGAGTCATGAAAAGGCTTGCTGGTAAAATGACAAAACCAAAGCCGGAAATCAATATGCTTTCTCCCCAGACCAGGATTAGTGAACCTCTGCAACCCTCCGAAGTCATCTGGAGAATGGGGATAATGACATCTTCCTGGTAGGAATGAGAATTAATGCATGCAAGGCTCCTAACTTGGTGCCTGACACATAACTAGCCCTAAGAAAGAGATAGGTGTTCTTAGGATGGTTAAATGTTAGGTAAAGGAGGTAAAACCAAAATAGGGGAGGGAATCCTGATGCTCAGGGATCTATACTGCTCGAGGTCACACAATTATTCAGTAGAAGTGCTGTGGCCAGGGTCTGAGTCCCAAAGATTTCAACAGGTGTGGTCATTCCATGACACCACCCTCCTTCAGGCCCTAACAGAGAAACTTCCCAGGGTCCAAGGCTACAGAAGCCCTGCACACATGGGTCAGGTTTTATTTTTGTTTTGTTTTCAGAGAAATCCCATTAAGTCCGGCTGTGTGCATGTGCAGGCGTGCATGCAGCAATGAGGTAAACTGCCAGACAAAGACAGCTTTGAGCCTGTTAACCTATCTTTTTTTTTTTTTTCAGATTTGCAAATAACTTGTTCTACAAGTCAAGGAACAGAAGTTAATTTGTAGTCCTCATAATTACATGGTTTACCTGGATACCTCTAAGAAAGGAGTGTGTGTTAAAGAGCAGTGCCTGGAGCAAATGCTATTCAAACCTAGGTTTTCAGGGAATTCTGTAGCTATTCTGAGTATACAGCAGTTACTCAAAACTTCTACATTTCCACTTCTACAATATATATGGCTGAATACACAAATGAACTCGCCTGTGAGAACATTTATTCTACAAGTCTGGGCTAGCATATCATAGAAAGTAAATATGTACCTAGCAGGGTCCCCAGTCCTCCTCAGCAAGATTGTGTCCCCAAGTTCTTAGCCTTCAATGTTTGCTGAACCAGATCACAGACTACAGGGTACAAGTAAGCCAGTATAAGGAACCTGGGGTACAGGGCCAGGGTATGCGAACCCAAGACCAACAAAGTAGAGCCAGTGCCTCATTAAAAATATATCTGAACTTAATGACAGAAAAATACTTTCATATACATTAACATTTTAAATGCCAACCTATTTATTTTTAGGATGCTAACTATATATAAATTATTGACACAGGCAGAAAAAGTATGGTGCTATTATACCAAAATAGCGTTTATCTTTGAATGATGAGATTACTGATATTTTTCTTCTTTGTAACTCTGTATTGTTCAAATTCTCTACTATGCACATGCATTATTTTTATAATGAAGATAAAGCTATTAACCAGAAGAAATTATCTGACAAATCTCCTGCCCTCTTAAAACAGAAAGATAAAGGTTTTTAGAGGAAAAAATTCAGGTTTTTCAACAATAGCAAGAAAGTTGTCCAAAGACAGCAAGAAAGAAAGGAATTAAATTTACTGAATTGGCCACAAAGTCCATATGGTTTTTCCATAAAATAAAAGACATATTTTTCATTTTCACCAATAACTTTATCAATTTGGATATTCTGAATATATCGGCTATCTCCTGCACGGTATAACATTGATTGTTCTCAGTTAATATCTCAACTTGATCGCTATCAACTTCAACTGGTCTACCTGGCCGTGGAGCACCATCCAGCGAGAAATCTCCAGCATGAAACTTCACAAATCATTTCTGACACATTCCATCAGTCACGAAACCTTCTCCATACACTGTACAAATCGTTTTTTGAATTTCAACTGCATTTTTACCTTTCTTGAAATAAAAGCATAATATGCTAAAAATGTGGCTTATATTCTTCCATTTTCAACATTAAAATACACAAAAATTCACCAATTTTGATAAGTTTTTTAAATGCACGCTGGTATGACAGCTGTCACAACACAATCTTAACAGAACTGTTTCAAATGAAGTTAAAGACAACTAAGCGCTACTACAGCCACCTTATAGAAAAAACCAAACAAACTTTTTGGCCAATACTTTTCTACTTAGAAGAAAAATTCGGTTTAGATAACAATTCTGTATAGCAGAACATAACATTCTACAATTTTAGAACTGGAAGGAACTTTGGAACTTCTCTGAGTCAACATATTCACTTTATAGGTCAGTGCAGTGCAGACCGTAGAGACTTCTGAGAAGTACCCAGCACCCTAGCAGCACAGGGGATTCTCTTCAAATTTGCTGTGAGTTTAAGGGCCACGCAACTAAGCTCATTTGCATGTCTATTAACAAATATAAAGAGGCCATTACAGAGGCTGAGCAGGACTCTTCTGTAAACAGATGGCGTAAGATTTGGAACCTAAACTTTGGGACAGAGTGTTGTGGTTGTCACAACAACTCTGTTGTGCCTTACTTCCTGGTTCCTGGCTGAATTCCTCCACTGATGAGGCTGCCCAGCAGAGGTGATGCCTCAGTAGAATTGCATGCTAAGAAACGATGACTATCTCTGGCTTATTACAGAATAATTTCCTAAATATATTTTACTCTTAATCATTTTCAAAATGTCCTTTATTTTTAAAAGGAACATTCAATCAAATTATAGAATCATAAGCCTTTCAAAGAAAGGAATTAACAGCAAACTTCCCAGTTAAAAAAAAAAGAGAGAGAGAGAGAAATATCCAAGGGAGTTCAGAGCTCCACAGCTTCCCTACTGGGATTACCACAGGCAGTGCAGGCATTTAAAGCAGAGGCCACTCACACTGGAAGTACACACGGTCACGCTGCTACCCCAGGGCCCCACTGTACCTTGCTGTCCAGGAGAAGGTTGTCTGGTTTGATGTCTCTGTGGATGAATCCAAGCTGGTGAATGGAATCTATGGCTAATACTGTTTCTGCTATATAAAACTGAGTCTCCTCCTCTGTCAACGTGTCTTTTTTCATCAGTAGGGTCATCATGTCCCCTGGAAACAAGAAGATACAAAACCACCACACACACAAAACACATGAGTAAGTGCCAGTTTTCAGAAATGTCTTCCCTATCTGCCAACACACGGCTTCTGCTGTGTTCCAGGGACTGACCCACACTGCCACTACGGGCAGAAATGCTAAGTAGTTCCTAACACTTAAAAGGTAAAATTCATAGCCATGGAGAGCAAAGCACTTTCACCTAGCCTGACACCACTGAGCTATGATTTCTATTTCACTTTGAGAGAAAAAGAAAATTTCTCTCACACTAAAAAAAAATAATTAGTTTGCTTATGATAAATTTTTGAACTGGGGATAAAAGCTACTTTACTTTTAACTTTGTACAAATGTCTGAAAACTGCTTAAAAGCAAATTGCATTTCTACATATGTTGTACTGCCATTGTTATAGAGATAGGCTGAAATGTCGCACAACAATGTACACATTTGGGGAGGCTGAAAACAAACTCTCCAATTTCTATTCACAAATCCTAGCACATAAACAAAAAAGTGGGATTTAGGAAGCAGAGTGCTAGTCAGCAAAAACTAAAACTAAGCTGAAAACGTTCCAGAGACTGTGTGATAGCTGCTTCCCCAAAGTGCACACTGAACACCTCCCATAATCAGTGGGGTTTTTTCCTTCAGTGTTTTATTTTAGGTATTTAAATATACACTGATATGTTTTATGCCATTTTTAGAATACATTATCAATAATTTAACAATTAAAAGGTAGCTTCCTTGTCTTCTGTAAAAAAATTGACTTTCTGCAAAGTCAGAATTTAATTATTTCTGCTTAATATGAGCAACATAAAATGGCAAAACAAAGATTCTGAACCTAACTCAACAATTAGACAAAAGCAAAGCAAATACGTCTAATATGTAGTTAATTTAAAGCTAAGCAAAACAGGAAAGCCATTTTGTGTTAGAATACAGGGAAAAGAAGAAGAAACGCCTGATTTTAACAGAGCATCATGCTGTTTTTTGAATTTCATTTCATTTATAACTTGGGAAATTTTTATATTCTTAGAGAAAAGTGGATATTTTACCCCCAGACAAAGAAAAAAAAAATCAAGCCTTTTATCAAAATGTTATTTTTTGACCCAAGACTTGAAAAATATGAGTCCCTACTCACTCCTGGCAGCCACACATGCAATCTGGAGGTACGCTAGTGACACGGGGACAGTATGCTCAGGTTGGCTCTCAGGTAGCCATGTGACAGCCAATAGCCTCCCCTGGGCTGGTTTGCCCAAATGATCAGAGAGCTAAGGCCAGATGGCCTGTGGCCCTGCAGGCCAGCTCTACTGGGTGCAAAAGGGCAGGGTCCAGGGGACATGAGAAGCTCTGGAAGTTGGTGCAGGTAAGGTTGAAGAGACACATGTCAAGAGGCTGGTGACTGAGATGGTTCTTATTCCTATTTAAGAATTGGCATCTAAATAATAAAAAGTTTCTCCTCATTCTATCAGTCTCTTTTCTAACCATCAATTGTTAATAAAAAATTATTGATGAGCCTAGATCTAAACTAAAGGTTGTCATAAGATCAAAATATGCCACAATTATATTTGCTTTGCTACAGAACCAAAAAGGAAAGTTTTCTTTTTTTCCTACCAGAGTTTGCTCACAGTTCATCTGCTCACTGGGAAACAGACTCTGCTTCCCAGAAGACATGGTATGTGCTGTTCTGGGTTTGTTTTGGAGCTGTCTTAGGAGATACACATGCTAAATTACATGAAACTTAATAACCTCAGAAATGAGAATTTGATTCTGACTACTAATATAGGTAATGAGAAATTCAATCCTTATTAATATAAGTTATAGAAAAAGAAACAAAAGAGTTGAAGCAAGGAATGTTAATAGTTTCCATTTTGTCACCCGGGAAACTGATTATACATGATTCCCATTGACAGGAGAGCAGGTAGAGTCCCTAGTTTATTTTTATATATTTAGAAAGAAAAAAGAAAGAAATGTCCATCTGAAATCATGAGAACAAATGAGAAGGTTATTTTTATGGCACTAAGAATTGTAGAAAGACACCCAGTACCAGGCAGGTTACTGACTTCCTTACAGACCTAAAAAAGATTTAGAAAGTAACGTTGTGAGCACGGATTAGAAAGGAGGGTTAATTGAGGTGAGAAAAAGCCACAGAACAAAAAGGAAAAATGACCTTTCATTATCAAGTAATTACCTCCAGGCAGGAACTCCATGATTAGGTAGAGGTTTAGCTTATCCTGAAAACTATAGAACATTTTCACAACCCACAAACTGTCTGCCTCCACTAGAATGTCACGCTCCGCACGAATGTGGCCAACCTGGAGGTATATGCATTTGATTAATGACAAGACTTGCTCTGCTTTATTAGACTGAATATTTGTTTAAACAATTTAAATACTATTTTGAGTATTATACTGTGATGATGCAAAAGATCTAATTTATGCTTAGGCAAACCTACTAACTCAAAATTGACAACATTTGCTTGACGGTATTCAGCAATGAAAACTTAAGTGATAAAAAGCTTTAAAAAATGGCACAATGAATGGCTGTAATGCAAACAGTAACTTCAACGGCACTAAAAATTGAATCTCTGATTAGTTAAAATTACCGTTATTTTTCATACCTTTTTGTTCCCATACAGTACTCCCCGTTTTTGGAGAGGGATACTTTCCAAGCCCCCCAGTGGATGCCTGAAACCAAGGACAGCAGGGAACCCTATATATACTGTTTTTTTCCCTATACTTACATACCTATGATAAAGTTTAATTTATAAATTAGGCTCAGTAAGAGGTTAACAATAATAATAAAATATAATTATAACAATATACTGTGATAAAAGTAATGTGAATGGTTTTAACTTTAACACAAGCACTGTGATACCACATCAGTCAATCTGATAACCAAGATGGCCACTGAGTGGCTAACAGGCGGGTAGTGTATAAACACCCTGGACAAAAGGATGGCTCATATCCCAGGCGGATGGAGCAGGGTGGCGCGTGATTTCACCACACTACTCAGAACGGTACTCAGTTTAAAATTTATGAACTGTTCATTTATGGAATTTTCCATTTAATATTTTCACACCACAGTTGAACACAGGTAACTGAAACCACAGAAAGTAAAACTACAGATAAGGGGGGGACTAATGTAACCTCTTATAGTAAGAGTAAGTCTCAGGATAAGACTCTCCAAAAAGTCCTGGCTCAGGTGGCAAAATGCCATCTTACTGCAATGCCAATGCCCTCGTTGACAATTCTAGAATATTCTGACACCACAGCATTTAGGTCACTCCTGTGCACAGAGTAGGTGCTCAAACATTTCTTACTGAATTGAAATATAAGAACACCTAAGAAACGATTTAGGTTCAAATTTATAACATTTCCAGTTTTCTACTCTTACTGAAATATCTAACTAAGGAGACCAAATTGCCGAAGGTTTGGGAGAACAGGTAGAATGAATTCATTTAAAAATGTTTTATTATAAAATTTACCTTGTCTATTTTTAATATATGAGTAATCAAAATTGTTACATATTATCAAGTCCAGCTCCCTCTCTCTCCTCTTTTGTAAGTATCACAAGATGCAAAGTTGGATTGAATAATATCTAAATTTATTAAGCCCAGTCCAATGCTTGAAGAGACGTTTTGGTCTTAACATATGCCATAGGGCTTGAGTTTACAATGTACTAAAGTTCACAACCCAGCGCTCCTTTTGACAAGCTCAGCCCATGAGTGTTGTTTTGTTTGGTTCAATGTTCTATATGCTTTTCTTTTGTTTTAATTGGAAATGTCTTTAGCAAAGCCAGGTACTCTTCCATTTTGATACAAATCCTACCCCTCTCTCCTGCCTTATACCTAACCTGCCTCATTCTTTCATGCTAATTCCCAGGGGCCCGAAGGCATCTGAGTTTACTTACTACCTGAGTTTCCAAATGCAACTAAAATTGTTCTATATATTTTTAAATAGCAGAAACATTTTTACATCTCTACTTACAGCATGAGGGTGGGAAAAATGGAACACAGGATGATAAGGAACAGTGCTATGAAACATGATGAAGTCCAGTAAAGCTACTGACTTTACTCAGCTTTCATACAGGAGCAATCTTTTGGGAAAACAGTAATGACACTTGCTGAAGGGCAGCCATGGCTTTGACCAAGCCATTACCAGGCACAAATATTGTACACGGCAGCCTTCTCCTGCCTCTGTTTTCCCTGTTAAGGCCTGTCCCTACTGCAGGGAGCAAGAGGAAAGGTGAGGCACTACTATTACCACTCGTCACACACCCCGAAGGACAGACTGATGACTACAGCATTCTGTTTGTCAAGGGGAAAGCTACAGACACTTGAGCTCACCTTGCCCTTCTCTCCTGGGGCTAAGTTAGCAGTTAGGATCCTCCAGCTCAAGGAGTGGCCCTGGTTGGGGTGGCTCAGTGGACTGAAGGCCAGTCTGCGAACCAAAAGGTTGCTGGTTCAATTCTGGATCAGGCACATGCCTGGGCTACAGGTCAGGTTCCCAGCTAAGCGTGTACGAGAGGCTACCAATCAAGATGTTTCTCTCCCTCTCTTTCTCCCTCCCTTCCCCTCTCTCTAAAAATAAATGATTATTTTTTTAAAAGGCCTAGGAGTAGAGTCAGGTGAATGTAGGGTAAGGGCAGGTGCAACTCACACCAGAAGTTCCAGTTCCTGTCCCCTGTTCCATAAATATTTAATGGAATTACATGCTGGTTGCTATCTTGGCCACTAGGAAAGCAGAGATATAAGTCAGTCTTTTGTCCCATCCTAATACTAAGACTGGAACCACAATTAGAGGTTTTCCCTTTGCACTGAGAAGCATGAAGAAACTAGCTAAATGCTAGTCTCTTGTCCTTTAAAATTTATTTTCCAGGTGGCAAAAACTTCCACCCTGTGGGACAGAATAACAACCTGAAGTCTCAGTGGGACAGCTTTAATTCTTGCTCGGTTCAGTAAAAGCAAACAAAAAACTTTTCCTCTGAATAAGGCACCTCTACCTACAAAAAGTTAGGCTCTAAATCTAAACTTTGTCAGCCATACTCAAAGTGATGGATTTGCCCTGGTCTCCTCCCACTCTCACCTAGCACACTTCATGCTCGCTTCTCCAAGTAGCTGACCCACAGAGAGACTGTGGCCAGGAACCTTCACAAACCCTGGGAGCTGAGTCCAATGGCAATGTGAACTCAAATCCTAATCCTACCAGATATTTCCTTCACGTTCACTTAGAAAAGTTTTAGAAATTAATTTTGAAGAAAGTCTAATATTTGAGAAAATGTTTTTATACAATGTCTGGATCATCTCTGTTACCATGCTGGGGAACTGGCACAGGTTATGAAGGGTTAATAAATGAGAACCATGATATACACTTCTTTATAATTTTATTGAGTGGTAATTATTTGATAAAGAAAGATTCTGAGCCTTGGATAAACTGATAGGAAATATGGCTTGTAAAAATAAAACTTCCTTGTGAAATACAAAATATACTAACTAATTAATACGGCTTTACAGTTTCCTTTTCAAGATCAGCTAAAACTTTCAGTGCCTATACCCATACCACACACTAATTTTTAGATGACACATAAATAGAGCTGTTGTGCAGTTTTAATAAGGTTAGTGTTAGCGTAAACTATAATGTCTGAAGATTTACTGCCAGGGTATTTGATA
Organism: Mormoops blainvillei; assembly: GCA_004026545.1. Lineage (NCBI taxonomy): Eukaryota > Metazoa > Chordata > Mammalia > Chiroptera > Mormoopidae > Mormoops > Mormoops blainvillei. The sequence goes on from PVJD01002302.1 coordinate 101,493, forward strand.
CTCTCAATCGAAATTCCTAGGAGTCCAAAGCTTCTAGGTAACATGAAAATTAAAGAGAAAATATAAATTCCAAGTGTCGAGCTAGAATTCAAATGAAACCTCAGTGATTACACCTCCTCTCAAGAGGCAGAAAGGACTGGATGTGGGGCCAGTCTCTCCATCCCTACTCTTGGGCTCTGTATCCAGAGCTCTCCTTGCCACAGGGTCTCTCTTTGCCCTCCTGTGGCATCTGATCTTTTACAGGGTATTTATAGGTGTGACTCACTCCAATTTGTTCTTAAGCAACCAGTTAAAGTAAACTAGACTTATAGAAAGTCTGCATTCTGATTTTTAATATAATGTCCAATATTTAAAATTTATTTTGTACAAACTACTTATATATCTTATAAATCTATTTGCAAAGTAGGTTTAGGTTTTAAAAAGTATTCTTAATCATTAATGAAGTATGTGCACTGCCATTTACATATTTTTTCAAATTCATTCAAGAAGACTGTTTTCTTTTAGGTAATGATGAGCTACTCAGAAGACCCAACTTTGGTTCCAGTGTACAAAATAAAGTGTATTAAGACATATTTTAGATTACAAATTCCAAATTCTAATTCCTAAGCCTAGTTCCAAGGTATATATACAATTTCTATCTCTCGGCATTCAGCAAGGAACATGCTATCACATCAAGTATTATGTCAAAAAAGGCTCATAAGGACAACTTGTGATCCACTGGGATTCACAAATAGCAGGTGCTTCTCTAATAGGTTTTCAACTTTTAAGAAGATCGCACAAAATGTATAGACATTATTTATACTTTTAAAATATATATAACTGCTTCTTTGTTGGATAAGAAAATATTATATGTATATTCATACACGACAGAGCTAAAGAAAACTGTAATAACAATATACATTTCAATTAAGCAAAAAGAACAGGTTTAGGAGACAGCAAGTTCATAAGTTGACTAAAATCTCTACTACAATTGTGCTTTACCTGCTCTTTTTCAAGCATATCTGCTTTACGGAGTATTTTCATTGCATACACATGCCCTGTGTCTTTCTTCTGAACAAGCCGAACCTAAAAGTTATTAAAAAAATGCCAAGTTAAAAGTTCACAATGACAAACTAATGCTTTCATGTGTTATAGGAAGTGATATTTAAACTGAAAAGGTATTACAATTTTAATATAAGCAACTAGCAATAACAAAGGAGAATACAATGCTTTTTGATGTTTCAAAATGGATATATTTTATGCCCAGTGAAGTCAGTGCTGGAACCACCCTCAGATATCTCCACAGGTGAACAGCTCTGGCTCCCTAGTTGAATAAAACAATCTAATTTAAAACTTTCATTTCTGAATTTAAGGGATCATTAAACCCGTGACACATGTCATGCAGTCAGTTCAGAAAACCTAAGTAAATGATTACAACGATGTTTAAAACAACAGCAAAAGCTATGTGTAGAAAAAAAATGTCTGGAAGGAAAAATAAATCTAAAATATAGAACTAGGGAAATAGGGTTTTATGCAGTTTTTCTTTCTCTCAATTTTCCATTGTTCTTAAGAGAGAATAGATAAATAAAGGAAAAGCAAATTAATGATCTATTGTACAAACCCCCCAAAACATTTCTTGGCAATTCCCTGCACATCCTCCCCTTCCTCACCCAAGCTATGTATGTTTTCTTCTTCCTGAACCTTTGCTCTCTTAACTGAATCCCATGTCCCTTCCTCACTGAACAGAAAGCAGTTTAGAGTGGTTGCTGTTTCCCTCCCTCAAGGGGCCAACAGGGATTCTGAATGCTGAGGGATCAATTTAATCTTCCACCTGTGCTTTTGTATGCACTTATATTTTCCCCGAGGTATGGGGTTTCAATAATATGATGCTCCTTTAATACAAAGATAATGAAACTATTGCATCAGTAAGTCATCCACTTTGGATGTTTTCCATTAGGGAATGACCCTGCATGGGATCTTCCCCACCAGATTACTCCTGTCACCAAGTAGGATGCATCTGTAAGACTAGCTGGGACAAAGCTGCAAGTTGAAAGAACTTTCTACCACTAACTTCATAACTCATTTCTACAAATCCCATCTCCTAAAAGCTGTACCAATCAGGTATGAAAAAATGAAGGGTAGAGATATGCTGTTAGTTCAGTCCTGGAAAGGCAATGTGGTACTGGGGGAAACAAGAGCTTTAAGATCAGGAAACCTGGGCCCTGGGTGGGTCGATCTCAGTTGATTAGATCATCATCCCAATACGCCATGGTTGCAGGTTCAATCTTCGGTCAGAGTACACACAAGAATCAATCAATCAATGCGTAAATAGTGGAACAACAAATCAATGTTTCTCTCCCCCCGCTTCCTCTCTCCCCCTAAAATCAATAAATAGAATTTTTTAAAAAAGATCAGGAAGCCTGGGTCAACTTCTGGTTACCACTAACTCAGTGGCTATGTGACACTGCAACATTACATATCCCGAGTCACCTGTGAGTTATTGTCATGATTATAGCAGAAAAACACAGTAAATAGTAAGTACTGATTTCCTTCTACCTTTCAACTCTCCCTCTAAATCAATTCTTAAAGTATCAACATCATCTCTGGCAAAACAGAGAACAATCAGAGGTCTGGGACCGCAGAGAGAGGAAGAAAGAGAGGACAGACAGAGCAGTTAGGATGTGGGGCTGGCATGCTCGACCCACCTACCCACACGCAGTTCTATCACCAATCACAAGCTCTTGGTATAAGAAGCTTTGAAGTCCTGTGGTATATTTCTGTACTGGATAAGTAACTGTAGCTGTGGGTTTTTTGTGTGGTTTTTTTGTTTGTTTGTTTGTTTACCTCACCAAATGCTCCTCTGCCTATTACTTTTAAGGACTCAAAATCTTCCAATCCAAGTCTTGTTCTCTTCAAACGAAGAAATTCTGTTTCCTTACGAGCGTGAGCTGACCTCCTCAGTCGTTTCTAATGTTTAAATACAAATTGGAGAGGAATGGGAGGGTTAGTAGTTGAAATTCCGCAACGAAGTCATATTTGTGATTTGACTCATCTGGAAAACAGGCCACACCAGACGAAGCTTAATTTTTCACACATGAAAGCACCACAGAAGGACCCTTACAGGTCACTTCTCCCCTCCCCGGCCTTCTGATACAATAACCAAACTGTAGTGAACAGATGGGTGCTTCCGCTGAGGACTCTTCACTAACCAAACTCAGCAATCCACTAGTCTAATCTTGCTAATGAAGGAGGGATAAACAATCAACAACATTTTCCTTTAACCTTTTTTAGAGAAAATAAAAGTGTGTACTTTCAAATTTCCCTCTGAGTTTTTAACTCATTGCAGTTCACTTTATGCTCTAGTTTTCTATTATCCCTACAAATCTGGGATATTTTTCACCATCTTCCTGGGTTCTGTGATTCATTCCTATTTTTGAAAGCATGATCACTGCCATTTCGGTTCTTTGCACAGTTTCTTGTTAACTGTATTTTCTCCAACCACATCTGTGAGCACTGGAGAATGGAGCCAACTTGAGAGAGATCTTTTGTCTTAATAATGATTTCAGAAATGCATCCTGCTTCTGTGGAGCCTTTTCAGTGAATTCTGTAAGTGTGCTATAATTTGCTTTTTAACATTTTAATTTGGTTTCATCTCTTCCTTTTCTTGGGATTCTAAATTAATTCTAATTAACTTATGTTAACTGTAGAACTAGAGAAGTCTTCCTCTCCTGAATGCTTAATAATTAACTTCTCCCTAGGCATGACTACCTAAATCCAGAAGCACACCAGCCCTCCTAAGTTTCTGTCGCTGAGCCAAAAGCCTTCCCTGTGCACTAAGACTAGCAATTTGCTGAACAAGATATGACCTGCTTTGCTGGGTTTCGAGGGGAAAAAATGCTGATTTTAATTACCTCTTCATCTTTTAGGCCTTCTTCTTCCATCACTTTTTCTAACTTCTTTTGTCTAAAAATAAAGACATGCGAAATAACATTTGAATGATAATTTTCTGGAAAGTCTACAAATATAGAAATTATTCTTTTAATAACAAAAAACACGCAAATCTTAAAAGATTTCATTAAAGCAATAAATTACAGTTGCTAAGACAACTGAAAATTCCTTCTCTTTCTGTTAGTTTTACATTTTGAAACAGATTTTATAAGTTGTTAATGCAACAAAGAATCTTATTTCAAACGAAAAGTTCTTCGCCGCCGCCCCGCCCCCAACCAGCAGAACTGTATTTCCTCCTTAACAAACCACAAAACAGCTGGTGTTTGATAACCTCTTATATCAGGGTGTTTCTCTCCCCCTCCCTGACTGAAGTCTACTTCCTTTATTTTCACACCCTCCTCCCTCCCTGCCACAAAGAGTAATAAACAAATGTAAAAGGCAGAATTTAGATATTCAAGAGAGGTGACTGGTATCACTACAAAACTTAAGGACTCTAAAACCCTTGAAATACTGAATTGTAAAAACTGTATTCAAAAATATTTTTAGCCCTGACTAGTGTGGCTCAGTGGGTTGGGTGGCCATCCCGCAAACTGAAAATTCAGTTCAATTCCTGGTCAGGGCATGTGGTCAGGTCCCTGGTTGGGGTATACGAAAGGCAGCCTACCTCTGTTTCTCTCACATATAGATGTTTCTCTCCCTCTCTTCCCATAAATAAATAAATAAATAAATAAATAAATAAATAAATAAAATCTTTTTTAAAAAAGAGAAGATTTTGCCCTGGCCGGTGTGGTTCGGTTGTTTGGTGCATCATCCTGTAGACCACAAAGTCGTGGGTTCGATTCCCTGTCAGGGCACACACCCAGGTACTAGGTTCAATCCCCAGTCCGGCCATGTATGAGAAGGCAACTGATTGACGTTTGTTTCTCTTTCTTTCTCTAGATAGGTGCACTGTCTCTCTCTCTTCCCCCTTTCTCCCCTCCCCTCTCTCTAAAAGCAATGAAAAAAAAAATGTTCTGGGGGGATAAAATAAATTTTTTAAAGAATATTTTTGATCTACAGTCTCATATTGATTTGATAAAGCCAAAAGAAACAATTAAAACTTCCTTATAACCTTTATTTATTCAGCATCATAAATGAAAGGCTGGAATCCCCCCTCCTCCACTTACCAGCATTCCAGAAGATGTGGGTAGGGCAGGGAAGAATAAGGGTACATGAAGTAATAGCATGCAGTCTAGTATGGCTGGGGCGCACAGCACTTCTATGTGTGCCTGGCTCTTAATATGCAGCTGACTAAGAACTTACAGATGCTTGTGCACAAAGAAGTGATGTGACAGGGTTCCTATTTTTGAATGGCAGCCAGCGGTAATGAGCTAATGAACTGGCAGGAAAAGCAACTGACAGACTGAGGCAAATTTAAAGCTATCATAAGGATTCAGATGTGCAGTAAAGATCTAGAACTAGTGCAGGATACCTAGAATGAAGTGAACAGAGCTCCTGCAAAGATAACCAACTGGCAGTAGGAATCAAGGGAAAAGTCTTACAATTTCTTGTGTGGAAGGACAAAGATGCCACTAACCAAGACAGGAAACACAGAGATAAACACAGAAAGATAATGAGTTTCATTCTGATCAATGTATATGTATTGTAACAATATTATTTAGTTTAAATGAATATACTGTTAGAAACAATATTACAAATCCACAGATCTATTCTTCCCCTGATGGAAAGAAGCAAGCATTTACATGTTAGGCTGACCACTTTTCTCCTTCTAGTCCCCAGAATATTTTGGGATATACATCTATGTGTGCTCATATATTGGAGGGAAAAGGTTGTATTATTGGTAGTTTGAGAAATGTACATTAATTGCATTTCAGTGGTTAAATAGCTGAAGTAGGGAAGAACAAAAAGAGTCAAACCATCAATGGCAAGAACTGCAAGAACTCATGCTCAGCCATGAACATAGTTCAGCCATGTGCAGTTCTTTTTGTGCCTTGAGTATCAAATACCAACATACCCTCTGACTATATATTTTCTGAATGACCATACCAGACTGGGCTAGTGCTATCATACAAGGTGTATCACAGAGGCAGCTCCTTCTGGCTATATTTTAAATCTAAATTCAAACTGAGCAGTTTTCCACAGCTTCATTGAAAATGTACTTAAACTGGTTTCAGTAAAATACCTGCCCGAAAGTATAGTTACCAGAATCAGCTCCTTGAACACAATCAGACCTCTCATTAGAGAACATATCCAGAAAAGCCCTATCATATAGAATTATCCCTGGTAACGATTTACTGGGACCAAGTCAGCAAAGACCTTGAAGACACCAAAAATGGCAAGCACGGCCTGAAATGAGGTTTACAAGAGACATCCTCTCTGAGATGATCCATGGAATTACTGTAAACTTTGTTAGATTTTTGGTGGCATTGTGATTATACAAGAAAATGGCCATTTTTTTGAAGTCCATACTGAAGTACACGATTGAAATGACAGATATTTGCAATTGGTTTTAAAATACAATAGCAAGAAAAAAATAAAATGTAATAGATGAAGCAAATTAAGCAAAGCCCTGACAATTACTGAACCTGAGGGATGACTAAATGGGGGTTCACTGTATTAGTCCTTCTATCTATGTGTGTATTTAAAAGCGCTCATAATGAAAAAGAAAAGCAGGCCTGTCTCTGGTCACAGCGCCAGGTTACCTCACACTGCAGCCTTTGGTGAAGCCGCTCTTCCACTCAACTCCAATGATCCAGACCATAACCCTGGGAGAGAGACAGACCACTTCCACGCATAAGGCCTTCCATGAGCTCCACTTGTTTTTGTGTGAACTCATGTAAGTTGTTTGTTTGTTTTTTTAATTTATTGGTTTTAGAGAGAGAGGGGAAGAGGGAGGAGACAGAAACTTCAATTTGTTGTTTCACTCATTTATGCAATCATTGGTTGATTCTTGTATGTGCCCTGACCTGGGATCAAACCCGCAACCTTGACATATCAAGACAATGTTCTAAGCAACTGAGCAATCCAGCCAGGGCGCCAGGTAAGTTCTTTTGAAGGCAGGGACCTCATCTGAATTTTCCTTCCACTAAGAGTGCTTTGTAAACACCAACATTTTAAAACGTATGTGCCCTGGGTGGTGGAGCTCAGTGGATTGAGCGTCAGCCTGCAAACCAAAGGGTTGCTGGTTCAATTCCCTAGTCAGGCACATGCCTGGGTTGCAGGCCAGGTCCCCAGTAGGGGCGCACAAGAAGCAACCACACATTCATGTTTCTCTCCCTCTCTTTCTCCCTCCCTTCCCCTCTGTCTAAAAATAAATAAAACGAAATTATTTTTTAAAAAATAAATAAATAATAAATACAATTTATGTTGCTAACTTTTTTTTAAAAGGTCAGTGCTCAGAATGTCTAACAATGTGCAGACCCATTCTTGACTACTGCTTTTAATTAGCCACCGTCTCTAAGCCTAATTTAGGTTCCCCTCCCAGCGCAGTTTGACTCAGAGTCTTCAAGGCCTTTGCTGACTTGGTCCCAGTCAATCATTACCAGGGATAATTCTGTACTTTTCTGGATACATTCTTAAATGAAAGAATCTGATTGTGTTCAAGGAGCTGATTCTGATAACTTTACTCTCAGGCAGGTATTTTACTGAAGCCAATTTAATCACACTTGCAGTAAAGCAGTGGAAAACTTCTCAGTCTGAATTTAGATTTAAAATACAGTCTACTTTACAAGACGGTAGACAATAATTTCTGTTGATGAGATACTTAAAACCAGGAAAAAGAGTATAGAAATAAACAGTGGTTGTTACCTCCATGATCAAACTGAGAAAATTCTCAAGAAATACCCTAAAAGTGATTACGTAGATGTTTTAAAAATCTGAACAAATTACTTTGGTTTGACTGATATCTAGTCAGTGAATACCATTAGGGGGTCTAGATTCACCCAACCCTAGGGCTTAAATAAAACTGACACTTGCTCATTAGTAATAATCACATATTACAACTATCAGATCAGTTAGGAAAACCTGGGTAAGCACATCTAAGAGGAGTAGCAGAATATGCTGGTTCTCAGAGAATAAAATGTAAGAAAGTTCTTATTTGACTTTGGGGTGGGGGAGAAGTAGACTATTACTGCCAATTAAATCAGGTTTTTGTGGCTTTAATTAATCCAACAAAACAGTACTTATGAAGAACAGAAACAACAGAGAATGTTTGTAAGAATAAAGTTTCCTCAATTTTGACTTCAGACTGCTATAAATTATTCAAACCATTAATTTTTTATGAATAACTAGACAATTATGAACACCTACTAGGAACATCACATGAGAGAAAATAGAAGAACTGCTGTTCCTAGAGAAGTTTACCAAAGAGGCCACTATAAAAGGCAAAACACAGATTAAATAAAGAAGATGACTTGCTCTACTACTGAGTGGAGTCAGCTTATAGTTTACCAGTAGTATTAATAGGAGACCATCAAACAGGTAGTGTCTGCAACACTGTGTGATGGGGACTAGACTCAGGGGGTTTAATTATTTTTCAATCAATCTGTAGAACTTGCTGCAGTGTTTCTATAAAACTAACTGATGTTCTCATACTCTACTTTTATACAGGAAACAATATGAAAATGATTTTTATTCTTCTTTCTACTTCTGGGCTTTGGTCTCATCTCCCGTTGTGGGGGTCCTTTGTTTTTGATGCAACCTAGTGCTGTGTTATACATGGAACGGTGCCAAAGTAACGCATACACAGGAGAAATACTAGAGATTGTAAAGGCCTTCACATGAGGCACATACAAACAAAATGAAAGTTTGTATTACAACCTGGCCTCAACATTTACTAGCCCAAGACTTATTATTAGTTCAAACCGCTTATCATATATTAGCCATATACTCATAATAAAATGTTTTGTTTATCAATTGTCTCACATCATTAAAATTCTGCTTTTTTTAGCAGATGTCTATGATGTCTTCCCTCATATTAAAAAGCCATTTCTGACCGTTCTAATTTTAGTTTAGTTACTTCAGTAAATCCTGCCAATAACTGTTTTTCTAATTTTTTTAAATTTTCTAGGAATAATAAAACCTATAATTATCTTATCAAATTGTATCAACAAACCCAAAACCAAATATCAACTCATGTCCAAAAAAGAGGGCACTAAGCCCAGACTGTTGTATGGCTCAGTGGGTAAAACATCCTCCTGCAAACCAGAAGGTCTCCTGTTGGATTCTGGGTCAGGGCACAGGCCTGGGTTGTGGGCCAGGTCCCCCGCTGAGGGCGCATGAGAGGCAACCGATTGATGTTTCTCTCACACATCAATGTTTCTCTCTCTCTTTCTCCCTCCCTTCCCCTCTCTCTAAGAATAAAAATTTTTTTTTTAAAGAGGGCACTACATAAAATAGATTAACAAGGAAACACTGATTCTGAAAAGCTCGAAGTATTGGCTGCTTTTTATTTTTATTTATTTACTTTTTTTAATCCTCACCCAAGGATATGTTTTTTATTGATTTGAGAGAGAGAAAGAGAGAAACATTGATGTGAGAGAGAAACATGGATTGGTTGCCTCCTGCTCACACCTGACCAGGGATCAAACCCACAACCTAGGTATGTGTCCTGACGCAGAATCAAACTCAAAATCTTTTTTGATGTACCAGAGGACACTTCAATCAACTGAGCACCCAGCCAGGGCAGTATCTGCTGTTTTTTTTAAAAATGAAAAATACTGGTGATTTGAGGACAACAAAAATTACCAAAAACAAACATTCTAACTCTCTTACACATCTAACATTCTCCTCTCATTGTTTTTTGATTAATCTGGTCTTAAAGAAAAACAAAAACCACAAGAGCTTTCAGAAGTTCTTTCCATCTTAAGGATTTCACCACCAGTACCCCACCCCCTCCACAGACGGGAGGAAAAAAAATGGGACAACAGTAATAGCATAGTCAATAAATTATACCTTAAAAAAAGAATCCCCCGCAAAAAACCATTGATTTCGACCGATTTTAAGGTACAAACAGTGTAAGGCACAATGTAACACATTAATAATGTAAATATAACCATGCATCATCTTGTTCCTGGGGAATGTGATACATAGGGTAGACCCAGTAGGATTAGAAACCAACAGACTACTATCAACTAAAACAATAACTTAAGACTCATAAGCATTTGCTTTATAACTATAACACCGGAAGATCAGATTTCACATGGCTAGAGATATACTGTACAAATTTATCTTTTAATTCCGCATGATTCTAACAACTGGTACTGGGCAAGCACTTGTCCCAGTGAACAGCAGCTAGCCACCACCAGCTATAAGACATGTTTGCTAGTCTGCATACAGATCTGTATATTTAAGGTCAAGTCATATATTCCATGAGGATTTACATCCTCATTAAGAACATGGATGCAAAAATCCTTATCAAAATATTAATATGCTAAATCCAGCAACATATAAAAAGAATAATACAGCCTGGCTGGTGTAGCTCAGTGGATTGAGTGTTGGCCTGCAAACCAAAGGGTCACTGGTTCGATTCCCCAGTTAGGGCACATGCCTGGGTTGTGGGCCAGGTCCCCAGTAGGAGGCACTCGAGAGGCAACCACACATTGATGTTTCTCTTCCTCTCTTTCTCCCTCCCTTCCCCTCTGTCTAAAAATAAAATAAATAAAATCTTTAAAAAAAAAGAGTAATACACTGTAAGCAAGAGTGTTTTATTAGCCCCATGAATATTAGTTTAATATTCAAAAATTAGTCTATGTAATTCACCATATTAAAAGACTAAGGAGAAAACAATATAATCATTCCCAAGGTGCAGATAAAGCATTTCACAAAATTTAACACCCACTCATGATTAAAAAAAAAAAAACAACTCCCAGCCAAACAGGAACATACACCAACTTCCCCAACCTATAAAGGGCATCTTTGGAAAACCTACAGCTAATACAATAATGAAAAATGAAACAGTGTGTGCTTCACCCTTAAATTGGGAATAAAACAAAGATGGCTACTTCCACTAATATTGAATATTGTACGTGAAATTCCAGCCAATGCAATAAGGCAAGAAAAGAAAGCTGTATAGATTAAATGGGAAGAAGTAAAACTCTCTAAATATGACATGATTGTTTACATAGAAAATCCTAAGGAATCTACCCAAATAAGCAACTAGAATAAGTAAACTAGCAAGTCACAAAACACAAGGTCAATATACGAAATTCATTTATATTTCCATATGCTACGGCAGTGATTTTCAAACCTTTTTCATTTCATGACACCTATAAACTAATTATTAAAATTCTATATACTATATTCTTTTGCCAATATGACAAACAATAGGTATAATTTTGATTTGTTCGCACCAGACAGCTACTGTTGCATTGGTTGTTGTCATTCTTTTATTTGAAAATCTGAGGGGAAAGAGGTCTGTGCCCCTGGCTAAATTGTATGTTTTAAAAATTCTTGCAGCACACCAGTGTGCTGTGGGGTACACTGGTTTAGAATTGCTGTGCTACAAAGCCCCGGCCAGGCAGCTCAGTTGGTTAGAGCATCATCCCAATATGCTGAGATCGCAGTTTCAATCCCCAGTCAGGACACATATAAGAATCTACCAATGAATGCATAAATAACTGGAAAAATAAATCAATATTCTCCTTCTCTCTCCTCTCTCTCCTCTCTCTCCTCTCCTCTCTCTCTCTCTCTCTCTCTCTCTCTCTCTCTCTCTGACTCTCCTCCTTAACCCCTTCCTCCCTGTATATAAAGTCAATTTTCAAAAAATCACTGTGCTATAGCAAAGATTAGGAAAGTGAAATTTTAACTATCCACTTACAATAGGACCAAAAAGCCCCAAAATACTAGAAAAAGATGAACAAAAGACACATAAGACCTCCACACTAAAAACTACAAAATACTGCTGAGAAAAATTAAAGAAGACCTAACAAAATGGAAGAATATACCATATTCACGCATCAGAAGATTCAATATTGTTAAGATGTCAATTCTTCCCTAAACTAATCTATAGATTCAATACAATCATAATGCCATCAGGCTTTTCTATAGAAATTCACAAACTCTAAAATTTATATGGAAATGAGAAGAACCTAAAATATCCAAAGAAAGCTTGAAAAACAAGGAAAAGAAAAGAAGTTGAGGAGGACTTAACACTACTTGACTTCAAAACTTAACACAAAGCAATAGTAATCAAGACAGTGTGATAGTGGAATAGGAATAAATAGATCAATGAAATAGAACAGAAAGCTCAGAAACAGATACACAGTTACATGGTTTTAAATTTCAACAAAAATATCAAAGCGATCTAATCAGAGGAAAATAATCTTTACAACAAATGGTGTTAAAATAACTAGATATCCATAAAAAGCTAAATAAATCTCACCCCCCCCATTTTATATCACACACTTGTTAATGCAAGATCAATCACAGTACCAAATATAAAAACCAAATCCATAAAACTTCCCAGAGAAAACATAGAAGAATAACTATGACTTGGGATAAGCAAAGGTTTCTTAAAGGTCACAGAATGCACTAACTGTAAAAGAAAAAAAAAGCCAGAACTGAAAACTTCTCATCTAAGAACATCGTTAAGAAACTGAACAGAACAGCCACAGACAGGGAGAAACTATTTACGAAACATATATATGACAAAAGGCTAGTATCTAGGATACATAAAGAACTCCTACAACTCTATGGTCAGAAAATTTTATTAAATTTTCACAAGGAAAATATACAAATGGTCAAAAAGCACATAAAAAAGTGTCTAGCATCATTAATAATCATAGAAATGCAAATTAAAACAACAGTGAAACACCACTAAACATCCGCAAGGACAGCTAAAGTTAGAAGACTGGCAACACAAATGTTAGCAAAAATGTAAAACTAGAATTCTCACACATTGTTAGTATATTTTGGAAAAAGGTCTAACAATTTCTTTATAAAACTAAACATATACCTATGTATGTTTATGACCCAGCAATTCCACTCCTAAATCTACCCAAGAACTGAAAACAAATGTTCACAAAAAGATCTATAACAAATGTCATCGACAACAGAAACTTATTCAAAATAGGAAAAAACTGAAAAAGCTCAGATGTTTTTTATCAACAGAAGACTGTATAAATAAACTGAGTTATAGTCAAAAAACAGAATGGGTTTTCTGTAAGTGAAGACCTCCCCACGACAGCATGCCTCTCGCTAAGGACCTCCCTCATCCCTCTCTGGAAGAGGACAAAAGACACGAAGCACCTGGTACACAGCTCCAGTTCTTACTTCATGGATGTGAAATGCCCAAAATGCTATAAAATCACTGTCTTTAGCCAGCACAAAGGGTAGCTTCGTGTGTTGGCTGATCCACTGTCCTCTGTCAGCCTATAGAAGGAAAAGCAAGGTTCACAGAAGGATGCTCCTTCAGGAGGAAGTGGCACTAAAAGCACCCGAAATCAGGATGAGTGGGGAGCCGTCCCAATAAACACATTTTGGATACATTCAAACACAAACAAACAAAAAACATAATGGTTTATATCAGCAATGTACAGGAACAAACTATTGATACAACAGCAACATGAATGTATCCTGAAAACATTAGGCTGAGTGAAAGATGCCTTTCTCAAATGAGTAGTTACCATATAAATCAGTACACATGTTCCATTTGTATGGAAAAGGCAAGGCCAATCAATGGTAAAAACCAAATCACAACAGTGGTTGCCTGGGATTGAAGAGGCATTTTCAGGAATGAAAAAATTTTCTGGGATAATGACAATGTTCTATGCCTTGATAAGGGTTTAAGTCATACAGGGGCATGGATATGTCAAAACTCATCAAACGGTAACCCTTAAAACTATGCATTCCATTGCATGCAAATTTTACTCCCTTAAAATATTGAACTCCAGTGTGTTACACAAGCAGAAATATTCAGAATTAAAATTCACTGATGTCTGAGACATACCTTGAAGTACAGCAAAAAATTAATAGTTTAATGAATGGACAGATGGACGGATACCTGGATATATGATAAAACAATAAATGATAATTGCAGAATCTGCATGATGTATTTATTATGGTTGTACAATTCTTTCAACTTATCTGTACTTTTGAATGTTTTCATAATAAAATGCTGGAAATATATTTTAATTATGAGTTACTACACGAACAGTATATACCAGATCACCAGCAACAGCCACGACTGCCGCCGTTAACTAAATGACTATTATGTGTGAAGCACTATGGTAGGTACTCACATGTTACATCTAATCCCCACAAAAATCCCCTCATTTTCCAGATGAGGGAACTGATACATAGAAAGACTAAGAAGCTTGTTCTAGCCTAATACAGCTACTAAAATGGTGAAGGTAGGATTCTAAACCCAAGTCTGACTACATAAGAGCTGTTCTTTCCATTAGATCACACTGCCCTAATGAACTCCAAGGATTTGGCCCAACTGTTTTATACCACCATGGAATTTTGTGTTATTGACTCCAGTACACTACATCTACTTATTGTGGGTTACAACAGCAAGGGCTTTGGCAATCAATGACCCTGTCATTCACTCTAATGGGACACTCTATAACATGGCTGCTGTTATTCTCGTCTCCTTTCAAAATATTATGAACGTGTTTTACGATATCAGACACAAATGCCAAAACCATGACACAATTTTCTTAAACAAAATTCTTTACCTCATTTCTCGTTCTTCATGTTGAGCAATAAGGTTGCTATAAAAATTCTCCAGCGTCACTTTGGTCATTGTCACCCTTTCTTTTGTGTGATTACTCATGGATGAACAGGGTGTTGACCCTGTCATTGCCATGGCTGCTAGAAACAAAGAAAAGAAGAGGTTTTAATCTTCAAGTCAGAATCTACCAATTATGCACTCTCCTACACTACTGGTAGGACTATGAATTGGTACAGCTTTTCTGGAGGACAAACAAGTAAATAACAGAACACTTGGTGAAAATAAGTATATATTAATGACCTCTGATCCAGAAGTACCATCCCTAGGTAACAGGCCTAGAGAAATTGTCACTCAGAGACTTAAGAGGATATGCACAAGGATGTGTATTACAGAGGATGTTCATTACACCATCATTTTGTTAAGGGAAGTTAGAGGAAATTCAGTAAGGAAATAAATAAAATACTGTAGATAAATATAAGGAAATGCCATGTAGCAGTCAGAAGCAAATCTACCTCTAAAAGTGACCGTTAATATATCTTTAAAACACTGTTGTATTTTTTAAAAGGAAAAGGACATGCTCACAACAACATATGTGTAAATTCAAAATATATAATACAGCCCTGACTGTTGTGGTTCCATGGGTTGAGCACTGGCCTGTGAACCGAAAAGTTGGCAGTTCGATTCCCAGTCAAGGCATATGTCTGGGCTGTAGGCCAGGTACCCAGCTGGGGGTGTGAAAGAGGCAACTTATCGATGTTTCTCTCCCACATCAATGTTATTCTCCCTCTCTTTTGGCCTCCCTTCCCCTCTCTCTAAAAAATAAATAAAATATTTTTTAAAATATTTTTTAAAAGAACATATAATATAGACATAGTAAAATTCTTTGCTATCTAGGAATTTACCTTGGAAAACTCAAGGACCCATAAGGATTCATACACAAAAGGGCTTGATTCAGCATGGTAAACAAAGAAAAACTAGAAATAACTTGAATATCCAATAACAGAACTGATTAAATTATGAAAAAGTCCTAAAACGAAATAATATGCAGACAATTAAAATACATTCAAGTGTTTAATGTCAGGGAAAATGTTTCCAATCCAAGTGAAAAGAGTAGTTTATAAAGCAGAATGCATACCATCTCAATTTTGTTTATGCGTTTACTATATGTGCACAGAATTACTAGAAATACGTATATCAAAATGTTATCAGTAGTTTAACTCTAGGCTGTGAGAATACAATATTTCATTCTTGTTTCATTCTTGTTTATGCTTTCCACATTTTCTATACTTTCTTCAATAACCATGTCCTATTACCATTAAGTTACCAGTAACTTTTAAATTTATAATTTTTACAGTTAAAAAAAATCTGACTAAAATGCTCAACTATAGGTATATATGTAGTCTGAAGTGCCTATTTGATAAATGTTCGCTCTCTGAGATTACAAGTAAAAACAAAGACCTATGATGGAAACATCATTACAAAGAAAAAAACTGAATCGCAATTTTAGTGATGGAAGATACCATAAAAACAAGGCACCCTAAGTTCCTAATTGTACATATGAGAAAGCCAATACTAACAAAAGTTTAAATAGCTGACAGAATATTTTTTCCTATATTTAAATTTCATTTTCCCCCAGAAATTTCTGCCAACCTACATTGTCACACTTGACCAGACTGCTCACCAACTTTGACTTGCTCCAGCACTGGCAATGATGTTCAATATTGTATCCTTATCATGTCTTTCTCCCACACAACCTGCCTCTAAGTCTGTCTTTTCATGCCAAAATAAAGCTGACTAAAAATCAGCAGGGGCCAAGGTCCATTTTCAAAGGTAGTACATTTTCTGAAAAAGTTTCTGAAGGTTCTCCTCTTAATACTTTAGCAGCTTTTTTGTTCTGTATAGCAAACTAAGGTCTTTAAGGAATGTGCAAACACTTGTTATTACTAAGAAAAAAGACAGCATTAAGCAATTTCCTAAAATGATGCTTAGGGGAAAAAAACAAAGACTAATCCTTTCAGAGCAAACAGGTTCGAAATCAAGGCTCTGCTTCAGAGTCAAACATCTTGATTCATAATGTGCCAAAATGATCAGTAGTCACAAATTCAAGACAGTGAACTCTGCTCTACCTTATTATAAAATGTTATTTTTTTCATGGAAAGTTTCTGCTAATACCAAACAAACCCAAGTGTTTTCAGGATATCAGAATTTTTAAAAAAAAATAAAAAACCCTCTGTTTGGTTTATGAAGCTTGGGTGTGGTTCCTTATTTGTCAGCCCGTACCCTCTCTCCACCCACAATGAAAACCACATGCACTCTAAGTTTGGGGAAGAAATTTTAAAACCAGATTGAAAAACAAGTCTGAAGCAAGTGAGCAGTTTGTACTCCACTCCTCCCTTGTCTGAAAATTTCTGAACGCCCCTTACACATTTTAACAACTGATATTACTTCAACTTAACAAACACAACTACAGGGAGTTTAAGCCTGAGCCAAACAGTGCCTTACATGTACTAGGCAGTTAAGAAATGTAAGTTGAGCAAGTGAGTGGTTTTTCAGTTGTCAACAAAGCTAAAAGAACAAAATTACATTTACACTGATGAGTGTATAAAAATTGGGAGGGGGTAGTTTTGACCCATTTAAGTCACTGGTATGACTTATTAAACTTTTTAAAAGAATAACAGGAGGTTAAGTTCACTCAAAGATGCTTATGTAGTAGGCCAACAAGTTTTCCAGCAGAATGGTTTCTGACCTTCGCATACAGTCTCTAACGTAAGGCACTGACTGTCCTTCTCTTTGCCGTTTCTTCAAACTCTCCCACTGCTCTTCATCCACTTTTAAAAGGGTTAGCCTAATTCTAAAAACCTTTCATTGAAAGAAACAATGATCCTTGCCCTGTAGCAATTTATACGTTCACTGAGTCAACCAAATACTTTTTATAAGACCTGGCTTTCCCTCATGTGTTTGATAATCCAAGCCTGGATGTCCTGACCTACAGACCATCAGAAGTCTTTGGTCTATTTGTTTCATTCTCCAACTGTGCAGAATTAGGGAATAACAGGTAGGTGAGAGATTCTTTAAAGTTTTTAAAAATTAACAGAAGAACAAGATCTTCATAAGTCAGGAGTAAGCACTGCAAACATAAAAGGAGATCAAATGAAAACCATTGTTTATTCAATATAGAGAGTTATACCTGGTTGACTTGGTACTGTTATCTCTATAAATACCTCTTCTCTTACCAATTCTTTATTTACTTCTTTGTGACTGGACAATTCACAAAGGACAATTTGGACATTTGGACAATTCAACACTGGGGTTAAGACTATTCCTTAAGAGTCACCCACCTAATTTCTCTTACTAAACTGTAAGCCACTGGAAAGCAAGTACCCTGTCTTACACTAGTATCCTTCTCCCATCTCACGCAATGCTATGCACTTAATGAGCATCTTATAAAAAGCTTACTAGGAAAACACTCGTGTTTGTGTCATTACTAGGAACTAAGAACAGGTATGTGTGTGACGGGGAATGGTTTTCTACACATTCTGGAGAGCTGGAGGATAGAGTTCCCATGCTCTTACTGGGAAGCTGATCTCTGCTCGGGGTCGAGCGGAAATTGTAACTGTTGGTTGTTTTCTGTTCAGGGAAACCACGGCTGCTGCTCTAATTCAGAGCCAAGGTGGCCTGAAAGGGAGAGGAAGCACAGGGTCTGCTTTACCCCAGCCTTCCTCTGTGCGTTTCAAAAAGAACAAGTTTCTCTTTGCGTCCTTTCATCAATTCAAAGTGCAACTGGGAGATCCGGTCTCTCTCTAGGAGCCCTTGTGCATACTTTCTGACACAGGCTTGCCTCTAAGTCCTTATCAACTTTCCTTTTTTAACTCTCTTCTTAAAAGAAGAGTCCTCACGAAATGTACCTGTGATTTTGAGATTATCTGAAGCTCGGTACCCAGAGACTGACCATGCGGAAGGGAGCAGACTCCAAAGTACCACACCCAAAGGTGGGGCTTTCGACATCCCTGCCTCACACTACAGCTCTTGGGTTCTTCGGCTCCAGAAAAAAATTTAAAAAAAGGTGAAAATTGGTAATGAGCGAGATCTCGGAGGGGACTGAGGGACCGCAGCGAGCAGACAAAGCTGGCGACACGGAAAGAAGAGGGCCTGGCTCCCCGCCCCAGCTGCACACGAAGAAAGAGAGAGGACGCGGTGGGGAGCCTGGGGCTGGGAAACCGTAGAGAAGACGGACCGGGAGCCTCTGGAGACCGGGAGAGCAGCCCAGGGACCGAGAGGGCACGGCAGGAAGGAGGGCGCAGGCGGGAAGGGGGCAGCCCCAACGAGTCGGTAGAAAAGGAGGAGGGAAAAGCCTGGAATGGACTGAAGGCAGCGGCAGCAAGACACTCACCAGAGCCCCGACGGAGGCTGCGCTGCGGGCGGCGCACAGCCGCAGACGCCGGCCGGGCGGGTCTCGACGTGTGGACAGAAGCCCCAGCGGCAGCAGCCAGCCGGCCAGAGGAGGGGAGGGGACGCTTGAGGTGCTCTGAATTAGGGTACTAGGGGCGGTTGCCGGTGAGAACAACAGGAAGCTCCCCAACTGCCGGAAAAGACGGCAGCACGGAGGGGCCAACGCAGCCGGTCCCCCGCCGCGGAGAGGGGCTGCCGGGGAGGCCTGGGGCCGAGATGCGCAAGCGTAACTTCCCGGAGACGCGGCGGGGATATCAGGACTGCGCGTGCGCGGCCCCGCTCCACCCACCCACCGATACCTTCCCCCCTTCTCCAGAGCAGAGTCCGGGTCGAAGGCAGGACTGCGCGGTGGAGGGCGGTCCCAGGGTGGGCAAGGCCGGGGGAAGGTTCACTTTGTGTTTTGTTTTTTCACTTTTTATTTTGAAATAGACTCAAAAAGTTGCAAAATTAGTACAAAGAAGTCCCGTATACCCATCAGCCATCCAGCTTCTCTTCAACATCTTATGTAAGTAGACTACACTATCAACACCAGGAAATTGACATTGGCACAATTGAATTAACTACGCCAGTACAATTAATTACATTACAGCCCTTACTTGGATTTAACCAGTTTGGCATGCACTCATTTCTGCGCGTACATGAGCGCGTGCCCACGCCCAACTGCAGTTCTGTGTTGTCATACCCCGCCCCTCCTTCGATTTTCGAGCATTGGAACACAAGCTCAGCTGGAGCCCTTGATCCCACCTACTCTTCATTGAAGTAATGATTTAACATGCCTTGCTTTGGGGTCAGGCTAACTCTCGGAGATTTGGACAAGGGCCACCGGAGGGCGTCCCAGTGCGCACAGAAGAGTCTGACTGCTTGTCGAGGCTACTCAACCGCGTCTGTACCACCCCTTGGGGTAAAGAGGTCCCAAGTTTACCTAGCCTTTGGGCACTCATTCTTTGAGAAAGGAGCACAGTGCCCTAAACCTCCTGGAAACAAAGAAGGTCTCTGCCGACCTTCAAAAAGTCCATCTAGGAAGTGAAAGAAGCATGTATGCAAGTCATTCTTTAGGGTATTTTGTGATGTTATGGTGCTCTCTCTGGGTCTTGGTTTTATGCTTCAAGCGTGGAGTCCAAGGCTTTGTTTCCTTAATGGTCTTGAAAACGTATGGTCCTTGACTTCTTTGTTACTAAACTTCAAAGCCCAGTTTCCTTTTGCCTACTCTCATACAGAGACCACCTCACCTTTCATCCTCTCTGCCCAGAGGCCCGGCTCCCTCATTGCCTTTTGTCAATTCTAGCCATCCTTAGGGACTTAATTACAGTGCAAGATGTTTACATAGAGCTTTGCGGTTTACAAACACACTTTCGCTCATTTTTATCTCAGTTGATCCTCACAGCTTTGGGGCAGGAACATAGTATGAGTATTTTAGGGGTTTTTTAATTCAATTTTTCAAATTTATTTTTAAGTTATAGGTGACATATTAGTTTCAGGTGTACAACGTAGCGGATGGGCACTCATATACCTCATGATGTGATCATCACAATAAGTCTGGTAACCATCTGTCACTGTACACAGCTATTACAATATTGAGTAAATTCCCTATGCTGTACATTACATATCCATGACTTAATTTATAACTGGCAGTTCATATTTCTTGACACCCCCCACCTTAATCTTTTTTGCCCATTCCCTAACCCCTCTATTCTGGTAGCATCGGTTTGTTCTCTCTGTGAGTTTGTTTCTATTTTGTTTTGTTTGTTTGTTTTGTTTTTTACATCCCACATATAAGTGAAGTCATACAGTATTTACCTTTCCCTATCCAATTTAGGATGAGTTTTTACAGATAAAGTAACACTCAGAGAACCACAATGATTTGCCTGAATTCTCACAGATAGTAGCAAAGGAGTGAACCTTATTTTCTAACTGCAAAAGCAATGTTCTTTCTGCTTTCCCCTTTCCTCCCTCTAAAGCCCAGTTCAAACCTCATCTTCTCCTTAAAACCTGTACAGTTTTAGAAGAGGGATTTCATTATCTGCTCTCAATATTCCTATATTGATTTTTCTGTACCTCAACTCTAATAACTACTAGAGTTTTCCTCAAAATAGCCCAGCTAGAATATGCTGCTCTCCCTCTGCGTGGATGCAAATAATGACATTTTACCATGACTCCAATAAGTGTAGTAGACATTTGTCATTCTTTTTGACTACCTGAATCCCTTTCATGTGTTTCCCACTTCTCACTAAAACAAAAAATTCCAAATAGCCACTCTCCTTGATTCCTTTGCAGCTAGGGAGAAGGCACAAAACCTAAGTGCCACTTACACCCACCTCTGACTGTGAGTTGGAACTGAGGCCGATCTGATCCTACTTGCAGGACTGAGCATCATTTGCCTCACGCTAGTACCAGTGTTGTCAGATGTTGCCATTATTTAAATGTTGATATTTTGTTCATCATAGATTTTTTTGCATTAAAAATTATTTTTAATATTGCAATAAAATATATTTTAGATGATTTTTAAAAATTTATTGATTTGAGAGAGAGAGAGACATCAATATTGTTGTTCCACTTATTTATGCATTTATCGGTTAATTCTTGTATGTGTCCTGACTGGGGATTGAACATACAACCTTGGCCTATCAGGATGATACTCTAACCAGCTGAGCTACCCAGCCAGGCCCTGCAGTAAAATATCTTGATTACTGAGTTTTTGGTAGCCTTCATAAATCTTGTACCGAGGCGAATGTCTTGCTTTCCTCACTCTGCTCCAAGTCCTGGAGAGATCACTCTGAATCTGTTCTGCGGAGAGTGGTGGCTGCTCCAAACAATTTCTAAATTGACCAGATTGTGTCAGCTTTTATTTTTTGTATCCTCACTCGAGGGCATACTTATTGATTTTGGAGAGGGGAAAGGAGGAAGAGGGAGAGGGAGAGAAACATCGATGTGAGAAACATTGATCGATTGCCTCTCGTATGCTTCCCCGCCTGGGGACAGAACCCCACAACCCAGGCACATGCCCTGTCCAGAAATTCAACCCCCAACCTTTCAGTTTGTGGACCGATGCTTCAACCAACTGAGCCACACCAGCCAGGGCAGTACTCACCTATTTTATGCTCTGTAATGAAGGCAGGCAAGAAAGAAAGGGGTTGAGAATGAACAAAGTATATATTATTTTGCTGTTCTCTTTTAATCTAACTTGCTAATATAAATGGAAAACTAACATTTAGCAGGATCCTTATTAATTGACTTCTGGTTAATGGAAACACTGAACAGAGTCAATTCCTTTATATTTTCTATATTGCCAAACTATCTGGTCACACTTGGCTAGATTCTTTTTTTAACTCTGTTATGGGTGGAGGAAGAAAAGGAGGTGAGTGTCTTGCTCACCTCACCTTATAGTATAATATCTCTGCATTTATATAATTATAATTACAACATAATTCACCTAATCCAAGCTTCCCAATTTTATAACAGATTTCTCTAAACACATCTTGGGAAAAACCTTTTTTTATAGTGTACTAAGTTATTCTTCATCCCCATGGGACTTGAGTTCCTTGGTTTGAATATTAGCACTTTATCGTCTTGCTCTCTTCCCCAGTTTCAGACCCGCCAGCCTTTCCCTTCTCTTTCAACGTTGCCCCAAATTGCTCTTTCTCCCAAGGGAATCACCTGCTTATCCTCCATCTGCCTGACCTTCGATTGCTTCACCAGCAGAAGCTCAGTCTGTCAGGAGAGATCACAATCCTCTAAAGGACAGTGAGTGTGTGCCCCACCCATTGGGGCAATGACATCAGGTGCCAGCTAGCCCATTGCTTCTCAAGCTTTAATGTGCATACAAATTTTCTGTGATTCAAGTAAAATACAGATTCTGATTCAGAAGATCTGGGCAGAGTGGAGATCCTACACATCAGACAAACTCCCAGGTGATGCTAATGCTGCCCGTCAACGTACTACAGTTGAAGTAGCAAAGAACTTGACCTAAGTATAAAATAAGACGGAACAAAATGTCCTTGTTACAACAGCCCTGGGTCCCTACCAGGGCCAGACACTGATGAGTCAAATGAGACACCCTGGGTACAACATTAAAGGAGGCACTCAAGCTCAGGTGGAGCATCCCCCGAAATTACATGACCCGGCAAGTGAGTGCCTCACATAGTGCATCCCAAGCACCCTACTTACCCCTCCTAGTGCCTGCCCTGGTCACTGCCAAGTAACATTTTGGTTGGTAGCCCTCCATACTACTTTCTAATACACACATAAACATGTATAGAATCATATTGTACATGATCATACTGTACATAAATGCACCTACCACATTATATGTATGACACTGTACTCCTATTATGTGTTCACTTATATCTAAGTTATACTATTATAAACCCTCAAGCTTTGATAATTTAATCTCAACAAATTCATTTAATAATCCTGTTCCTCTAATATGTAAATAGTTGCTTTCTCTGAGTGGAAGAATTGTGAATGGTTATTATTTTCTTTTTTAATAGTTTTCTGTACTTTCTAAATTTTTCATATTGGACACATAACTTTTAATTTGTTGTTACTTATCAAAGTGATACATGTATGGACTTGAAAGAGACTAAATGATCTAGAAATCAGAGCAATAAACAGCAGTTCCAACCAGATTCACTCCGCAGAAGCAGGTGCTTTCAACACTTGTAGTTGTTTCTTCTGCTACTTACCTCCCTGTTTCTAAATAACATTGTGATTTCTTAAGTTTTCCATTTTAGATACTTTTTAATGTCCTCCATGAAGATAAGGATTTAACTCACACCACAACTTCCATATAACTTCTACCACCAACCATTCTCCTTAAATCAACGTTCAGTGTTTACCACTGAGCCAAGTGGGACAGAAAAATTACTGTCTTCTCATACCACTCTTTGTTTTTCTCAGAGGTAACAATTCCTTCGATTTTTCCCCCTTGTGTAGTTTTGTTTTAAGGCATCTATCACGGCTTTATCTGTAAGCTTTCTACCAGACTAGAAAACTTTTCTCAGATTATGGTCAAACTCACAGTCTACCAGCTCCATATTTTTTCTCTAGGGTCATCCCTCTGGAGCTTTCTGTATTCGTCAGGATTCTCCACAGAAACTAAACCAATAGGGGACATACGTGTATACGAGTTAGAGCAAAAGTAGGTTTACGGTTGTGGATATGTGAAATACAGAGTTTATTCTTGGATTATTATGTATTAGTTATTGTATTGTTTTCCATATGAACAACTATAAACCTACTTTTGGTATACCCAGAGAGAAATCGTGGTTTTTTTTTCCTTTATCTATTGCTTTTATTTTATTTATATTTTTAATTATATTTTATCGATAATGTTATTACTGTTGTCCCAATTTTTCCCCCTTTGCCACCCTCTACCCAGCACCCCGCCTCAGTCAATATCCACACCATTGTTCATGTCCATGGGTCACACATATAAGCTCTTTGGCTACTCCATTTCCTATAGTGTACTTTACATCCCCATGGCTATTCTGTAACTACCTATACGTACTTCTTAATCGCTTTACCTCTTCACCCATTCCCCCACACCACCTCCCATCTGGCAACCATCAAAACCCTCTCTGTATCCAAGATTATGTCTCTGTTCTTCTTGTTTGCTTAGTTTATTTTTTTATATTCAATTGTTGATAGATATGTATTTCTTGCCATTTTATTGTTCATAGTTTTGATCTTCTTTTCCTTAAATAAGTCCCTTTAACATTTCATATAATAATGGTTTGGTGATGATGAACTCCTTTAGTTTTTTCTTGTCTGGGAAGCTCTCTACCTGCCCTTCAATTCTAAATGATAGCTTTGCTGGGTAGAGCAATCTTGGTTGTAGGTCTGTGCTCTTCATGACTTTGAATATTTCTTGCCAATCCCTCCTAGCCTATTGAGTTTCTTTTGAGAAATTAGCTGACAGTCTTATAGAAACTCCTCTGTAGGTTCTCTCTTTATCTTTAATCTTTGGCATTTTAATTAAGATGTGTCTTGGAGTGGGCCTCTTTGCATCCATCATAATTGGGACTCTGTGCTTCCTGGACTTGCATGTCTATTTCCTTCACCAAATTAGGGAAATTTTCTTTCATTATTTTTTCAAATAGATTTCCACTTTCCTACTCTTTCTCTTCTCCTTCTGGCACCCCTGTGATGCGAATGCTGGAACACTCGAAGCAGTCTCAGAAGCTGTTTACACTATCCTCATTCTTTTGGATTCCTTCTTCTTGTTCTGATTGGTTGTTTTTTGCTTCTTTATGTAACAAATAACTGATTCGATTCTTGGCTTCATCCACCCTACCATTGTTTCCCTGTAAATTATTCTTTATTTCAGTTAGTGTATCCTTAGTTTCTGACTGGATCTTTTTTATGCTGTTGAGGTCCTCAGTAAGTTCCTTGAGCATCCTTATAAGCAGTGTTTTGAAGTCTGCATCCAATAGATGGCTTATCTCCATTTTGTTTAGTTCTTTTTCTGGGGTTTTGATCAGTTCTTTCATTTGGGCCATGCTTCTATGTCTCCTCATTTTGGCCACTTCCCTGTGTTTGTTTCTATGTATTCAGTAGAGCTGCTATGACTCCCTGTCTTGGCAGTGTGGTCTAATGTAGTCGGTGTCCTGTATGGTCCAGTGGCACAGCCTCCCCTCTTACCCAAGCTGAGTATTGGAGGTGCACCATTCATGTGGTCTGAGCGCACCCTCCTCTTGTAGTTGAACCTTCATTTCTGTTGGCAGGACAATGGGAGGGATTTAGCCAGGCCAGTCAACTGCAAGGACTGGCTGTGACCACTAACCACCAACCTGTCCCCTCCATGGAAGATCAGCTATGTGGGGGCAGGGCGGTGGTGCTCTGATCTGGTCTATAACTGTCCACTGGATGCCCAGGCCCTGGGGTTTCCCAGGATGGTACCAGCCAAGGTTAGCCCCCACCTGTATTCTGGGGCCACCCTGTATTAGCTATAAAACAATCTGTAGATGGCTGCTACTTGTGCTGGGCTCAGAAGTTCCAAGGTGAAACCAAACTGTGGTCCAAAGCTGGCTGCTGCTAGTGTCAGGCTTGGGACCACATAGCAAGAGGTACAGGGGCTGGGGGCTCATTGAGGCTGGCTGTTGCATGTTTGAGAGAATTTAGGAATTGTAAAGCATGAGCTAAGACCAGGCATTCATATGGAAAAGCCATTGTTAACAGCTTGGGTGGGCCCATTAGTTGGGTGGGATGGAGCCTCAGGGGATCTTCAGGGCAGGGCAAACTGTGTTAGCCAGGTTGATGGAGTCTCACATATGCCACCTGCCTGCCAGCTCTGTGGCTCTGTGGGAGGAAGTTTCAGAAAAGGGACAATGGCCTCTGCCTACCTTCCTGTCCAAGAGAAAGCTGTCCCTTAGCTCTTGCCCTGATACCAGACACTTCAGTTTCTCCTTTCATGCCATTGGTGCTTTTCAAGCTGCTACCCCAGTGCTGGAGATCAGAGGGAGGGAGCCTGAGTAAGTCCATGTGTGAGTTCTTTATGGGGAACTGCTCTAGGATCCAGAAGTTTCTTCCACTAACTCAATCCCCACTGGTTTTTGCAGCCAGAAGTTATGGGGACTTATATTCCTAGCACTGGAACCCTGGGCTGGGGGACCTGATGTGTGGGTGGGACTCCTCACGCTCAAGATATCCCTCCCAAATATTTAACCACGACATGTGGATGTGGGACCAGCCCATCCATTCCACATCTCCACCCCTCCTACCAGTCTGGATGGATGTGGTTTCTTTAATTTTGTAGTTGTTGGACTTTCATTCAACTCAATTTCTGACAGTTCTAAGTGATGGTTGTTCTATATTTTAGTTGTAATTTTGATGTGGTTGTGCGAGAAGGCAGGTCGTGTTTACCTATGCCACCATCTTGAACAGAAATCCAAAATCGGATAGCTTTAAGGGACTGGCTCACATGATTGTTAGGGCTGGTGAGTCCAAAATCTGTAAAGCAGGCTGGCAGGCTGGAAACTCAAGCAAGAGTTGGCATTGCAGTCCTGAGTCGGAAATCCACAGGGTAGGCTAGCAGTCTGGGAGCTCAGACAGGATATCTACATTATCATCTTGAGGCAGAAACATCTTGATGTTTCCTTTGCTGTTAAGGCCTTTCAACTGATTGTATGGGGCCCATCCACATTCTAAAGTATAACCTGCTTTATTTAAAGTCCAGTAAATGTTAATCACATCTAAAATACACCTTTACTGCAACATCTAGACTACTATTTGACCAAACCGGGCACTATAGCCTAACCCAGGTGACACAAAATTGAAATTGACCATCACATCCTTCATCCTCCTAAGTAATCCCTCCTCTCCATGTTTGTTTTTTCTCTCCCTCCCACTCAATTGCATGGCCCTCCCTTTACATATCAACCATGGCTTTCTGTAAATATTTCCCAGGTGAATGAAAACTACTGGAGTAGACAAAATAGACAGGAGAGTCAGTGGGTACCTCTTTCACCCCCATCCAGCAGCCTCCTCGTCTCCATTTGTCTCTCACAGACCTAGGACAGCAGGAGAGCGCAGCGCTCAGACAGTGTATTCTCTGGGATAGCTGCCAATAACCAAGCCTGGCCAGGAGAAAGAGACTTTATTGGCGGCTCCATTCTTCAGTGAAGCATTAATATAATTAGCTGGGTCTGCAATATGTACCTGGTCATTTTTGTCCTGATGCTTAGGCTATAAACCTGAAAACCTCAAACAAAGAAAGCACTAAAATGTAATAGTAGCTTTCCATATCGTTTCTTGGTTTTAGACTTACTGATATGACAACATATAGCACAATGGGTTTGCTCACGCGATAGTGCCTGCTGAAGAGATTTTTATTTTCTTTAAACTGAACACTTAGAGACGGGGCCAAAGTAATTGAGAGATCTTAAGAGATACCCATTTTAAATTAGGCTTTTTTTCCCAGATGACTGTGTATCTCACGATGAGTCAATGTTTCTTTCGGAACGGAGGGTGAAAACCTCAGACTAATGGAGGATGTGAAGCAAGACACGTCCAATGCCCAAATCATTCATAAACTTTTCCCACATGCCAGTTTGGGGATGAAAATATTAGGAAAGAAGAAATTATACAAACCTTATGGGGCAAGGAGAGAAAGATAACTATAATTTCTGAACAAAGAGTGACGAAAAGTTCCTAAAGCAAAAATAAATCTAAAATCCAGAAGTGAAAGGGATTCCACTGACTTCACTGTGCTTAGGTGGGAACCTTCCTGTAAAACAAGGAAGTTTCCGAGGCCCCGACTCTTGAAAGGTTTTCTTTCCCCTGGAGGGGCGGAGAGCAGTATGAGTCACAAGACTTTCAGTCTCCCTTAGGAATATACTAAATCTTCCCATATTTGCAGAGGCCCAGAACCGTCCTAACTGCCGGCTGATAGCTGATCTCATAAATTCCCTAAAAGTGAAGGCATGTGAATCCCATTTGTTCCAAATGGAGGTAATTAGACACATCAAAGTGTTTCATATTCATAATTTTGGAAAATGCTGGGTTAAGTAAAGTTATGTAAGTTTTTTATTACAGGACTTCTCAGGACCTTTAATAGCATTGTGACTGTCCATCACGAGGATTTATTTATAGGATTTCCCAAATTTATTAGAGATATTTCATGAAGCATTGATTAACATTTACCAAACCTAGCTCTGAGGAACACTGATTTAGATAGTAGGAGAAAGGGGCCAAGAAAATCACTTGCTAGTTCTTGTGTAGCTTCAGGTCAAAGAAGCAAAAGGAGACCCAACAGCCAATTACCATCTCCTGGCCTTGAAGAATGATCTTGTTAGTGTAGGTAGTTAAATAGTTATTAATAAGAAAGAAAGCAGAAGGTACTAAATGTTGAATTTATTTATTTATTTTTAATTTTTTAATTCTTGCCCAAGGATATGTTTATTGATTTTTGGAGGGCAGGGAAGGGAGAGAAACATCAGGGTGAGAAACGTCAGTGGTTTTCCTCCCATACACACCCCATTTGGGGATGAAACCCACAACCTAGGTATGTGCCCTGACCAGGAATCAAACCTGCAACCTTTTGGTGTACGGGATGAGGCTCCAGCCAAGTGAGCCACCCGCGCAGGGCAAGGCATTGAGTTCAATAAACTGGTAGGCATAAACCTGTTTGCTTCACCAGGAAACTACAGCTTCACACAGACTCCAGGGGATCCCAGCATTGCCCCACCAAGGATTAACACCCCTCCTTCCCCCTTCCTGCGCCAGATTGTTGGGGGGGGAGCAGGAGGAGATGTTTGATCATAGAGGCCTGTCAGTCTAACCAGGAGATAGACCTATCAAAAGCCCACAAAAGCTTGGAAAGTTTATTGGTTATTTTGAAAAAGCTCCTGGTTATAACCCCAGGGAAACAAAGGGGCTCTCTCTCGTTCAGGGACCTGCACTCATTCCTGCTGGTTTGCGGGCTCTCTTGCCTGGGAGCACAAGACCATGCAGGTCCAGCAGCTCCCGGAGCCCACAGCAGCCTGTGTAAGCTCCGAAGGACCAAGTTTTAATATGAAACAGAAACTCTGGACCTTGGCCTTTGTTTTGGCCTTACTGAAGACATGGCTGGACTTTTTCCATGGCAGGACAGAGGAAGGTGGACCATCCAGGTGCAAATTTCCGCATGAATAAGCCTTGCCACAATCACAGCCTCACACATGTGGGTCCTTGGAATGCTTTCTTCGTGATTCCACGAAAGAGCCTGATTTCCAGTGACAACAATCTCATAAATTCCCCTCTAGTTCTAAATTCCTAACAACTGTTTCAAAATCCAGTCATATCAGAGCTAAAACGGAGCCTAGAGATCACATCATCTAATCCTTGCATTCCAGGTGTGAAAACTGGCCTCAGGAGAGGAATCAGGTTGCCCAAATCATAGGTGAATTAAATTGCAAAGCTTGGTTAGAACCAGGGTCCCCTGGTCCCCTGTCCACTGATCTTTCTCCTGCTCTTGGTGCCTCTCCATATGACTGAATCCGCAGACTCGCAATGGGCTGTTACAGCACCATTTTGACAAATCTGCCCATGATGAAAAATGAGATCTAAACCCAGCTGATAACCCATGTTATTTCAAGCACATTTCGGTATGATAAAATAATTCAGGCATTGGCATTTGAAGCAGCAGTATTTGACCTGTGCTTTCCACAGCAGATTCTCAATTTATCCTTGAACCCATAGCCTCATGTTTTCCTTAAGATCTGAACTACAATCATGCCAAGTTTCCACCTCTCTTTAAAAAGTGTTTAAATAGGTCTGCATTGTTCAGTAAATAGATCAAGAATTATAAAAGGTTCCAAGTGAAGATTTCAGCCCTACCTCTGTTTTCCATGCTTCTTCTCTTTTTTTCCCCATGCTCCTATTTCTCACCTTCTTTCTGTACATAGTTAGCACTGATATTAGTGTTTTGTGTGTCCTTCTGGAGTTTATTATGCAAATACGGATATAGAGGCTTATTCTTCTTCCTTATTTACACACACGGCATGATCTCTCTATTAGGCAAGTAAGTGTCTTCCCCTTTAAGACTTAGTTTCCTCATTTATAAGGAAAGAATTGTACACCAACTCTCTCCACGTTCCTTTAACATTTAACATTTAACAGCCTCAGAGGCTGCGAATGTGTCAAGCCCCCAGCCACTCACTTGGCCTCTCTTGACAATGTTTGGCCTTTTGGAAAATCACACTTGCAAGGCTGGTTTAGTCAGTAACCTCAAACAGAGAGCGCTCAGGGTGTGGTTTGTAGACTCTGGTATTTCATGCTTTAAGAAAATCCAGTACACAAATGTCAGTATTTCCAAAACAAATTAGGGAGTGGCTGTATACTCACTTGGTACAAAATTCAAAAGAGCATAAAATGAAAAGGCTCCACCTTGATCCCAGGTCACCAGTCCCTCCTCCAGTGGTCCTTTGTCATCAGTTTCTTGTATAGCCTTCCCTAGACTTTGAATATGCAAACACATCTATATATGGCACTCCAAAATGGCACTCTAAACACTGTTTTGCACCTTGTATTTCTCACTGAAAAAGATGTTTTGGAAATCCTTCATATCAGGGCAAATATAACTGCCTCATTCCTTTTTTTTTTAATTCCTTTTTTTAAGGGTTGTATAATTTTCCAATAATAAATATGCCAAAATGAATTGACCTTAAAAGGGTTCTTGTTAATAGTGAACGCCATTATCCTGTTGGCAGTCCGATTCCATCCCCGAAGTCCTGTTGGCAGCTGCACTCTACTGTAGAAAGCGAAGCTGTCCCACAGGGTGCCTCCCTCTGTGCACAGGGTGGTCAGAGCAGCATCAGGCCCTGCCAGCCAGCATGTGCCAAACAAACAAGTGCTTTCACATCCTAAATGTTAAGGTCGAATCTCAGACTGCTCCAAGATCCTCAAAGCTTAATCTTTTTAATTTTCAGAATAAATTTTCCCCTCTTCCTAATTTTTAGAACAAGCTTTTCTCTCTCTCTGTCATTCTCATAGTCTCACCCTACCCTCCATTACTGAAAACAAAAATCTAATGTAGTGTTTTTTTTCTCACCAAGCTTTTGAAACCTGCCTCATTCTCCAAGGCTCTGACTAATCCCTAGTAACCACTAGCAACTCTTCCCCTGGTTGGTCCCCAGCTCTGCCCTGATAACAATAAAGCTCATGTGGAGTTTCACTGTAGGCAATAGAAAGAACTTTGGCCCTGACCAGTATGACTCTGTTGGCTTGACGTCGTCCTGCAAAGCGAAAGGTTGCCAGTTTGATTCCTGGTCAGGGTGCAGGCCTGGGTTGTGGGTTTGTTCCTGGTCCCCAGTCAGGGCGCGATCAAGGTGTGTGTGAGAGGCAACCAGTTGATATTTCTCTCCCTGTCCTTCTCCCTTCCTTCCCCTCTCTAAAAATAAGCAAATGAAATCTTTAGAGGAAGGAAGGAAGGAGGGAAGGAAGGAAGGAAGACGAAAGAGAAAGAAAGAAAGAAAGAAAGAAAGAAAGAAAGAAAGAAAGAAAGAAAGAAAGAAAGAAAGAAAGCAGAGGGAGAGAGGGGAAGGAGGGAGGGAGGGTAGGAAGGAAGGCAGAAAAGAAAAGAAAAAAGAAACGAAAAGAAAAGAAAAGAAAAAAGAAAAAGAAACGAAAAGAAAAGAAAAAAGAAAAGAACTTTGATCAGGTGATAATGAGATATTGATCTCCGAGCCCTCAGTGTAGCCAAGGGGGCTCAGGCAGCCCTGAGGAGACTTGTCATCTATTCACCCCAAGGGATGTACAAACACTCTCATGTTTGTCGTGTGTGACAGTGAGAAAAATTGAGAAGCTCTAATGAACACTATGAGAGGAAACACTGTTCCTAGCACAGAGTTTGGCGTATGGTGTTAATATATATGAGGTCTGCCTGGAAAAAGTCCAACCATTGTTAATACAACGAGAATGGTTTGCATGACATTGATGTAACCTGGCAGCCAAGGAGAGTGGACTGGAATGAACATGCATAAATGGGGACAACTTCACTGTTCGAGTCAGTGGGGGCAGTAGATGCCCTTGAGTGAGCATGTGTGCTGTGTGGCCATTACATTCAAAATGACTGAGCAAGTAGAGCAATGAATCTGCATCAAATTTTGTGTTAAGCTTGAACTTTCCTCCACAGCAACTATTTGGATGAGTCAGAGGGCCGCAGCTGTGCACCGCTGGTGTTTGCCAGCTTTATGACGACGATGTGCCTGCTCCCACATCACGTCTGGTGCAGTTTTTTGGTGAAACATCACATCACCCATGTGACTCAGCAGCGCCCACTACAGCCCAGATTTGGCACGCTGTGACCTCCGGCTTTTCCCAAAACCAAAATCACCTTTGAAAGGGAAGAGATTTCAGACTGTTGATGAGATTCAGGAAAATACAATGGGGCAGCTGATGGAGATGGGGAGAACTCTGTGAGGTCCCAAGGTGCCTACTTTGAAGGGGACTGAGGCGTCATTGTCCTACGTACAATGTTTCTTGCATCTTGTGTCTTCAATAAATGTCTCGTTTTTCAAATGACATGGCTGGATATCTTCTGGACAGACCTCGTATGATTGATGGGTTGGTTGAATGATATAATCAGGTACTATGTACTCAATAAATAGTAGGTAGTATTATTATTATCCTAAACCTACTTGACCTCTTATTTTACTTAATATATTTACTTCACTTAGTTCTGTGACATGACATTCTCCTGCTTTTCTTCCTACCTTCTCAATTCTCTTTGCTGATTCTTCTTACTCTACTGGGCCTTTAAATGTTGGAATTTTTCCAAATTTGGTTCTTCATTCTCTTCTCTCTCTCTGAGCCATGTCAATGCCTCCCAGGACTCCAGGGACAAACAGTATTCCCATGAAACCCAAATTGATGTTTTCAGCCCATATCCCTCCTCTGAGCTCCAGATTCATTAATCCAACTGCCTGCCTGTCTCCTCTTGAATTGACTGAGATGAAGCATCTGCCACCTAGAGGAATGAGAGCTGAAAGTCAAATAAAGATACTGTTGTCCCAAAACATCTAATTCATTCTTTCCCTTGTACCATTCCTTCAGATAAAGTAATTTTGTAGAAACAATGGAGGGAAGGAAGGAAGGAAGGAAGGAAGGAAGGAAGGAAGGAAGGAAGGAAGGAAGGAACTGAAATATAAAGTTTTTCTTGAGTACCTGGAATTTGTACCCACTCTAGTGTCCATTTCGAATGTTTTCTA
This sequence comes from Mormoops blainvillei, assembly GCA_004026545.1. NCBI lineage: Eukaryota > Metazoa > Chordata > Mammalia > Chiroptera > Mormoopidae > Mormoops > Mormoops blainvillei. The sequence continues at coordinate 135,225 of PVJD01002302.1, forward strand.
CCTTCTTTGATTCTTTGATTCTGCTAACTCTTCCCACGCACTGACCCAACCCACCTCAATTACCAGATCTTTCACTTCCCACTTCCTGGAGACCATTAGGCAGCTGTCTAACCTCCTGCCACCAAATCTACAGATATTTCCATTCTCAGCCTTTTCTCCTATCTAGGCCAGTTTCCTGCCCGGGCTTTGGTTTGTGTCACTTTCTAGTGTCTCAAGGATCCTTTGCTACCGAGTGTCCACCTTCTCCATCCCCTCTTCCAAGTGCTCTCTCTAACTTGCTGCTGCCTGTCTATGTTTGTGCAAATTCAGAGGCTCCCCAAGGTCAAAGCCTCTTCCTTCAGCCCCATGTCCAGCTCTTGCTACTGCCCTTTGCCATTCCCTTTGCAGTCAAATTTCATGAATGAATTTTCTGTTTCCCACCTTCATGGTACATCTCAGCCTTCTGCAGTTGTGCTTCCTTCACAGTCTGATGAAGCTATTCTTGACAAAATCAACATCAGTGTCCTCCATAGCTTTTAATCCAATGATCTTCGCATTGCTTGAGTTCTCCGAAGTATTCGCCGCTATTAACCAGTCCCTCCTCCTTGTTTCCTTGCTGTTTTCCCCATGACAATATTTCATAAATGGTTCTGGGTGGCTTGTGGAGAATTGCCAGCTCCGGGACAATATTTTCTTTCTACCTTCATGAACACCTAGTTATCTCTAACTTGCTCGTCAGGGCACTCTTCTCTTCCCCATCCCCTCAGGCCAGTCTGCAAGGCTTCCTGTGTTTTGTCTCAGGAGCAATTATCACAGGCTGCAATTAGATGTGTTAGGGTCATTCTACACCCCCAGGTTTTCTCCTGAGCTGTATCTAATTTCCAGGGACTTTTGTGGTGCCAAGATACAGGGGAAGGTGGCCCTCTGTTCCTGAATGTCATCTGTTATGCTGGCCCAGCTGAAATGTACTGAGTGCTCACGGCCTCCTGAGCACTAGTGTAAGGGGATCTGAAGGTTCCCCTTCCTTCTCCTGACATTCGGATTTTTTACTTACATTTTTCCAGACTTTGTCCACAGCGATTATTGGAAGTGATTAAAACAGCAGTCCCTGAGGGTGGCCTAGTAATGGCCACACAGCCTTTTTGTATGAAATTTCACTTCACGACCACTGAAAACACCAAAACGGTTATCAGGCCATTCCTCTCATCCCAGTTCTTAACTCCCAGCACAGAACCCTGGTCCAGTGCTGGGGCCCTGCACAGGGCCTGCCGTACACTAGCTTCTAAGTTCTCTAGTCTCCTTTTCCGCAGTCCAGGGACCCTGAGCCCATCTGGAGGTGGAGTTGACTCTTCCTGGCCTTGAGTGCTGTCTTTGCCCTGAATCCTTCCTGTTTCCCGAAAGGTCTTGCCTCCACCTGGGTCCGTCCTTCCCTAAGTTAACAGAAATTTAGTACACGAAACAGGGAAAAAGGCCATGGAGAAAAGAAAATCCTGGGGCACACGCCATGAGTTATTATTCCAAAGCAGTCTCCTGACACAGCACTGTGGCTAGAGATTCTAAGAAAAATGGATTTGGAGGTAATAGATGAATCCTGATGTCCTTAGCAGATAGGTATAGCAGAAGGGAAAAAAAAATCATTTTGCCAGAGAGTAAAAGAAGAAGGGCTGTTTCATCTTTGGCATTATACAGAGGAAATTCTGGGGAGAAATGTGAAGATTTTGTGTTTGTTGCATAGCAAAAGGTATGAGTCATTTGTAAATATTAAGAAAAATAAAACATGTACTTGTGCCTAAATGTAGCTAGCCAGAAAGTTAAAAATCACCCACATATCTCCCCTTAATTATCTAATTAACCCAATTACCTCCTACCATATTTTGACCTTTCTCTTCCATAGATCCCCATTCATTGTTTGTTATCTAAATGAAACAACATCCTCACCCCAAACAAAAAGCCCACAGATAACCAAGAAAAGACACATGTTTGAGAAATACCCCATTATATTTTTAAGGAACTCTGCATTAATATGCCTCCTTTTTTTAGAATTTCAAATCCTGAGAGGAGAATGTTAGGTACCAAGTGGAAGGCAGCGACCTCATGATTTTCTGCAAACAATGCTGCTTCTTCAGGGGCTGGAAGCGGATTCCAGAGGCCTCCTGCATGTTGATAATCCCTCAGGGCACTGCAGAACAACAAACACATATTGTCTGCCTGCAGGTGACTAGAACTTGACTCTACCAGGATGGAGTCTGTCCAGTTGCCCTCTCTCTCCACACCAAAATGTACCTTGAAATCCACCTTCCTTTGGCTGGTTGAGAAAGACTTAAAATGGTTAAATATCTTCTAACTGACATCCACACAGTGGAAATCTGGCCTTTGGGGACCCCACAGATGACTTTCTCCCATGATACTCTCTCCATCTACCCTTGTTTTTAGATGCCCTGTTTGCTTATTCTTACTTCGACTTCTCTTTGGAGAGATCGCTTTGGAGAAACCAAAATAATTGGACTCCAGGGAGAGCTGAACCGCAGAGCTGAGGCTTAAATGAACTGGCAAAATAATTTTTCTCCATATCATGTTGTAATTTCAAAACCCTGCTTAAAAACTGGTTTCTGATTGAAGTGTTCTGTCTTTAAATCATTATTATTATTAACAATCTCTTATTGGGTACCTACTCAATGAACATTGTACCAGGTCCCTCAACTAGGTTCTGTCAATTGATCTTCTGGCATCCATGAGAAACAGGAACTGAGTGTCAGAAATAAAGTGCTAATGAAGGGCAGACAGAGGCTAATTAAGCAGGAAGCTAATGAAGCCCAGGTCGCAGGCCCTCTCAGCTATGAGCCCCTTTCAAGGCCCTGCACCTGATTCTGTATCCATAGGCTTTATTCCTCTCCCTAGAGGGAGCTTTCAAAACTGCATAAGCTTCAGTCCCCACAAAACCTGGATCTGTCCCTGGTATGGAGCCAGTATTTGAGCTCAGAATTATCTGACTTTGAAATCTATGCTCTTCACACAGAACTATTGTTCATCATGAAATACAGGAGTCAGAAAAAGCAACTTCTTCTCCCTAAATCTGTTGTAACCTGGAGCACTCCAATACCCTTAACAGAGTGCCCTGTTGAACTACTGCTTGAATCACCCCTTTGGAGACTCAGAGACATATATCAGCAGACACTCACTTATCACCATATGGCTAGGCAGATGATACAGGCCCTGTGAGAGAGTGGCCTCAGGCCAGGCTTTGGATCTGCTCCCTAAGTTGGAAACCTGGTCCTGCTACTTCCTCCTTAGCTGTGTGTGCTTAGGCAAGTTACTTAACCTCTCTGTGCAAGAATTTCCTCCTCTGAAAGATTCGTACAGTAATAGTTCTGGCCCTGGCCAGGTAGTTCAGTTGGTTAGAGCATTGTCCCAATATGCCGAAGTTGCAGGTTCAGTCCCTGGTCCAGGCACATATAAGAATCAACCAATGAATGCATAAATGAGTGGAAGACCAAATTGATCTCTCTCTCTTTCTCTCTCTCAAATCAATTTAAAAATTAATCGTTTCCACTGCTATTAGTGGCCTAATAGCAGTTTGTGTGTGTCTGTGTGTGCATGTATTAAATTTTTACTTATTGATTTTTAGGGAGAGTTAAAAGGGTTTTTCAAAGTGCAGGTCAATACCCATTAGTGAGCCATGAAATCAATTGAATGGGTTAACTAGAATTTTTTTAAAAAATTGAAATCCAGTCTAACAGAAAATATCACAGTCAAGGTAGGTCACTGTTTTTTGAAAGCTTTGTTTCCATCATGTACGATATGAGAGTCTAGATAAACGAGTGTGCCGCGTAGCTCTGCAAAATTTATTTCTTACCATGAGTCACCATCCAAAAGGTTTTAAAACCTCTAAATGAATACAGGCAGGCTAACTGGAAGTGTGCCAGGCATCTTGTGCACACTCAGTAACTATTAGTTATTATCACAGTGCTAGACCCCGGGGAGCAGCCACAGCTGTGCTTAATGTAGCCCAAGTGCTTTATTTGCATCATCTGTTGTCTCATGTTATCCTTATACGCTTTTAAAAAATAACATTTTTTTATTATAAAATCACGCAACTTCAGGGTAGAAAGTTAAAAAATCCAAGAAAGCAAAAATAAGAAAATATTGCCCCATTACCAGAGATTACCACTGTTAATATCTTAGTGAATATCAAGCTGGGTCTTTTTCTATACACATACTTTTTAACACACATCATGTTCTTCATATTATTATTATTATTATTATCCTCACCCAAGGATATATTTATTGATTTTAGAGAGAGAGAGAAAGGGGGAAGAGAGAGAAAAAGAGAGAGAAACATTGATGTGAGAGAGAAACATCGATCAGTTGCTTCCTGTTCATGCCCCTACCATGGATCAAACCCACAACCTAGGTATGTGACTGGGAATTGAACCCACAATGTTTTGGTGTAAGGTATGATGCTCCAACCCATTGAGTCACCTGCCCAGGGCTCTTCATTTTATTTTATAATTTTTTTTTTTGGCAACATTCTCTTCCTTTTCATTCTTTTTTTAAATTTCTATGTATTGATTTGAGAGAGAGACAGGAAGCGGTAGGGAGAGAGAGAGAGAAATGTTGATTTGTTGCCCCACTCATTTATGTATTCATTGGTTGACTCTTGCATGGGCCCTGACCCGGGATCAAACCAGTAACCTAAGCATATCCAGACGAGGTTACGTTACGCCAACAGGGCCACCCAGCCAGGGCTCTTCCTTTTCATTCTTGTAAACTTTCATTCTTTCTAATATCCGGACCACATTCAAATTTCCCCAGAAAGATCTTACAGCAGATCTGTTGAAACTAGTGGTGACGCTGGACTGCTCATTGAGCCGGTTGTAATGGTCCTGTCTTCTACTCATTTTGTCATGTAATTGGCTTTCAGAGAGACCAGGCCAACTCTCCTACAGAAGATTCCAGGTTTTTATTTTACTTTTACTTCCTATGCCAGTGTTTTTCTTGCACCCTGGATTTACTGTAGATTAAAAAATTATATTTAACCTGGCTGGTGTGACTCAGTGGACTGTGAGTGCCAGCCTGCAAACCTAAAGGTAGCCGGTTCAATTCCTGGTCAGGGCACATGCCTGTGTCGTGGGCCAGGTCCCCAGTTGGGGGCACAGGAGAGGCAGCCCATCTATGTTTCTCTCACACATCATGTTTCTGTCCGTCTCTTTCTCCCTCCTTTCCCTCTCTCTAAAAACAAATAAATAAACAAAAATTATATCCAGTGGTGTGAGAAACCCGATTTAAACATTTTGGCTAAACTACAGTTTCTAAGAAGTGTTGTATATTCATAACACATCATCAGAAGATACCCATTACTGATACTAAGCTTGAGCCAATCTTGGGAGAATCACAGTCTGATTTTCCCATTACATGGTTACATCTACCCCACCCCCAATTTGAGACAAAAAGTGAACCACTGTGGTATTAATTGGTGTTATTTGTGTGCACAGTTCTCTGTCAATCATTTGTTTAATTTTTAACAGCTTTGTTCAGATATAATTAACATAATAAATAGCACATTTTTGAAGGGTACTGTATTGATTTTCTATTGCTGCTGTAACAAATTACCACAAACTTAGTGGCTTAGAACAATACAAAATTTATTACCCTACAGTTCTGCAGGTTAGGAGTTCAACATGGGTCTCACTGAGTTTAAATAAAAATGTCAGCAGGGCTGCGTTCCTACATGGAAACTCTAAGGGAAAATCCATTAGCTTTTTTTTCAGCTCCTAGAGGCGGCCCACATTCCTTGCTCACGGTCCCCTTTGTCCATCTTAAAAGCTAACAACATTAAAGTCATGACCAGGTAGCTCAGTTGGGTAGAGCGTTATTTCCACAAACCAAGGTTGCTGTAGTATCCTCAGGCAGGGCATGTACAAGAAACAACCAATGAATGTATGGATGAAAGAAACAACAAACTGATGTTTCTCTCGCCCTCTGTCTCTCCAAAAAATCAATAAAATAAAAATAAATTTTTAAAAAACCAACAATGTTATGCCCCTCTGACCATTCTTCCTAGTCATACGACTCTCTCTTTCACTTTTAAGGACCCCTGTGATTACATTGGGCCCATACATATAATCCAGGATAATCTCTCCATTTTGAGGTCACCTGATTAGTGACCTTAATTCCATCTGCTACCTTAATTCTATTTTGCCATGTAACATACATAGATAGTTTCATAGGTTCCAGGGATTAGGATGTGGATGCCTTTGGGGGACCATTATTCTGGCTACCGCAATTTATTCTGTGACCTTCAAAGATTTATATCTATCTCATATGCCAAATATATTCACCTGTTCCAAGATCCCCCAAAGTCTCAACCCATTAGAGCATTAACTCAAAGTCCAAAATGTCATCTAACTCTCATCATTGAAATCACCTAAATTAGGTATGGTGAGACTCTGGATATAATCCATCCTGGGGCAAAGTTCTTCTCTATCTGTGGATCTGTGAAACCAGAAAATAAACTTTCTGTTCCCAAAAGACGATGGAGGGTCTAGCATAGGTTAACAGTTATAGGCATTCCTATTCAAAATAGAAAAAGATAAAATATATAAAGGAATCACTGGTTCCCCCCCAAATTTCAAAATCCAGCCAGGTAGTCTCCATTAAATTTCAAGGCCTGGGAATAACCCACTGTGGTTCTCAGCTCTGTTCTCTGGATTTAAGACTCCATCCTCCCAGTCATCCTTTTTTCATAAAAGGTATATGTGCTTACAACTGAGTAGTTTTGTCAGCCTGCTTCGGGTCTGTAGAATTGGGGTGGACCGGCAGACTTCTTTTTGTCTTCACATTCTCCCTTTCAGTCCATCTTGTCAGTGTTTCCGCTGGTATCTAATTCTCAAAAGCCTCGGGATTTCCTTTGTATGTCATGGGGGTTAACTCCAGTAGACAAAAGACTCCTTCACTTATCTTTTCTAGATAATCCCATCTCTATTTCGTTTTTATTTTTCCATCTCTATTTTGTTGTTCTTGTCGAGGGGAAACAAGGGATCTATGAATTACACAAAGAGCTTTTTTGGGCTATGACAAAGAAAGCTGCAATGAATGAACATTCCTGCATAAGTCTTTGTACAGATTTATGCTTTCATTTCTCTTGGGTAAATACCTAGGAGTGAAATGGCTAAGCCATATGGTGGGTATATATTTAACTTTTTAAGAAATTGTCGAACTGTTTTCCCAAGAGGTTGTACCTTTTACATTCCCACCAGCATTGAATGAAGTTCCAATTCTTCCATGTGTCCACCAACATTTACTGTGGTCAGGTTTGTAAATTTTAGCCATTCTAATAGGTGGATTATGTAATAGTTTTAATACCAGTTCACAATCCTTGCTTGAATCAATTTCATTAGAGCTTGCAAAATGCTTTTACATGTCTAACATTATTTTTACATTGACTAGATGGCATTCTTCAGTAAAATAGTTTTCTCTCATTCTCATCAACTGAGATTATGTAGTTACCCTAAATGTAGTTCCTACTGAAAAAGAGATTAGAGCCCTGGCCGGGTGGCTCAGTTGGAACATCATCTAATAAACCAAACGGTTGCAGTTCAGAGTGTGTGCAGGAGGCAACCAATAGTTGCTTCTCACTTTGACATCTCTCTCTCTCTCTCTCTCTCTCTCTCTCTCTCTCTCTCATATCAAGAAACATATCCTTGGGCGAGAATTTAAAAAAAGAGATTAGGTGTTTAATTTTTTCCCTTTAATCCTCATGTACCTTTTTGATTCACATAGGTCATTCTTGTTTCCCCATTTTGCAGTATGAAAGATATGACTGTGAGACTCAAAAGAGCTTGGAGAAGTTGTTCAGGGTATCAATCTCAGCCAACAATCAAGAAACCTGGTAAGAGTCTGCTTCTAAACTAAATGGATTCAGTTGCCAAGGTACATTGAAGACTTGTCACAATACATGCTGGGCATCTGCTTCCTAGTAACATGGTCAGAGTCTATTGAGAAACATTTCACCTGCCTGACGTTAATGCCTCCATTTGCACCAAGGTCTTTCCTTAGCAGTGTCTCACAGGCTTCTGTGCTGTCCAGCCGGGCACCTGCTGGTATGGGGTGGAAGCCGAACACTGTGGCCCAACAGTCCTGGGACACGACACATTCCTTTGCCATGAAAGCCCCCTTCACTGACTTCTGTCTGAGCATACTGCTTTTCCTTCAGAAATTAGAATTAATTAGGGGTGGCCTCCTGGGCTCCTTTCCGAACAAGGATGGGGCAGAAAGTAGCAAGTGGCAGAAAAGTCATGAATCTGAAAGTTAGTTTAGATGGTGGAGTCAGTCAGGGACACAGAAGCTAAGAGGTAGACAGGACTGGTGTTCAGCTGGAAGGCTGTAGAACAGAGGTAGCAGTTGTTAAATGTTCAAATACTTCTGTGTTCGTTGGTAAATAGCTGCTGCTCTGAGAAACCCCACCCCCACCTTCTTAAGGTTGTCTTCCAACCACCCGTAGTGCCCAGTCTCTTCTCTTGCCACCATCCCATGACTGTTTTGACTAGCTAGAATCCAGGCTGAACTGTGGTTAAATACTTTGAATAACTATTCTGGGTGTGAACACAAACTGAATTAGAATTTTAACTGGTGTTGAGGTAGGATAGTGAGAAACTAGGAAAATCCCTGGGTGAGAGGAACAGGGAAACTGAGATGAGAAAATTAAACAAGGCTAAACAGTTTGGGCAACTTTCAGCCCCTGGTGAATCGCAAAAACTTACTGTATCTCCCCTAACCAAGGACACTCGAGAGTAAATGGTTTATACCTCTCCTCCCTAACCAAAGAACACGTAGCTTAAATCTCCCTGGTCTGGAAGATAGAGAACAGAGACCCAATTAATGTCATTTGTGCCAACTAAACCCAAGGACAGATGAAGTCAAGAGAACGAATGACAAAAACCCAGTTAAAAGCCAGACAGACTCAAGAAAAAAGTAAAACAGTATAATGGGCCAAAGAATATTCCCAAACTCCCCTCTGTGCTCATTTCGATGCATCAGCATATTAAAAATGCACCTGGAAAGCTAATTAATATTCTGCTGAAAACTTTCCCCTAAGATTCTCACCCACAGGGAAAAAAAAGATAAAAAGCCCTGAAACAAAGATGCAGCTTAACATGTCCATGACCCTTCTGAGGCATGAACTTTTTTTAAACGTATATTTTATTGATTATGCTATTACAGTTGTCCCAGTTTTTCCCCCTTTGGCCCCCTCCACCCAGTACTCCCCTTCCCTCCAGTAATCCCCCTTTAGCTCACATCCATAAGTTCTTTGGTTTTTCCGTTTCCTCTATTACTCTTAACAGCCCCCTATCTATTCTGTACCTGCCATTTATGCTTCTTATTCCCTGTACCTTTCCCCCTATTCTCCCCGCACCCCTCCCTGCTGATAATCCTCCATGTGATCTTCATTTCTGTGATTCTGTTCCTGTTCTAGTTGTTTGTTTAGTTTGTTTTTGTTTTTTAGATTCAGTTGTTGATAGTTGTGAGTTTGTTGCCATTTTAGTGTTCATAGTTTTGATCTTCTTTTTCTTAAATAAGTCCCTTTAACATTCCATATAATAAGGGCTTCGTAATGATGAACTCCTTTAGCTTTATTTGCCTGGGAAGCACTTTATCTGCCCTTCCATTCTAAATGATAGCTTTGCTGCATAGAGTAATCTAGGTTGTAGGTCCTTGCTTTTCATCACTTTGAATACTTCCTGCCAGTCCCTTCTTGCCTTCAAAGTTTCTTTTGAGAAATCTGCTGACAGTCCTATGGGAACTCCTTTGTAGGTAACTCTCTGCTTTTCTCTCACTGTTTTTAAGATTCTCTCTTCATCTTTAACCTTTGGCATTTTAATTATGATGTGTCTTGGAGTGGGCCTCTTTGCATCCATGTTGTTTGGGACTCTCTGTGCTTCCTGGACTTGCATGTCTATTTCCTTCACCAAACTAGGGAAATTTTCCTTCATTATTTTTCAAATACGTTTTCAATTTCTTGCTCTTCCTCTTCTCCTGGCATCCCTATGATTTGGATGTTGGCACTTTTGGAGATGTCCTAGAGTCTTCTTATTCTCTCCTCTTTTTTTTGAAATCTTTGTTTCTTCGTCCTATGATGGTTGATTGTTTATTTCCTCCTTATGTTCCAAATAGTTTATTTGAACCCCTGCTTTATTCCCTTCACTGTTGGTTCCCTGTGGATTTTCCTTTATTTCACTTAGTGTAAACTTCATATCTGCCTGGGTCTTTTTTATGGTGTTGAAGTACCCAGTATGTTCCTTGAGCATCCTCATCACCAGTGTGTTGAACTCTGCATCTGATAGGTTGGCTATCTCCATTTTGTTCAGTTCTTTTTCTGGGGTTTTGTTCTGTTCTTTCATTTGGGCCATATTTTTTTTTCCTCCTCAACTTGGCAGACTCCCTTTGTTTGTTTCTGTGCATTATGTAGAGCTACATTGACTCCCTTAGTGCACCTGTTAAGTTGTATGGGGTAGAGCCTTAGGTATTCACCAGGCTGGGGCAACCCATTTCTCTACTTTTTGGCTCTATATGTGGAGGAGGGGTTGGAGATGGGACAATGCCGCTGCCTGGCTTCTGGAGGCTTGCTGGGCACTCGCCCCATTTCCAGTCATTTCATTCCCTTCCTGCATGTGACTGGCAGCCCTCTAGAAGCTGCCCTGATGGGGGCTCCGAGGGTGGGGTGGTTTGCGTATGTTCTAGGACCATGCAGGCCCTTTAAATGGACCCTCCCAAGACACCAGCAGTTTATTCTGCTGTCCCAACCCCCACTGTTTTTTATGGCCAGAAATTATGAGGCTTTATTTTCCCAGCACTAGAACCCTGGACTGTGCGGTCTGGCCTGGGGCTGGGATCACTTGCTCCTAAAGTGTCCCTCCCAATTTTTATCCACCACACATGAATGTGGGACTGCCTGTTCTGCTGGTCACTGCCACCGCCTCGCCACCACCAAACCACTTCCTCTCCGCCCTGGTTCCCTGGCTTCCTCGCGCCTATCCATCTGAATGAATATGGCTACTTTAAGTCCTTGGTTGTCAGACTTCCATACAGTTTGATTTTCTGGCAGCTCTGGTGTTGTTTTGTTTTGTGGCTAGTTGTGATCCTTCTTATGGTTGTATAAGGAAGCGAAGTGTGTCTACCGACACCTCCACCTTGACCAGAAGCCTGAACTTTCTATTTCTTCCTAAACTCTAAGGGTCTCAAGGAGACTTGCAGCCAGGGGGGCAGCGGGCAGCGGCAGCTCAACCCAGGCCTACCCCCGATCCTGTCTCCCCTTTTTCTCTGCCTCCCAGGTGAGCTAAAGCAGCCCTGCCTAGGCTCTCCTGTTACTTCTTTCATGCTAAGTCTTCGTTTCGTTTCGCTCTCCCCAGCCTTAATAAATGTACTTTCAAAATCACCTGGACTCATGTTGTGAAATCTTTCCTACATAAAGTCAAGAGCCCACACGCTACAGGCTGGCCTGAGGCGGATCCGCTCCAGGCCAGTGCCTGTCCAGTAACAATGTGACCTGGCACCTACGTAGTAACTTGAGCATGGACATCATGTTGTCAACCATAGCTGAGATAGCCTAGACACTGCCTATCATTGAGTCATGTACTTGTGGGCACTGGCTTATGATGTCACCTGGATTTCTTACTGTTGGGATCAAAAGTTTGAAAAGTCTAGACAGGGGCCTTCCCAGCAAAAGGGACTGTATGCTGAGGTACGTAGCTTGTTTCTAGAAAGGAAAAACTTGGAGAAAAAAGGAAAAAGCAGGTCCAGGTAAGAAGGCCTTGAGGCTCGTGGTAGTAGAGCATGGCCTCGAGGCAGAGAGACTCAGATGAGGAGCCTGGAATGGAAAGACAGTGAACTGGAGTCTGAGGTACTCTAGAGAGTAAGAAAGAAACACGCATTTGCATGCGCGGCTCAGGCGTGAAGGAATAAGCACCGCGGCAAAGAGGAAGCAAAGAACTTAGGTCCCTTGCAGGCAGAGATACACAGGGAGCCAGAAAGAGAGCAGAAGAGAAGATGAGGGCTCCTTGCATCAGCAAGCAGTAGAGGAAGGAGCACTCCGAAGGGCACTGAGAAGAGGAGCCAGAACTGGGAACTCCAAAACTAGAAGGGAGAGAGCGGAACTGAAAGAGGAAGGGCTCCGGAGGCTGAAATGCCTTAGACCAAGCAATAAGGACGCCAGACACCTGGGGAGCTCAGAAGCCTTATGGACCTGTGATGAGTATCCTGACTGCAGGGGCTACCCTGGCTCCGGTCATTCTGAGCTCTGGGACCTTGGGCGAGTGGCTTCACCTCTTGTGCCTCAGTTTTTTCATAAAACGGAGATGATAACATCTGCCTCAGAGAGTTTCAGAATTAAAAGAGAGAGGAAGGGAGGAGAAGGAGGGAGAGAGACACTCTGAATAGGTTTTAAAGGGTTGTAAGGACTTCACCTAAGCATATGCTAAAATATGTACCTGAAAGCTTTTGGATTCATGTGTAAACTCTAGAAATCAGGAAAGATGCAAAGAAAGAAGGACAGCTGAATGAAGACAAATCCATTTCAAAACACAGCACTGAGCACACGTTTAACGTTATGACATCTTGACACCTCCACTCTGCCCCTTTTCAGTTGCTTCTGATAGTTGCTTTTGAGGCCAGGCTTGTTTCCCTGTGTTTGTGATTTCCAGAGCGTGAGCCTGAGTCACTGAAAAAAGATTTCTCAACTCCTAGCTGCATAAGCCATCTTTTTATTCTGGCCTGGATCCTTTTCCAGACTTCTTTGTGGCTCTGAGAACCAAATAAGGAAATATACTGAGGAAGGCATTGAAGTTCAGGGCCACCAAGGGGGGAGAGGGTAGAACTGAAATCAGAAAAGGAGGCTCAAGAACTGAGCTGCCTCAAGGGGTGGGGCAAAGCAAAGGAGGACATCTGTTCATGTAACATGTTGTTCCTTGGGGCTCCCAGAGGCATGTGGGAAGATGGAAAAACAAACACACACCCCAGAGATGCTAAACGCAGTGTTTCCAAATGGCCGCAAAATCTGAGCATTGTAGCTTTCCATTCCACAAGTTATCACTAGGCTTCAGAGCCGGACTTGAGGATTGAATCTCACCTCCATCCCTGACAAGCATGACCTTGGGCAAGGTGTTTAACCTCTCTGTATCCCGGTTTCCACTTGTTTCAAGTGCTGCAATTACACTTTATAAATCAGATACATTCCACAGGAAAGTACAGGATGAAAATTGTTGTGTGTGTTGGGGTTGGTGGTGGCTGATGCATGTGGAGAAATATATTTGGTAGGGTGCAGTGTTACTGGGGACAGAATTATTCAGATGCTCTCAGCTAGCTCACAAATTTTAGAGGTCAAGTAACAGCTCAAACTAGAAAGAAATTAGATAATTAACTGAGGATTATTGGAAACTGAGGACCAATTTAAAATGAAAGTTTTAAAGCCAAATCATATTTTAGGTATTTTGGCTCTTCAGTAAAAAGAAACTTTATTAATATTTATTAAAATATAATTATAGAAAATTAGACCACACAGAGAACAAATAGCTAAAAATAATCCTCAACCATCTCGCCACCGAGAGGTAAATGCTATCACTTTGAAATATAGCCTTTTTTTACTTTTTTCTCTCTCTATATTCTATATACACACACACTGTATTATATGTAATATATATAATAAATACATATTTGAAAAACAGATCATGTCTGCATTGCTCTGTCACCTATTTCAGGTCTTGTGGGGTTTTTTTTGAGGGAGGGAAGAGTTAAGAATAGTAGTGAATCGTCTTAAAACCTGCAAAATGGCCACCTGCCTTGCCTGTTTTCCTTGTGTACATAAATCCTCTTTGCTGATTCAGTGTTTCCCAACCTTTCTGATTCTGTGGCACACTTTGAGAGGATTAAACTTTCCCAGGACACAACATGGTGAATGAGAGAAAATGTAACTTGAGTAGAACTATGAACTATAACCAATATGAACAGTGTTCATTTGCTGGCACTGCCCCTTAAACTGTGAAACAAAACCAAAAAACAAAAACTCATGAAGCCAACTACAGATTGTTTGGAGAGTGAGACTTTATCTGGGTATATTTAACTTTAACAAAGATCTGGTAGGCTGGAAAGAGACCAGGTGCAGGGGCCAGTGGTCCCATGGAGGTTAGTCTCTTTCTGCTCTAAGACCAAGGTGGGGGTGGGATGAAAGCTTTTCATACTCACTTTTTAAGAACATTTATTGCCTCCTGTGTCAGGTGGGCCTCCCTCTCGAGGCAAGCAGAAATCTGTGGCTGGCAGGAAAGGGGTTAGGGAAGAAGCTAGGAGTTAGCCTGTCTCTTCTGAATTACTGAATGTAAATGTCCAGTAATCTATAAAACACTCCACTATTAAGACATCAGCAGTATAATTATTCTTTTTCTCCTTCTCCTCCTGCTCTTCTCTTGTGTCTTCTTTCTTGCCCCCTCCAACTTTTTGGTTTTTTTATTATGGAAAATTTTAACCATATAACAAAAGTAGACGGGAGTGTATACTATTAGAACCCTGTGTATCCATCATCTACCTTCAACAATTCTGAACTCACAGTCAATTTTTTTTTTATCCTCAATCCACTTCCCCCACCCCTGTATTATTTGGAAACAAATTCAGAACATCATATCATTTCATGTATAAGTATTTCCTCATATATCTCTATGAGACAGGGACTTAAAAAATCATAAGCATAGTCATAATTCTTTAAAAATTAATCATAATCCTTTTTTTCTTTAGTTATGACTACAGGTGATTTTTATTTCCTTCTTTATACTTTTTACTTCCCCAAATTTCCCCTTGATTAAAGCCTTATATAGATATTTCCTGTACCTTTTCCCCCATTCTCCCCTTCCCCCTCCCTACTGATAGCCTTCCATGTGATCTCCATTTCTGTGGTTCTGTTCCTGTTCTAGTTGTTTAGTTTGTTTTTGTTTTTGTTTTTTTGGTTCAGTTGTTGATAGTTGTGAGTTTGTTGTCATTTTAGTGTTCACAGTTTTGATCTTCTTTTTCTTAGGTAAGTCCCTTAAACATTTCATATAATAAAGTCTTGGTGATAATGAACTCCTTTAACTTGACTTTATCTGGGAAGCACTTTATCTGTCCTTGCGTTCTAGATGATAGCTTTGCTGGATAGAGTAATCTTCGATATAGGTCCTTAACTTTTATGACTTTGAATACTCCTTTCCAGCCCTTTCTTGCCTATAAGGTCTCTTTTGAGAAACCAGCTAATAGTCTTATTACAAAAACTATTACAAAGGGAACTCCTTTGTATAGGTAACTGTCTCCTTTTCTTTTGCTGCTTTGAAGATTCTCTCCTTATCTTTAATCTTGGGTAATGTAATTATGATGTGTCTTGGTGTGTTCCTCCTTGGGTCCAATTTCTTTGGGACTCTCTGAGCTTCCTGGACTTCCTGGAAGTCTATTTCCTTTGCCAGATTTGGGGAGTTTCCCTTCATTATTTTTTAAATAAATTTTCAATTTCTTGCTCTTCCTCTTCTCCCTCTGAACCCTATGATTTGGATGTTGGAATGTTTAAAGATATCCCAGAGGTTCCCAAGTCTCTCCTCATTTTTTTGAATTCATTTCTTCATTCTGTTCTGGTTCAATGTTCCTTTCTTCTTTCTGCACCAGATCATTGCAGAAAGTTGCAGAGTTGATTTGAATCCTGGTTTCCTTCCCTTCACTGTTGGTTCCCTCTATATTTTTCTTTATTTCACTTTGCCTAGCCTTCACTTCCTCTATTCTGCATCCATACTCAGTCATTTCTGTGAGCATCCTGATTACCAGTGTTTTGAACTCTGCATCTGACAGGATGGCTATCTCCTCGTCGCTTAGTTCTTTTTCTGGAGTTATGATCTGTTCTTTGATTTGGGCCATATTTCTTCCTCTTGGTGCACCTGTTATGTTGTAAGGGGTGGAGCCTTAGGTAGTTGTCAAGGTGGGGCAAACCACGGGGCTGCATTGTGGCACTGTATGTGAAGGAGGGGTCAGAGAAGGGACAGTGCTGCTTGCCGAGCTCTCGCCCTGCTTTCAGTCACTTCCCCCACCACCCACAAGCAAATTGGGCCCTTCTGGTCCTGATTCCCAGGTAGATGGGTTTCTGTACATTCTAGGACCCAACGGTCCTCTCCAATGAACACTCCTGTGAGGCTGCGAGTTTCTCCCACTGCCACAATCCACACAGGTTTTTACCAGCAGAGTTTTTGAGGCTTTAGCCTCCCACACTGGAGCCCTGGGTCGCATGACCTGTCTCGCTTTCCAGTTGTTCCTCCTGGCCTATCTTTATGCTAATGTGGGACTGCTGATCTGCCAGCTTACACCTCACCTGCCAGCTCCATCTCTTTGCTATGTGCCTCCTCGCTCCAGCTACCCATCTCCACCCCTCCTACCAATCTGGATGAATGTTTCTTCTTTAACTCTTTGGTTCTTGGACTTCCATACAGTTTGATTTTCTGGCAGTTCTGGTTGTTTTCTGTTTTTAAATTTGCTGTCCTTCTTTTGGTTGTGTGAGGAAGCAAAGCATATCTACCTATGCCTCCATCTTGGCAGGAAGTCTAATCATAATTTTTTTAATTATTTTTAATTTTTTAATTTTTTATTTTTAGACAGAGGGGAAGGGAGGAAGAGAGGGAGAGAAACATCAATGTGTGGTTGCCTCTCATGGGCCCCCCACTGGGGACCCAGCCCACAACCCAGGCATGTGCCCCAACTGGGAGTCGAACCTCCGATCCTGTGGTTCACAGGCCGGTGCTCAATCCATTGAGCCACACCGGCCAGGGATAATCATAATTCTTTAATGTCATCAGATATTTAGTCAGTACTCAGATCCTACATGCTGGCCCAGAGTTCGTTTGGGCTGGTGTAACAAAGTACCATAGACTGGGTGGCTCATAAACAAATATAAATGTACTTCTCACAGTTTTGGAGGTGGGGAGTCCACAACCCATGCATGCATGGTCAGGTTCTGGGTTGCAAACTGCTGACTTCTCCATGTATCCCCACATGGCTCTGAGTGCTAGTGAGTTTTATAGCTGAAAAATATTACATTTTATGTGTGTTCTACAATTTGTTTATCCTTTGGAAATAGTGCTACTATGAACATACACATGCATGTACTTGTTTGAGTACCAGTTTTTAATTCTTTGAGGTATACACCTAGAAGTAGAAATACGAGGTCATAAGGGTATTTTTGTTTGGTTGGGTTTTTTGGCCCATATTTAACTTTGTGAGAAATTGCAAGACTTTTCCACAGCAGCTTCGTTATTTTACCACCTACATATGATGGTTCTAATTTCTCCACATCCTCACCCTCACTTGTTATTTTCCTTTTTAAGAAAATTATTATTATAGCCATCCTAATGGGTGTGAAATTGTATGTCATTGTAGTTTTTTATTTGTTTTTTTAATTCTCACCTGAGTATATGTTTATTGATTTTTCTTTTTTGTGTGAGAAACATTGATGTGAGAGAGAAACATTGATCAGTTTCCTCTTGTATGCATCCAGACCAGGGACTGAACCTGCAACCTAGGTGTGTGCCCTGACCCTGAATTGGACCCTGAAACTTTTGGTATACAGGACGATGCTCCAACCAATTGAGCCACCCATCCTGGGCCTTATTGTGGTTCTGATTTGCATTTTTTCTAATGACTAATGATTTTGAGTATCTTTTCATGGGCTTTATAGACATTTATATATCTTCCTCAGAGAAGTGTCTATTCAAATAGTTTGCACATTTTAATTGGGTTGTTTTTTTGCTATTGGATTGTAAAACTAGTTTTTATACTAGTTCTGGATACTAGAGGTTTATCAGGTACATGATTTGCAAATATTTTCTACATTCTGCAAGTTTTTATTCTGTTTCAACCACAATTGTTCCAACACAAAATGGTGTACTTCAATTCTAACATTAGCCACCCAGAGTTGGCATTAGACACTATAGATTTAAGGGCATGATTCCCCTAAGGCCATCTCCACTTTAGACACCAGCCTCGATTTTGGGGATCTCCAGGCCACCTGCTCTTCTGAACATGTGGCTACAAATATAGGGGTTCCCACTCAGGTTTGACAATCCACAAGAATGACTCACAGAACTCAAGAAACCACTATACTTGCTGTTCCTTTTTTATTATAAAGGATGCGGATCAGCAACAGTCAAATAGAGGAATGCATAGGGCAAGGGCTGGAAGTGTTCCCAACACAGAACTTCTGTGCTCTCTCCTCACAGAATGAGGGTATATCACCCTTCCAGCACATCCATGTGTTCACCAACCAGGAAGTTCCACTGAGCTTTAGTCCAGAGTTTTTAATGCGAGATTTATTACATAGGCTTGATTGATTAAATCATTGGCAACATGACTGAACTCAGCCTCCAGCACCCCTTCTCTTCCAAGAAATAGAGCTGACTCAAAGTGTCAACCATGTGGTTGCTCAGGAAATTTCAAGGGTTTTTAGAAGCTCATGCTAGAAACCCGGGACAAAAATCAGACAAATTCTTTATTACACAACAGTTGCTTTTTCGGTTTCTTAATAATGCCCTTTAATGCACAAATATTTAAAATGTTTTTTAAAGGTAAATGAAGGCCTTTTTTTAAAAAAAAATTTGATTTTAGAGAGAGATGGAGAGAGACAAAGAGGAAAATAGGGAAGAGAGAGAGAAACATCAATCGGTTGACTCCTGTACATGCCCCAGTTGGGGACCAATAGATCGAACCTGCAGCCTAGGTATGTGCCCTGACCGGGAATTAAACTCAAAACCTTTTGGCACATGGGACAACCTTCTAACCAACTGAACCGCCCATCTAGGGCCAGACAGTTTCAATTTTGATGAAGTTCAATTTAACTATCTAATTTTTTGCTTGTGCTTTTGTTGCCTGTGCTTGTCATATCCAGGAATCCACCACCAAAACCAAGGTCACAAAGATTCTCCCCTATGTTTTCTTATAAGAATTTAAGGTTTTAGATCTAATACTTAGGTCACTGATCCATTTGCAGTTCATTTTTGTATATGGTATGAGCTAGTATATGGTATGAGGTAGGGGTCCAATTTCACTTTTTTGCATATGGAAATCCAGTTGTAACAACCCCATTTGTTGAAGAGATTATTCTTTTCCCAATGACTAGTTTGGCCCTTGTCAAAAATCAGTTGGCTATTGGTTTACTTATATAGACGTATGGGTTTCTATACTTTCAATTCTATATGCATATATAGAATTGCATACTTTCAATTCTATATGCATATATGTCTATCTTTATGCTAGTACCACAATGTATTGATTATATAGCTTTGTAGTAAGTTTTGAAATTGGAAAGTGAAAGTCCTACAAATTTGTTCTTATTTTTCAATATTATGTTTGGCTCCTTGGGGCCCCTTGCAAATCCATATGAATTTGAAGATTGGCTTTTCCATTTCTGAAAAAAACAAAAGGACTGTAGGATTTTGGATTTTGGTAAGGATTTGCACTAAATCTGGATTGCTTTGGGTAGTATTGTCACCTTAACAATATTAAGTATTGCAGCCCATGAGCATGTGGTATCTTGCATGTTAGAATTTTGTCAGTTATCATAGACTTTAAAAATGTTTCAGAAAATTAAATGTACAAATATTGCTTTATATATTTAAAGGAGTTAGATCTGTTAAGTGGGTAAATAAGGTTAATTGTTGAGGGAAATTTTGCTTAACTTCTGATTCAATTAAAGCTTTATTAAGGACAGTGGGAATTATTGGTGTTATTTAAAAACATTAGATTTTCAGAAAAAATAACAATGATTGGAGAGTTAGCTTAACTAAGAAAAGGAATGGGATTTAAGAATTTGAAACTTTGATAAATTTAATATTAATCAAAACACCAGAATCAATCATTATGCCTTTCCAGGCAAAAGAACCCCCCTTTAGCCCTGGCTGGCGTGGCTCAGTGGATTGAACACAGGCCTGCGAATCAAAGGGTCGCTGGTTTGATTCCCAGTCAGGACGCATGCCTGGGTTGTGGGCCAGGTCCCCAGTAGGGGGCACACATGAGGCAACCACACATTGCTGTTTCTCTCCCTCTTTCTCCCTCCCTTCCCCTCTAAAAAAAAATAATAAATTAAATCTTTAAAAAAATTTTTTTAAAAAGAACCCCCCTTTAGAAAGTAAAGTCCGATTGTTACCTGGAATCTTCTATGTGGAGAAGGGAGAAAGTCTCCTGGGTGCATATACTTTTTTTTTTTTAATTCAGGGTCTTTTTAAAAAAGATATTATTTATTCATTTTTAGAGAGAGGGGAAAGGAAGGAGATAGAGAGTGAGAGAAATATCTAAGGGTCGCCTCCTGCATATGCCACGACCCGGAACCCAGCCTGCAACCCAGTCATGTGCGCTGGCTAGGAATCACACCAGTGAGCTCTTGCTTTGCAGGATGAACCCCAACCAGCTGAGCCACACTGATCAGGGCCAGGTATTTCTAACATATCATTACAGCAGCTCTCTGAGCCTTCCAGAGAGAAATGTAATAAATGTTCAATGTTTATTGACTGAGTTAATGTGACTGATTCATTTTCACTCTACTTTTTAAAAAGAGTTTATTTATTTGTTTTTACACAGAGGGGAAGGAAGGGAGAAAGAGAAGGAGAGAAACATCAATGTGAGAGAAACATTGATTGGTTGCCTCTTGCATGTGCCCCAACGCTGCAGACCAGGCCTGCAACGCCAGGCATATGCCCTGCCTGGGAAGTCAACCAAGGACCTTTCACTATGCAGGACGATGCCCAGCCAACCAAGCCACACCAGTCAGGACTCATCTGTTGTATTGAAAGCACTTAATAGGCACTTCATAAGTACTTGTTAATATATGAATAAATGTGTATATAAAATGAGCATTTTACATGGTATTAATAAAACTTGAAGCTTCTCCCTTACTTTTGTGCTCAGCCATACTGGCTTTTTTTTTTTTTTAATTCCTCTAACCTACTATAGGAACTGTATATATTCTGTGCCCTCTTCCAGGAATATTCTCTTACTCATCTACAACTTTGCTTTTGCTCAATCGCTAGCTTCTTTGGTTCACATAATCAGGCCAATCTCTCCTATGATGTGTTCTTAAGGCACCATTTCCCTCATAAATAATTTCACAACTACTTGTGTGATTCTTTCTCTTATTCCCTTCTTTTTTGGAACTTAGACTCATACTGGCAGCTTGAGGCTCTGTTTTGGCCTTATTACTTTTTCCTTCAAATCCATTTCAGTGTTTGGAAAACAGAAGGTACCTATAAATACTTCTTGAATGAATAAATGATTGTTAACTATGTAATATAATCCAAAAACTCTTTCAGGGAATCATATAAAAATACACAGAAGGGTGACATCTCCAAGTATCCAAAATATTTTTTTAAACTTAAATCTTTGTAACTTGCAGAAAGACTATTTTCACATAGTAGTCCAGGATATGGAATTAAAATGAGCTTTTATTTATTTTTTCCTCTGAGAATTTATTTTATTAAAGTTTTGATGATTTTAAAAAATTTTATTTAAGCATGGCTTATATACTATTATATTAATTATATTAGTATCAAGTATACAATACTTGTATTGAATACAATAAATAAAAATGTATTCAACATTTTTATAACTTACAATGCGATCACCCCACAAATTCTAGTAATCATCTGTCACCATGCAAACTTAGCATATTATTGGTTATATTCCCCTTCACCTTTTTCACCCACCCCCCTGTAATACCTGCCCTTCTGGTAACCATCCCTGTTTCTGAGTCTGTTTTGTTTTGTTTTCTCATTTTTTTGTTTTTTTTTTTTTAAGATTCCACATATAAATGAAACAGTACAGTTAAAATGAGTTTTTAAATGATTATTTGTTGTAATTGTGTGTGGTTATTTTCCATTTTTCCTGGTAGGGCAACACAACCCAATAGAAATATAATGTGAGCCACGCATATAATTTTAACTGTTCTTATAGCTACAGTTAAAAAAGCAGAAATAGATGAAGTTAATTTTAATAAGTTTTTTAACCTAATGCATCAAAAATATTATATCATGTAATCAATATAAAAATTTATAATGAGATGTTTTACCTTCTTTTGCTTTTTTTACGCTGTTTGAAATCTAGCATGTGTTTTTACACTTATTGAGTTGGCCAAAAAGTTCATTTGGTTTTTTCCCAAAAAAAAGACACATTAAAAAAGGACACATTTTTCATTTTCACCAATAACTTTATTGATTGGAATATTTTGAGTATGTCCTGCATGGTATAATGTTGATAGTCCTCAATTAATGTCTCAATTTGATCGTTATCAACTTCAGTTGACCTACCCGACCGACCGTGGAGCATTGTCCAGCGAGAAATCTCTTGCATGAAACTTTGCAAACCACTTTTGACATGTTCGATCAGTCACAGCACCTTCTCCATAAACTACACAAATCTTTTTTTGCATTTCAGTTGTGTTTTTATCTTTCTTGAAATAATAAGGCATAATATGTTGAAAATGTTGTATATTTTCGTCCATCTTCAATATTAAAATGTCTATACAAAAATTCACCAATTTGGATAAGCTTTTTCTTTTTTAAATGCATACTGATATGACAGCTGTGACAATACAACCTAACAAAATTGTTTCAAATGAAGCTAAAGACAACTAAGTGGTACTAGAGCCATTTTATTGAAAAAAACCAAATGAACTTTTTGGCCAACTCAAAAGAACACATCGTTTCAGACTCAGCCACATGTGCCTAATGACTTCCATATTAAACAGCATGGCCCTAGATTAGTTTTCCATTCTTCTCTGCTCTGTGTCCTGGGAGGCTGACTTCTAGGCTTGCATCGCCCAGCTCTCGGGCCCTCAGGTTTCCAGATGGCTTTGGACTATGGGAAGTGCCACTAAACTGCACTATGGGAAGAGAGAGTAATCCAGTTCTTCCACCTCTGATCCTGTTCCCTTCCAAACAAACAACAAAAAAAAACAAACAGAACCCCCGCCCCTCACCCACAACTGGGCTGCCACAGTTCCTCTACTTAAGGCCATAATGGCCCCTCTTCTAAGGGCCCCTCTTCATAGCCACAGCGCTTGCGTGGTTCTGGTAACCTTGCTCATTCCTGCCCCTTTGGGCCTAAGAGCTGCCTCTGGAAGTCCTGCCTTCCTTTGTGGGTTTCCCTAACCCTGCACATACCTCTGTAAATAAACTTTGTTCACTGTGCTATCTGCTTTCTGCTAGGACATTGAACCAAGTAGCTAATGAATATTGTTTTTTTCTTTTTTAAGGTTTTTTTTTTTAAGATTTTATTTATTTATTTTTAGAGAGAGGAGAAGGAGGAAGAGAAGGAGAGAAACACCGATTGCCTCTTGCATGCTCCCAACTGGCGACCTTTTGGTTCGCAGGCTGGTTCTCAATCCACCGAGCCACGCCAGCCAGGGCTGAGCTATTGTGTTCCATACTCTTTGGATTTTCCTTGAAGTCAACCATAGTATTTAAAGTATTAATTATTATACAGAGGTATTATGCCAGGCTATCAGTAACTTTTTCTCCTTAAACTAAAAATGTACTTAGTTTATTGGCAATTGGTGAATTTTTTTAAAATTGGAAGATAACTTAGTGCTATGGTTTTCAAGCTGAGGTAGTGAGAAGTGTGTGTCAGAGTAATTTCTGTGTTTGGAGTCTTTCTGTATGCACTTGATGGAAAAAAAAATCAACTCAACGTGGCTTAGACAGGCTGGAGAAAGAGATAGAGAACTTGAATGTTAAAATAACTGGAAATTCCAAAAGTGGGACTAGGTTCAGGCTTCTTCAAAGACAGGTCCAGGGCTCCTTATTCCCCATCTCTCAGCTCTCCCTACCTTCCGGTGGGGTCTACCACAGGCTGCTTCTTCCCTCCTGGAAACAGGATGGCTGCCTTGGCTCAGGGCCCCACTAGTCAGAGGAAATGAGCATACCTTTGTTCTGACTGGATTAGTCATCATTTTTAATGGGGGCGGAAGTAGGGGCTAAGGACTGGAATGATTTGATTAACCAGGGATGGTCACGTTCCCTACCCATGAAAAAGTGGGTGGTAGGGCCCAATCTCACCTGAATCAATAACATGGTTTACTTGTGAGAAAGGTAGTTCCCCCAAGAAAATCAAGAGATGTTCATTACAACACATGAGCTCATTCCCTGTCCCTACCAAGAAATTCTGGTAGGTCCTCTTGAAGCTTCATGTGGTTCTAGGTTCTAGGTTCTAGACAAGAATGGTTGGTGGTCAGATAAAATCAAAGGAACAGAGGGCATGGGGTGACTGGGTAGAGGGGGACAAAGGGGGAATAATTGGGACAACTGTAACAGCATAAACAATAAAATATAATTTTTAAAAATCAGGAACATTAAAATATTCCAGAATTTAAATGGATAATTAATTTGGCTGCAGTTACCCGAAGATGGAAAGTATGTGTGGACAGCCAGAGGAGGTTCAAAATGTTATTCACAAATACAGCTGGAGGAATTAAGAGAACTTCATTGAAAGATGCATACTAGACTAGCATTACACAAAAACAAAAACAGGAAAAATGGTGGGAAAGGATAGGATACTGAGATGTGAAAGGTACGTTTAAAAAGAGTCAGTTTTTGAGCAGAGATTGTGCCAGGTGATTTACACATGTATTTCTTTTAATTAATTAAATAAGTAAACAGATATGTATCGATGGCTGTGCTGTGTGCCAGATTTGTTTCCAGGCCCTGGGGATGCAGCAGGGACCACAAAAGACAAAAGCTGAAGTTCCTGTGGGAAGCAACAGCACCTAACAACCCTCCAAGGCTGGCATTATTATCCCATTTTGCAGACAGGAAACTAATCCTGACAGGTTAAGGGATTCTTTTGAAGACACTTTAGCAGTAACTGGCAGTGGGGCTGCGGTCTAAATCCAGGACTATCTGACTTGGCTTTGGCAGAAGAAAAAAATTATAAAGAAGAGAAAAGCTTACACAGAGGAGGGGAGCAAGCAAAGGCAAACATAGGTGAGCCAGAAGAGAAAAACATTTAGAGAATGAAATACATGAAAAAAGCGAAAGAGAAAGCGGGTTTGCAAGAACCCTCCCCCCTGCAACCCCCCCAAATACCCCAGGTAAGGTCAGCACAGGGCCTAGCTCAGCAACTGGAGTTCCCATTGCCCCTATTCCTCTGCCAAATGAAATTCCAATTTTACAAGTGAGAAAACGAAGTCCCTGCGTGATTAAATCTTCGTGGTTTTTTCCCCTCACTACGTAAAAACCTTTTAGAGATAAGGCTTCAAAGGAAAACATCTGGGAAAGATAAGACATATATAATTGGCATACCTTTTAGCTAATGACTTAAAATACAGGTTATTTTTGCTTTTTTTTTTTTTTCTTGAGAGCAGATTTAAAGATATTTTAGCAATATGCAAGTCAGACTCTACTGCAAGGGGGTAGGCAAGAAAGTTTGAAGGCACCAGGCACATTTCCCAGCTGAGCTCGCCGTTTGAGAGAGAGAGATCTGGTGATTTTTCCAACCCAATCGCGGTATTTCTCTCCTAACAGTTAATTATTCCCGCCGCTCTGTCTTCCTAGGGGGAGTGGAAAACAGGAAAGTGTGAATGGCCCACGGACCCCACCCTTACCCCCCCTTCCAGGAACAAAACAAGAGGTGACTTTCTGGTATTTGTTTGGGAGCTCAGAATTTAAATTCAATCTTCTTCAGCAACTTCATTTTATTGTTATTCACTAAAGGTGATAGTTTCCCGGTGGCTGACCGGGATCATTTGTCTTTGAGTTTCTATTAAAAAAACATTTTAAGAGGCCAGGCTGACGACGCCACTCGTCTCTGCCAAACCCTGCAGTTTGGGGGTGAGAGGCCGGAAACCAGCCAGAGTTCGGCAGACTTTCCAGGATAGGGCTTTTCCATAAGTGTAGGACTTGGCGGGTACAATCTGGGGGCAGCAGAGTCACACAGCCCAGTGACCTTGGGAGCAACTCTGAAGCACGTTTGTAAATACGATTGGTCTAAGACCTTAGACCAAACCGCGGACGAGGATCAAGCGATGAATTCATCTAATACTTGCATCTTACTAGGAGCTTTGGGAAGTGATGGCAGTAGTGTTAATGTCTCCAGCCTATCTGGGGATGAGGGAGGGGAGACCGAGAATAACTTGGACGATAGAAAACCGGGAAACAACACGCGAGCGAGCTCCAGGTTTGGGGTCATGAGAGCGCGACGGCGCGCATCTCCATAGTCGAGGCGGCGCGACCACAGCGAGCTCCCAGCAACGGCTGCTCGTTGCGTTTGTAGCCGCTACGTCACGGCCTCCTCGGCCTCTCATTGGGCGAGCCCGTCCAATCATGTGATTACAGCATACCGTATAAATAAGGGCAAGGAGAAAGCGCTGGTCCGCCATTTCGTGGACGCCGGGCAGGGTGCATCGTCGTGTAGGAGCCGGGCGGAGGAGAGCGGAAGAGCTTTTGGAAGGCGTGTGGATTTAAGCCGCCGCGTCTCTAATTCAAGATCTCGGTAAGAGACCAGCGTCCCAAGGCGTGAAGCGGGAAATGAAACTGAACAGGGCCGAGGTGGGGCCGGGCCCAATGGCGGCGGCAGACTGAGACAAAGGGACGCCGCCGCCATTTTGTGACGTTCAGCACGGGGCGGTGGCGGGGGTTGAATGCCCACCCAAGGCCGTATCCTGGCCTGGAAGCGGCGGCGCCCGGAAGCCCTTACGGGGGAGTGAACCGAGGTGGGAGATTCCCCGGGAGTTGAGGCGGGAGCGGGAGTCGGCACCGTACTGTACTCCGGGCCGCGCGGTCTTTCAACTTATGGCGCCTTTTTTGTTTCCTGGGTGTTTTTGGCCCCACGTTTTCTTAAGCTTCTAGGATTGCTTCACGTCGTTAAAGACCGGGCATTTCGGTGCATGTAGTTTTCTGTAGTCACTTTTCTTTTTCACGTTATTCTAATTGGACTTCACTTTTTACACGTTGAACCTAAGTGTCCCCCCCCGGTCTTCTGTGGGCCGCATTGTTCTGGTCGCTGCTTCCCATTAATCCGTAGGCCTGAAACTAGTGGTTTGGTCTCGACTCCCGGGCACGGGGTGGGGTCACGCGAGTAGGATGTGTCCGGATGGGGTTTTTTTAATGGGATAAGCTCAAAGTGAGAAGAACGTGGCGTTTATGCAAAAGCCCTTGGGCTCGGTTATGGAAGAGGCCGCTTTTCCCGCAACTGAAACTAGCCCGCAAGGCGATGGGGATCGTTGCCCAGCGACTTTCAGACGTTAACTACAAGCCCCTCGAGTGCAGTAACTCCGGAATAACGAATGTAACCACTAATCTGTCTCTGGATTTACCTGTTTTGGACATTTAATAGTGGATGAAATTGTAACGTGTGCGCTTGTGTTTGGCTTCTGTAAGTTAGCGTGTTTCCGTCCACGTTGTAGCGTTTATCAGTGCTTTCCTGAGTACTGTTCCATCGCACGGACCGTGGGTTCTGCTCATCCGTTGGTGGACATGTGGGCTAATCCCTTTGTGCTGTTAACTGAAAAACCTCACGCTTTGTCTTGCTGCTTGGGGAATGAAGCTGGTTAAGTTTTGGCTTGTAAGGCACATTTTTATTAGCTTTTCTATTGGTTTAGCCTTAACCTGCTGACTTCTGCACTGTTTCGTTTGGTCTTTGAGCCTCAGGATTTGCTTCTGAACAGGTTATCCTCGACCAAGTGCTTTATTTTTGAGATAAATTGAAATAACATGTGAAGTCCCTAACTCAGTGCCCGCTGTAGTAAATGTTTCTCCAGTGTTTTCAGTGTTTATTTTTCCCTCACTTTTCAAGGAGGCTTCTTCCCCCTCAAGCAATTTGTGCTGGCTTCCGGACAGTTACCCGTAACAATCGTGCCCAGCCCACAGGCATGCGGCCCGGGAAGGCTATGAATGCCGCCCAATGCAAAGTTGTAAATTTACTTAGAACACTGAGGGGTTTTTTTCTTTTTTCTTTTTTTTTTTGTTTGTTTTTGTGATTACCTGTCGCAGTGTATTTAACGTGTGGCCCAGAGACGTCAAAAGGCTCAACACCCCTGCGTTAGGGAGAAATGGGTGTTTCAAGGGTGGTAATTTTATTTGTGTGGTTTTTAGTAATTTGGCAGTGGTCCCTAAGGCTTTATTTTTCATTGTGTAGATTATTTGGGTAAAATATTAATTTTTTTTTAAACAGAAATGCATCGTGATTCCTGTCCATTGGATTGTAAGGTTTATGTAGGTAATCTTGGAAACAACGGTAACAAGACTGAATTGGAACGAGCTTTTGGCTATTATGGACCACTCCGAAGTGTGTGGGTTGCTAGAAACCCTCCCGGCTTTGCTTTTGTTGAATTTGAAGATCCCCGAGATGCAGCCGATGCTGTCCGTGAGCTAGATGGGAGGTAATTTAATTGATTTATACTAACAGTAAATAATGTTACTTGAGTTTCTAAGACTTAAAATCTCTAGGACACGTGGTTCTGAGTGACTTCTTGAGTGTCCGAAATTGGTGTTACTGGAGATTTACATAAATCTTTTTGGCAGTCAAAAAAAAAAAAAGGATTGAAGAGCTTTAGTTGAGATATGTAGGAAATTCTTGTATTCAGTTGGCCTTTGAAGAAAATAATGAAGTTTAATAGCCAGTTCTTGGTGGGTGGATAGCTGCATCCAAAAAAATAGTCAAAGCATTTTAATCTAAATTCTCCAATGTCAGTTGTGT
Source organism: Mormoops blainvillei (assembly GCA_004026545.1). Taxonomy (NCBI): domain Eukaryota; kingdom Metazoa; phylum Chordata; class Mammalia; order Chiroptera; family Mormoopidae; genus Mormoops; species Mormoops blainvillei. The sequence continues at coordinate 163,926 of PVJD01002302.1, forward strand.
TGTCATCTTTGAATTGTTTCTAAAAAGAATTGTGGGGTCATATTTCTATAAGTAAGAAAGGCCATGAACTACAGTTATCAAACTGTAGCTGAATTAAGGTTACATGGGGTTTTTTTACGATTATCTTTTACATGTTTGAGGCACCACTTTTAGGAAGTGTGGACTGTTTAGTATCTTTCCTTAGCAATTATCCTATTAGCTGAGTGGAAATACCTTAGTCTTAATATGAACAGGTATTGCCTTTCCCCAATTACTTGGCATTTGAAACTGCTGGGTCTCATGAAACCAAGGAAAACACTTAATCCTTAAGATCGATCTTAAAATTAAATGGTCTGAGGGTTGGCTGTATATAAAAGCTTCTTTATCCAAGGAGATTACAGAAACATTTTTGTGGCCCCACCTCTTCCCAATCACAGTCCAGATATGGTGGCATATTTAAACTTAAAGGTGGTCGCAGTTTTTTGTGTCATGCTATTGCGTGATGATTATGGGGAAGGGATGATGTAAGTGGCCAGGAGTCTTCTGTCCTATTTATTGCTGTTTACATGGACAAAGGGTGTAGGGGTGGATAGATCAGCAAATAGAGAGGGTAAGATCCAAGTATTCCTTGCTAAGAAGCTAACTAGAAGTGCTTTTTGCTTTATTTTTAATGCACATCTCTTAGAAAGTCAGTTTGGCTGCTTTAAATTTAGTGGGTTTTTTCCTTCCAAGAACACTGTGTGGCTGCCGAGTAAGAGTGGAACTGTCGAATGGTGAAAAGAGAAGTCGAAATCGTGGCCCACCTCCCTCTTGGGGTCGTCGCCCTCGAGATGATTATCGGAGAAGGAGTCCTCCACCTCGTCGCAGGTACTTGAGGGTGTGTTTAGAGGTTTGGTGTAATGGAGTAGCTAATAGGAGCAGGTATTTTTTTTAAAGTTTGTTGGTGGGTTTTAAACTTTGAAGAATCGGAGGTTTTTATGAAACATTTGCTGGGTGTAGTTTGGGGTATGTGAGTTGTGCTGAGTGTTGGCTTTTGTCTTTAGGTTCATGTTGGTAGTCAGTAACTTCTATCTTGGATCTATCTTCTAGTTCATCTTCTAGTTGCATCTTTCCAAGTCTTCCCTTATACATCAATTTAGGCCTTTTTCCATTTCTTGACTCCATAATGACAAACATTACATTCAACTCTAGCTCTTCACAAAAATGTGTTTTCTGCTATTAGCACGATTGTAATATTTATCAATCAGGCAGCTATTTTAATGTTACAACTGGTAAAATAGAAATCTTTCTGAAACTAACTTATAAGTCACTGACCAATAAAGGGGGCTAAAAAAGTAATCCCAATCATCTATTCTTCAAACCCAAATAGAAGAGAAATCAGTTTTTTTATAATTGAAAATGGCATCATTCTTGGCCCAGGCAGTGTTGTCTGGATGCTAACTCCACATCTCCTCAAACATCCAAAATAGTTTCTGTAGGACTGAATTTACCTCTTACAGGTGAGTGAAGTCCTTCTAGGAGATAGGAGTTCAAAATCTTGCCCCTTTTGCTATTTTGAAAAACAACACACTGTTGCCCATCATAATAAAGAGTATTTGTTAGCTAATAGATGGTTGTACTGATGGCTTGTTTTTCATTTTTTTTTTGTGCTTTTTGGTCCATCTATTAATAAAAATGAACCCCGTTACAGAGTCACCATCATGTCTCTTCTCACCACCCTCTGAGTCTGCATTAGCCAGTCAACTAGCCCTTTCAGCGTCATGTGACCAGCGCGCCCCATTTCAGCTTGGCTGGTGTCGTTTCACATGACCCAGGCATGGCCAGTCGTCAGGTTGCACCGCCCTTTGGTTCCCGAGCATGCTGTTTTCTCTCAGCCTTCTCTCCAACCTTAACCAAATCGGCAGCAGCCACCTCGACCGCCCACACATTCCTGGCCAATCAGCTCAGCTGTTTATTTACCAAATGTCTTCACAACAACTACAGCAGCAGCCTTCGGCTAACAAAAAAGCAGGAAAAATCCACAACACCCCCTTCGCCAACCAACTAAATCCAACGCAACATCTGGCAAAACCTTTTCAGCAAATTCTTCCTGGCCGTCAGTCCGGCAGCCTCACCTCACCATTTCTAGCTTGTTGAAACCCAAAACTAGTAAGTTTTTCCTGCTTAATACAGTTTACTGCTGGTTAAAATAAGGAGTAAGCGGCTTAAAGTAATTCTTTTTCTGGATCAAAGGCTGGCTGTGCATAATTGAATGGTAATGTACATATATATTGCTTGAATAAAACTTTTAAGGGTGATAGGGAACTCATAATGTAACTTAGACCTTCAAATGAAACTTATTTGCATGTGTGAGATGCCAAACTAAAAATTTTAATAACTAACAGATTTAGCTTTCCTTTCTAGCAAAATTTTGTTGACTCCTATCACCTTTAAATGGTTTTACTAACAGTTTTCAAAATTTTAAAATTTTGGGGGTGAAGCGGGCCAAGCTAAGGTAATTTTGATAAGTCCAAACACACTCTTAAATGTGACGATCACAAATGCAGTTCTAATGTAAGCACTTAATGGCATCAATATTTACACCTACCGCATTTTCACAGAATTACACTATTCACCTGGTACCTAAGTCTTGTCATAGACTTACAGGTTTGCATGGGTTCCAAATACTGGTTTATGGTACTGTTTTTGGAACTACTTGTGGGACTACATTTTGGTGTGGTGTTTTGGGTACTGAAGTTAGTTTGACATGAAGTTTTGCATTGGACAGATCTGCTGTGAAGCATTCTTTGTAAAGTGAGTCCATGGTTGGAATACCTGCTTTTCACTTGAGCTTTTGGTTCTTTAATCCTTCTGTGCCTTTTTTCTTTTTTTTTCTTTTATTTTATTTATTTATTTATTTATTTATTTTTTTGGACGATGGGTGCCAGTTCTTCCAGCACATTCACTGGGCCCAACAGTGAAATTGAAAAGTTGGGAAATGCCTCACGCCATAAATACTGATTGACAATTAGCCTAACTTTCCTGTTTCTGCTTTTAGATCTCCAAGACGGAGAAGCTTCTCCCGTAGCCGGAGCAGGTAAATGATTTTTGGCCACATTCTTGGAAATGACAGTGTTATTGCTATTGCTAAGCTGTTTTCCAAATGACTTGATTAATGGTAACAGACGTTGGCCTTAGTAATGAGTAAAGTGGTGCATAGAACCAGTATTAAGTTGTAAGAATGAACCAACTGTTAGTTTTCAAAGACTTAATTAGAAATATTTGTTGTGTATAATTCTTAATGGTCCTATTTTTTTCCTTTCTGTTTTTTAGGTCCCTTTCTAGAGATAGGAGGAGAGAGAGATCACTGTCTCGGGAGAGAAATCACAAGCCATCCCGGTCTTTCTCTAGGTCTCGTAGGTAAGATTTTTTTAATGACTTGAGCCATTTAAGACCTTGCATACATAATATATTAAAAACAGAAATAAGTCTTAAGCCTGTTCTACCATTATAAATGTTTTGATGTTTTGTCACTGTCACCAAGTTACAGATAGAACTTGTTTTTCTTTTTTCAGCCGATCTAGGTCAAATGAAAGGAAATAGAAGATCAGTTTTCAAGAGGAGTGGTGTACAGGAAATAACTTCATTTGACAGGAGTATGTACAGAAAATTCAAGTTTTGTTTGAGACTTCATAAGCTTGGTGCATTTTTAAGATGTTTTAGCTGTTCACCTTTGTCTTGGAACAGTGACATAAAGATGTAACTCTATGGTTTGAAATGGATCATATGAGGCATGTAATACCAAGAATTGTTACTTTACAATGTTCCCTTAAGCAAAATTGGTTTTGCTTTGAACTTTAGTCTTACATAGACTGATAATAAATCTCTTTAACTTCTCCCAGCTAAAGTGTGATGTTTAGTATTATGGAAACTAAACTGGCAAAAATTGAACATAAGACTTTACATAGCTGGGATATAACATGCAGCTATAGTTGAACAAGCAGTCTTGAAAAGCTGCTGTGAACACAGGCCAGCAGGTAAAAATTAAAGCTGCACCCTTAAACTAGATTAGAGGTTTGAAAAAATCCAACTAGTCTTTACATTGGGCAGAGGTTGTCCAGTTAGTGTAGAATCTAAGAAGTTTCCAGAAAGTTAGTTTACTTTTCTTTGCCTTTAGGTCATAACTTTCTTATGTGATTGCTGTATTTGAATACATAGCTCTTTGTAACATTCATTTGGAAATTTGAGACTTCAAGATGCCAGTGTCCTGCCAGTTTAAGGGTACATTGTAGAGCTGAACTTCAAGTTACTGTGCAAAAGTTTTTTTCATGCTGTCATTTGTAATATGTTTTGTGAGAATCCTTGGGATTAAAGTTTTGGTTACAAATTGTTGTTTAACATGAAAGCCTGTTTTTCCTTGCAAAACTAAAATCTGTGAGCTTGGTATCAAGTTCAGGTGTAACATTCCTATTGGAAGCCATACTTATATTTTCTTGTAAAGTGCTTTTGAATTAATAAAATAATAGCGTAACTGTGTAATAGTCAAACCCACTATTACCATAGTTCTTGTCCCATGGAAAGTAGTTGTTTACACAAATCTTATAAAAAACAAAATTGAGGCTTTTAAAGTGAAGGGAATTTTTGGTTGTCACCTGATTGTTAGTTCTTACCACTTCAGTGTGTGTTTGTTATTTTTTCCTTTTTTTTTTTTTAGTAGAAGCCAGTTCAAAGTCTACAACACTCAGTGACCCATATTTTCAAGTTTAGCAGCCTAGTACGTTATAACCCAAAGTTACCCATTAAAAGGCTTTTAGCATTAGCATGAGAACTTTCCACAAAGCTTTAAAAATTGCTTCCATTTTATATAATTTGAGGTGTTGCATGGGAATTCAAAATCGATCCATTATGATGTAAAACTCACTATATGGTTCAAATGTAACAGTGCAGACTTTTGAATATGGAGGCATGCATAACCTTCCTCTCAGAAATCCAGAGGAGCTGTAATTTGAAAATTCTGTGCAATTAGATTAAATCATAATACAACAGTCTTGTGGCTTAGTTTCCTTAAATGTGCTATTTTATGATAGCTTTGGATTATTGACTTTAATGTGGAAAAAAGTCATTACATTGAGTTGACTCTATAAGGATATTAGGATGTAGGTCCTAAACAGATTTCTTCCTTTGGTTTTTTACCTGTCATGCAAATGTCAACAAGAGAGGAGAGTCATTGGTGTCAAAAGGGAGAATTGATAATGGATGAACTACAGTATGAGTCTTGTTACAGAAGACACTTCAGATTACCTGTGGATTTGCTGAAAGCTCCAGTGCTGGGCTTTTTGTCTTTTGACAATTTCTTATAGCCTGAACACACGGTCCCTGTTAGAACAACGCAAGATAGCTAATAAGTCATGGAAGTAATAATGGTATGTCAGTAATTACACTGATGTTATAAATGGGCATGTACATGGACTTTTTGGGCAATATACAACTTTCAGAATCTTAAGTTAGAGAAGCTTTTCTAAAAGAGGATAATAGATTATGGGTATAATGTGGCTAACGCAGAAGCTGAGATAAAGTCAGTCTCGAACTTAACTGTAGTTGAGGGGTTGGGCAGTTCCAAATCTGCAGTCACTTTAAAGCCCCGGCACAAATATGTATGGCTTGCAAAAAATGTGGAAGAGTGTTAAACTCTTACATTGTACATTTAGGTTGTGGCTATATTAGAAGTTCTGAAGTTACTCTAAAAGTCCCATTAGTTTGGTCGTATATCCTGAGTTGAATGATAAAAGTAGTCACTAAAACTGATCTGTGGTATAATAACTACAGGTGTTCACTAGAAGTCACCATTGGTGGTAATATAGGAAAACCTAAGGGTTATAGTTGGTTCTTATGCTTTCAGGAACCTGTAACAATCTGGTTCTCAGTTTATTGTGGATTACTTCTGAACTCCACGTCTTAAGCAGAAAGGTGAAGACAAAGATAAATTAGAGAAATTTTAATTTTATGAGATAATCTTTACATGCTTTTTACTGTTCTTAAAAACACCATGTGATCAAAAGATGGCACCTCCACCCTTTTAGTTAGACATACTCATACCAGGTTGGGGAGTCCTGGTTGCTTTTTATTGTAGAGTCATGGTTCATGTTAGTATAATGGTTTTTATCAGTAATGGTGGTCATAGAAATTTCTCAAAATGTGTGCAACCTAATTCTAGTCTCATTGTCTCAGTTTTCCATAGTGGTCTTCACTGTGTATTTGGAGTTTCCCCCAGGTGATAAAAATCCCTGGTTATAACAAGAACCCCACTGCCTTAGTGCTGTGTCTTAATGTGCTTTTACTTTTTTGAATCCTGAACATGATTCAGTTGCAAGATCTAGTTGGTGATGTCCCCCAGTTGTGTATTTTTTGTACTGGACTGGTTTCCATTGTGGGGGCATGAAAGATTTTTATAATTAAAGTAGCTGAAGAAAAAACTGGGTTGGAGTATATTTTTATCAAAACAATCAGTTAAATAACGATTTTATAGTTCACAAATTCTTTTAATCCTATTTTGTTAAAGATTCATTGAATACCTCAAAAGAATTCAGCTGTAGCACACTTGTGAGGTTCTTTGAAAATTTCTTTTGAAAACTTAGTGTAACTCACTTTTTTCCATGCAACTTTGCCCTAATTGCAGAAGTTCATAATACAGTATATAGACGTCACTTAGTATGCCAGTTCTTTAATTATCTGCAATGCATAACTATTAAAAAGTTCCCCAGATTAACATGAAATATGTGTCTAGAACATGAATTTTCTCATCTTTAGTTTTTCCTTAGTTTTGACATACATAAATACTGTATACGATTGTTTTACCAAGGTCTTTGAATTTGGCCATTTAGTTCTTTTACTATGAGTATGTGTATGTACTTAGTCTTGAGAAAGTGAAAAATCTCTGGAAACATTGATACTTTGCCTCTTTGTGGTGATCATTTGGAGAAGTCCTGAGATGGAGAATATTTTATTTTCAGAACAAAATTAAGCCCTCCAGAAAAGTAATCTGCTAGGTGTCTTTTCCTAAGTCCTTTTTCCTTGTGAATAGGCACCTCTTGGTATATACTTAATTCCGATTTCATTTGGGGTAAGTTAGCATTCTTTTTAGTAGTTTTTTGCTAACTAGTCCCTAAACTTCACATCAGAGCCTAGGGGAAAAGTGCCGAATGTTATCCCTTTCCTTGGGGCGGAGATGGGGTTACTATTTGTTATTTGGATAAGGAAGTAAGTATAAAAATGTACATTTTGAAAGCTTAAAAGTTTTTTGAAAGAAAACTTTCCTTAGGAAACAATTTCTAATCCTTTTAATCTTAGACAGCTGGTAGCTTTATTTTAACCCATTCCAGATAGCTGGCTGTGCCACCAGAATTTATGAGGAAATTTATTTTTAGATAAAACCATCCATGTTAAGTTTCAACAAGAGTGCTTTACAAGTAAATACAGATTGGAATGTTGATTTGTCATTTAATTGTTTTTAAAGGTCATAATTTCCCTACATGGCAGTCTGTGCAACACAGGCGCTTAGTGGGGAATGGGGTACAAATCTTTGGTTGAGGGCCCTTTGAAAAGCCACTTAAGTTAGCAGCAGGTGGGGAACTTAGGTCATGCAAGGGGATGGGTGGTGAAGGCAGAGCTCACGGATAAGGAGAGGCTGTTATGTAAAGAATCTGAAGAAGTTTACAGGGCAGGAGTGATTGAGTGTGCAGCTGCAGTAGGGTTTTAGAGGTAAAGCTGAAAGGATTCTAAAACTTGAAGTAGGTCTGGTCTGGTTTGACTTTCATCCATACTGCCAAATAAGCAGGTGTGGGATAACCAGCACTGGCAGGAAGGCAAAGGAGTTGGGAGTATTAGACTGCACTAATGAGATGGCTGGCTCTTGCGTGCCAGCTCTCTGGGGTTTAATCGGGACAAGACGTTGAACTGGCTGTCCTGGTAGGACTTGTGCTGACAATGTGTAGTCGTGTAATTGATGTGAAATTGGCTTCCAGAAGCTAGGTTGGGAGTAGAAGTTGCCCGCTTTTTGTAAGTAGTAAGGAATAGATGAGCACACTCGTCATTTGGAGAGGGCTAAGAATTGAATCTTTGGAAATAAGAGGCCAACCCTGACCAGTGTGGCTCAGTTGGAGCATTGTCCTGTAACCGAAAGGTTGGTTGGATCCCCGGTTTGGGCACTTACAGGAGGCAACCAGTCAATGCTTCTGTCTCAAACTTGCACCTGGATTAGCTGTTGGGAATGCTGAAGTAATGTCCTCGGGTGAGGACAAAAAAAACAAACTGTCAGGGTGCTGGAAGCTTCAAGGAAACGTTGGGTGGATCAGGAAAGAAAGTTAAATTTTTTTAACACTGAATGGTGTGGTTCAGTGGGTTGAGTGCCAGCCAGCCTGTCAATTGAAAGGTCTTTGATTCTATTCCCAGTCAGGGCACATGCCTGGGTTGTGGTCCAGGTCCCCAGTTGGGGACAGGCAAGCAGCAACCAGTCAATGTCTGTCTCACACCTTGATGTTTCTTTCCTCCCTCCCTTCTTATCTCTCTAAAAATAAATCTTAAAAAAATTTTTTCTTTGCCCCACCCCTGCTGTAGCCTCTAGGAGAAGTAGTTTTATTTTTGAGTACTTTACCAAACATTGTACAGGGCCTATTAATGTGATATGTGACCACTTGAGAGAGATCACATAAAAGTAGGGCAGATAATTCCTCACATTAATCACTCACCTTACTAAACAAGTGGTGTATTCAGAACCCAGGCTAGCCTTGACTTCAGCGCCCTTGTGTTCCTTTCCCCTGCATTCAGCTCAATGGTAAAATGCCATGTAATTGCCATTCAGTGATATTCAGGGTTTAGGGCACATTTTTTTAAATTATAAAACTAAGTTGTACCTGTGTTGGAAAAGAATGACCTCTTTCAGGTTTTCTGGAAGCAGCTTGTTAAAATTTGTCTTATAGAGGCATATGTGATGAGTATTTTTTACAGCTAGAAAATGCTAACCGTGTGTTATCGAGCTTTTTCCTTTACACACCTGAAGTGTGTACATCTTGAGGTGTATATGCCATGGGAATACATACTGTTGCCACCATCTGGACAGGTACCACAATTGTTAGGTTAAGACATTTCTTGGCAAAGGCCTTTGTCTTGATTCTAAGTGATACCCAATTTAATATGCATAAATGTCACTGTCAAGGACAAAGCTGTGCTATTGTGGGTGGGTTGACACTGATTCTGCCCATGTTAACTGTTAATCTTTGCCACACTTGAAAGCTATTGACTAGTTGCTATGGCTACGCCAGTCCCCTCGTCTTGACCCCAGTGTGAACCCTGTTAGGAATGTGAGAACAATATTGGTGAGTACTGCTTTTTAGAAGAAGACTGGTAAACTTCAGGGGCTTTTATATTAACTTGATAAACTATAGAGAAAAGTGCACAGTTACCTATTTTTTGTCCTTGGGAACACCCCAGAGGAATTCCATGGCCAGACAAGACTGTTGCAGAGATTCATGATAGCACCCTCTCTGGTTTCAAAACCGGTTGGCCCAAGTGTATTGTGAAGTATTTCTTAGTTGCTGGGGTAAAAACACTAGTCTAGGTTAAGGGAGGCACATTTGTGCTTAAAGCTGTTTAATTGTCCACCAGTTACTGCAGTCTGTTGGTTTGGGAGAATGCTCCATTCCTTAAGTGAGTTTGAATCTCAGTAGGGGTATATGGAAAAAAAGGTTTTTAAGGTAAAAAGTGTATGTGCACCCGAGGCCGGTTCCTGAATGAGGGCTCACTTTGGATTTGACAGCAGTTGAAAGAAAAGATTCAAAGGAGTATCAGTAAAAAGGCTATATGATCATCGTGCTTCATTGAAAAGATTGGAGTGACAGGGAAAGCTAGACAAGTTGTCCAAGGTCACAGCCCAGCCGTGATTGAACTGGAGCAGCGTAAGCAAGGTTGCAGGACCAGGTGGATATTAACTGGAAGAGGCCTTGAGTCCATAGCCTCAGCCTGTGTTTCGAGACGAGAGGGTGGACTTGCCCAAGTTCACATGGGTACTGTGGCAGAATTGGGACAGAGACTGTCCCAACAGCTAATCCAAGTGCAAGTTCAAGGGAGCAATGTGATACTAAGGCTTTGAAGCCAGTAGCCAGGGTGACTTTGGACCAGCTATATAATATCTAGGGTTTCATTTTTCTAACCTGCCAAATAGGAGTAACGATAGGAAACAACTACCTGCTACTGTTAATACTGCAAGAATGTAGTGTTGTGACACATAGCACACAACAAGGCATGACGCGGTGAGTAGCTGTCGTGTGGCAGGCTCACAAGAACTGGTATGCAGTAAAGCATTTAAGGAAGGTTTCAGCAATTTCTGCAAAATTGACTCCTCTTGGTGTTGGTGCTGCATACTGGGAGTGTGTTCCCCCAACTCTGGTCCTTACCATACTTTTGAATCCATGGTTCAGTTTGAGGGGATACTGATTTGATAGGTCCAAAGTCGGGGCGGGGGGGACCATTGTAGTTAAAGGGGTCTGGGCAGATTTAAAGAAATGCGCTACTGAAATCCAGGGTTAGGCAAATGGGAAAGGATGAAGGGTTAAAATAGTGTTAGAGGGCTCTCTTAAAAAGGGTTTTTGAATTATGCTTGCCTAGATTTGAATTTTCGTTTTTTAGCTGTGCCAAATTTTGTGAGTAATTTAAAAGGAGATTTTTATACTTTTTATTTTTTTAAAATAGATTTTAGAGGGAAGGGAAGGGGGAGAGAAACATGGGTTTGTTGTTCCACTTATTTATACATTCATTGGTTGCTCCTTGTATGTGCCCTGACTGGAGATCAAACTTGTTGCACGGTTGGTGATTCTAACCAACTGAGCTACTTGGCCAGGGCTACAGATAATTTTTTCCTTGTGAAATTAGGGGTAACGGAAACAATTCCCAGAATATTGCTGATGACTGTGTCAGTGGTCCTGGGCCACATTTTAGAGGCCCTGATTTAGTGTGAGGTGGGAACTTGGTGTTTGTATGCTTTGAAAGTTCCCCAGGTGGTTCTAAAGGGAAGTCAGGTTTCAGGTCTTGTTTTTCTCATAGTAGTCCTGTTGGTCTATTTGTGTTCTCCCTCCCCTACCCCATTCCCCGAGGTGTTGCTCTTTGTGGAACAAAGCACACATGTGCCCGAGGCCCTGCCCACTGGCTACATCCTCTGCCCATCTATGTTCTTGCCTCATAACTACTGGGAGAGGCAGCCTGGTTGTTTCTGTATAGAAGCCATGGAGCTGGACCGAAAACTCCCAGCATTCCTTGCACACCTACCTCGGTATTACTTAGCAGTTGGATGAGATTGTTGTTACTAGAAAATGCTGCTTTCCTTTGCTCCATTCAGCATGTTTCACAGTGCTGGTGTTGAGGATGCCCTTTGAGCAACAGACAGGAAAAGAATTAAAATTGAATTACCATATGCCAGATACACGTACTGTGCTTTTTCTCATTAACCACTCCATGACGTTGGGGTTATCTCCCATTTTCTCCAAAAGCTCAGAGTGGTCTCAACCCTATCACACTGGGGTCCCCTTTCTGTAAAAAAATTATGTAGTGAATGATCGTTCTAAAGTGAAATCCATTTTCTGTGTTCATTTTTTTTTAAAGTCAAGATTGTCTTTAATATAAAAAAGGAAAGCAGTTTATAAAATAGTAATGTATTTCTACATGTGTTTAGGTATAACCACTAGAAGACATGAAAAGTCGATGCTCGAACCCATTTGAAACCATTTCATACTTGCCCTACCGAAGAGTTAAGAGTGGAGACACACGTAGACACCAAAGTAAAAACAAGAGCCTTGAGCAATAGACAGACTTGAATATGGTGAGAGGGGGAGGGCTTAATTGACGTAGAGGTAACACACCAAGACAGTTAACAGACTGCCCAATTAGAGAAATGAAATATAATCTCACAGATAAGCTGGGCCTTAAAAACTGGTTTAGCTGGCTAGCTCAGTTGGTTAGAGCATCGTCATAAGTCAAGGTTGTAGATTTGATCTCAGGTCAAGGCACATACGAGAAGCAACCAATGAGTGCATAAATAAATGGAACAACAAATCGATATTTCCCCCTTTCCTCTCTCAAAAACAAAACTGTCAAAAATAATTCACCTATCATAACATGGGGCAGGGAGAAAATGAAGTGCCTATTCCATGGGTGAGTATGAAGGTTAGAATTAATACATGAGATAGCCTCAGAACAGTTCCTGGCACTTAAATACTTTAAAAATATTAAGTAGTACACATTCTTTGATAGAAGGGAATAACTGGATTAGGAGAAACTGAGTAGTACAAACACGCACAGTTATGGATTATTCAGTGATATCTAGGCAATGTCTACTCCATTGAATCACTCTATCTGTAATGGCTTTATGCAAATACTTAATTTTTTTAATCCTCACCTGAGGATATGTTTGATTTGAGAGAAAAAACATTGTTTACCTCCATTATGCACCCTGACCAGGGATTGAACCCACAACCTTTCAGTTTATGGGACAAATGCTCCAACCAGCTTAGCTGCCTGACCAGGGCTTTGCAAGTACTTTATTTTATACCTGTAGTAGGTTCAGTCCTATGGATGTGGTGGGCAGTTCTTAGGTGACAGACATCTATGTAGTAGCTCCCCATCCCTAAAGTAAGTTATGCTCCCTGGCAATGTGTGGTGATGATTTAAAGGAAAACCCACATCAGTTTTCCCAGCCACCCACTAGGAGGCAGAACTGCCCCACTGAGACTGCGAGGCCAAATCCTTTGCCTGAAGTCAAACTTAGAATTGAGTGTACATTGACTCCCACTCTTGACGATAACAGTAAAGACAGTAATAAAAGTCAAGAGTGACAGTAATTAGCGTTTCCTGAATGCATGTGCCGACACTTCGCTAAACATGTTACATACACAAACCACCAGCTCACTTAAACCTCACCACTTGGGAGGTTCTGTTATCTCACCATATGGATAAAGGAACAGGCTTAGGTACAAGAACCATATGAAGTGTTTTGTGTAGAAGAGGTACTTGAGCTAAGTGTTGAAAAGTGAGATTTGGCTAAAAAGCTGGCCATGTGCAGAAAAAAGCAGAGAAGAAAGTTTGAGGCTTTATTTGAACTGACAAGTTGACCCTATGAATTTGTTCAGGGTTTAGAACTGGGGATGACTAGAAAGTCTGAGCCAGAGGAGAACTTAAGAGCTCATCAAGGATGGTGATTTTCTTTAAAAATTTTACTATTTTTTAAAATAGGGATGGTGATTTTCAAACCTGAAAACTAGCCAAACCTTTTATTGAAATGAAAACTTCTAAAGTATATCAATTTAAATGAAACTGGTATAAAAAGTTTTAGTAGATAATGTTGACTTAGGAAAAATGTTTAGATGAACACAGCCTTAGGTTGACCTCAGAACCCAATTTCTCCTGTATTTTGGTTGTACACAGAAGCAAATGGCAAGTGGCACCATTTTTTAACACCTCATTTTGCAGTCCCAGCAGTGACAGGATAGGAAGATCTTCCCCAAAACAACCCAGAAGGACAAAGTTATTTCAGCATGTTAAAATATACATATGGTTGAATTGGTTTTTATGTTTAAAAAGATACTTTTTAAAAATTGCAAGACCGATGTTTATATTCTAAATAGAATCAGATGTCTGGGAGACTCCTGCAGCACTGTGTGAAAATTCCTTATCTGCCCACACCTTTGCTCTGCAGAAAGAGAGCCCGAGGTGAAGGATGGAGAGGATGGGGGGCGGGGGGGAGCCCAGCTGGGGCCATCTTTGCACTTGACCTTCTGACTTCCAGCCCAGTACTCCTGAGTGGCCAGTCATGATATCTGGTGTGGCAGCATACCACAGCTAGGCTGTTCAGTCCCTCACCTGAGAGGGCCCTGGCCACGTGCCCATCTCCCTGGCAGATAAAGCCTCAGACAGAGGGCAAACAGTACTGGCTCCAGGAGTTCTGTGCAAGTCTGACTCGCCCAGTGGTTTGTGTCCGTGCCAGCCCCAAAGGCTCTCCCCTGGTCTTCTGCCACTTCCGTCGGTGTGGCCAGATTGGGATCGTTGAGCAACAGGCAGATCCTGTGAGCGTGAGAGTGGTGCCCTTTCAGGTGGGTTTTCCAGGCTGCAGGTCTGCTGCATTCCCCTGGGCAGCTCCGAGTATTGCCGCATCAGTTTCATTATTGGTGGAACAGCAACATGGGGTGGGGTGCTGTGTTACCAGGGCGCAGGCATGTTGACCACAGGTGATGGTGGCCCTGGAGCAAGGCAGAACAGGTGGGCGCTCTAGCCCCAGGATTTCAAAAATACCATTTATTAGCATTTGTCTTAGTCTTTTGAGAGAAGCAATCTGCTTATAAATGGCAGGATGTTTAGAAATTTAACTTGCGCTTTTTTTTCCTTTTCAGTACATGGTGTGACAGACATCTAGTATTTCCATCCCTAAGTCAGTTAAGCTCCCTGGCCAGTGTGATGACAATAAAAAAAGAAAACAAATCATTATTAGGGGATATTTCTTATCACACTATAATTAGCATTTTTGTTTAGAGAATACATTTTGTTGATAAGAGAAGAATACCAAGTGCACACTTTTTATACAGAAATATTTTAAAAATAAGCTCATTCACTGAAAACTTTGGGCACAAGGCTGTTATTTAATAATAAATTTACCTGACCTTGACCCAGAGCAGGTTCCCAGATGCAGGTTCCCGGAGTATGGCTCTGGTGGGAAGGCTTTTCGTAGAGCCTCTGTGACCATGTTGCAGGGGAGGGGGAAGGTTCCGCTCTCCCCGAGCTGGAGGGCTGACCTTCATAACACAGGCCTGCACGTCACCAGGGCCACACAGCAGTGAAGCCTTTGACTTCTCGAGGAACTCATTCTGTGCAGCCAAGAAGTGGGAGCCACTCTACCTCCCTTGCAGGCTTGCTGGGACCAAAACCTGAGGTAACACGTGAAGTATCAACAGCTGTGCCTGGCACAGAGGGGGCCCCTTGAGGTGGACAAGTTCAGTGTTTTCCGTCACGTTAGCTCCACTTCCGCTCTAATTGCTGATTTTTAATTCAAAGGTAATCTATGACCCTGGTAGAAAAATTAGAGGACACATACAAACAAAAACGGAAAAAGGTGATCCAGTAGCTTCTAGCTTTCATAAATATTTTTTTTCAACCCTGTTTTATTTGTGCAGGGAGTTAAAAGTTTGTTCACTTGTGTGTAGCAGGTGTTAGAGAGGTGATACGGCCCCACTTTGGGAATGAGGAAACAATTCCAGAAAGAGGAAGTGCCTCCCTCAAGTTCAGGCAGATAGGAAGTTTAAGCCAGTTTGAAACTCACAGCTTCTTAGTCCAAGCCCAGTACTGGGTCAAGACAGGAGGGGCCTCAGAGGTACCCTGCACTGAGGTGTCCATAGGTGGGTGTCGAGCACCTGTCCCTGTAGTCCCAGGGGGCAGGGAGCCTGTGCCCATGATGCCGTATTTCCCCTCATGACAGCTTGAGGCATTGACCATTCCCCACCGAAGACAAACTCCTATTTTGTGGCCTACCCAGCCCTAAAGTCCTGGGAGTGGGCAGGTGGTGAGTAAACAAGCCAGTTCGGTGGGGTTTTTCGGACCCTCAGTTTTGCATTCCCAGGGCCCCTGGGTCTGTGCCGGCCTTAGGTCTGCTGCCGCTGCTGCGTGCGTGTTTCCTGGGCTTCCCCTCACCGTACAGGGCGTTCTTCACTCTGCTTTCTTCTGGCCTTTCTTGTTCTCTAGCCGGCTGTCTTGGGGTTCCAGCAAATAGTTCCATTGTTGCCCGAGAGAAACAAGCATGTACTGTTTTAATGGCTGAAGTGACAAGTAAGCGCCGGTTTAATGGTTAAAATTACTCCTTGAGGTGGAGGGCAAGTGGATTGTGGGCAAATTGTTTCCTGAAATCTACTGTTAGTATAATTTTAATGCCCAAAGGAGACATCAGTCCATGAACCCTCATTGTGTGGTGAGTGCAAGTAATCACGTGTGAAGCAGGCCGTTCATTCCCTGTGCTGGTCAGGTGGCACACCAGCCTGGCTCCTGTGCCAGCATGGCGGGCGGCCAGATCTGGTAGGCCCGGGAATCAGGTGAGGGGAGAGAAGGGATCTTTCTTTCACTCAGTTGGTTTGCCCATCTGTAGGAAGGGGCCAGTTGAGCCAGTGGTGACATGTGCCTCACATGGTAGCCTGGGCCCTGGTGCAAATGGACCACAGTGTTCCTCCAGCTGAGACAAGTGTGCCACCTGGGGACCGGATGGCCTGCAAAGGTCCTTTCCATCACTGAAATTCTAGGATTGGCAACTCCGGAAAAATAAAGTTGTTTCTTTGTAAGGGTATCAGGTCCAGACAACCGTGTTACAACAATGTTAAATGCATACAGTGGGTGACTTGCCCCGGGCAGCATCAGGCTAACAGGCTTTTCTGCAGCGGCCACACAAGTGTAATCCTCGCCCGACCCCATTAAGAAGTACTACCCTCGTGCAAATGTGGAAACCGAAGCTTAGAGAAGGAAAAGAACCCAGAGTGAGATGTCCACAGCCAGGACGAGGCCCACCACCTGACCCGTCGGGCCCATGCTCCTCCAGCACTGCACTCCTCCCGCACAGCACAGCACAGCACTGCAGTGCTTATTACTAGGCCTGGCATTGAGGTTCACATCGGTCCAGAGGCTTCTTGGTGAGCCTGGATCCCCCAAAACCCCTGGAGGAAGCAGATTCTTTCTCAGAAAGGGCCAGCGGGGCGTAAAGGTTGTGGCATGGGAGAAGGATGTCCACGAGGACGGAAGACCGCCAGAGCCAAAACGGTCTCCACAGTGGTCCCTGGGTTGCCTCACGTCACTCAGATCAGCACCAGGGAGGCTTTGCACAGCATCTCCGGGTTGCACATTGGGGATCGAGGTCCTGCGGCTGTGTCCGATGGAAAAAGCACCGCACTGAGTCTGGAGGCCTCCTGCCAATGCCATTTATGCAGCCTGGGCAAGTGACTTTGCTCCTTGAGCCTTGCTCTTGTCACCTGTAAAACAACAGTACTTCATAGGGCTGGATTAGGGTTTAAATTTGGGGGGGTGGGAGGGCTCACAACTATCAACAACTGAACCTAAAAAAAACAAAAACAAACCGAGCAAACAGCTATAATGGGAATAGAATCACAGAAATGGAGATCACATGGAGGGTTATCAGCACGGATGGGGAGGGGGGAGAATTGGGGGAAAGGTACAGGGAATAAGAAGCATAAATGGTAGGTACAAAATAGAGAGGGAGAGGTTAAGAATAGTATAGGAAAGGGAGAAGCCAAAGAACTTAGAGGTACGACCCTTGGACATGAACTAAGGTGAGGAAATGCTGCTGGGAGGGGAGGTGCAGGGCAGAGGGGGATAAAGCGGAGAAAAAAATGGGACAACTGTAATAGCATGATCAATAAAATACACTTAAACACATACATTTAAAAGAAAAACAAAAAACCTTCACTGAATGCTTGGGAGGTACCAGGCACTGTTCACCTGTATTAACTCGACCTTCCCAGCAGTCCTCGGAGAATAGGTACTATTATCTCTATTTTAGGAAACAGAGGCACATAGAAAGGTTAAGCAACTTGCCCATTGTCACATCGCAAGTGGGCAAGCTGGGATTGGAACTGAAACCATCTGGCTTCAGAGTAGGTAATTCAGTAAGAATCCATTATATGAACAAATGAACTCTAGGCTTGGAGTCCTAAGACAACAGCTTTCTTAATGAAAAACACTGAGGTAGGTGGGACCTTGGAGGAGCCTTAGTGTAACCTGCTGTTTACTGGATGAGAACCTCAGGGGTCAGAGGGTCAAAGACCTGCTGGGGGTCTTAGTGAGTCTGGAGCAGAGCTGACGTGTGAGGATCCAGGCCTCTAACAACCATGCCCAGTCGGGGTGCCCATGGTCCACAGTCCTGAGGTTTTATGTTCTAGGAAACAACGCAGGAGAAGTGCAGTCACTTCCATAATCATTAATGCAGAACCTCAGCGACCTCAAGGAGCCGCCACTCTCCAACATGTTGTATGCATTAACCCTGTCCCCAAACACATTAAATAACATTGTTAAAAAATGGTTAATGCTACATGGCAACACACACCTGCAGAACCCCACGCTTTAGAACACAGAGCACCCATTGGGACGGCTGCCCATGGGACAGGAGTGGGAGTGACCCCCAGGGTAAGGCGAATGATTGAGCCATTACCTGGGGAGTTGGGTTAATTCATCTCACTGCACCAAGGGCCAAAAATAAAACTGAGTAAAAATAGGATACTGTTTGAAATAACTCTGCCTGAAACACACTGGCTCTGAGCTCAGGGGGGAAAGGTGTAGGGACACATCCTGGGCTGAGTGTCCCTGGGTGGGGTGAGTGAGTTCACGGTGAGTCAGTCACACCTACCTCTGTGAGCTCGAGCTCCCAGCGCCAGGCCAGAGGCCACAGGCAGTAGGGCAGGGGGGAAGAGCAGCTCCTGGGTCAGTGTCAGAAGTCACAGTCACCTGCTGTGGAACCTCTCTTACCACGAATTAGCCAGATGCACTATTCGGTTGATTCTAAGGATGTCAAGAAGACATGGATGTAGGCCAGTGATCCCGTTATTGACAATTGTAGGCTTAGTTGCTGTGAGGGTCTTGCCACACGCTGGTCCAAGTGGTGTACCCACCCGTGTCCCAGGCCAGTGGAGTGTGCCTGTGAGGATAGGGGAAGGAAGAATGCATCTTCATTTTCTTAGCTGGACCATCTGTAGACGGTGACCTCCCCTGAGAGCCTACCTGGCTATTGGAACTTCCCTGCAAGTGGTTGTCCCTGGGCACAGAGCCTGCAGTTCTAGGCTCAGGTCACAAGGTGGCAGCATGGGTAAGAAAGCTGACTACCCCACGCAAAGGAGGTTAAGGTTGGCTGGCGAGGAGAGGCAGGCATGATTTTCTAGAAAGTAAATCTGCAAGCCTGTTAGTCTTCACCCATTTACCACCAGGGGTGGGAGACTGTGTGCGTGCATGTGCTTCTGTGTATGTATATGTGACATATATGCGAATGTGTTGTGTGTGCGACTAGTGTAACTGTGAGGGTGGCTGGGCGACTATACGTGAGTGAAGTGTGACTATGAGTGGGGTGAGGGGCAAGGGGGAAACAGCAGTCTCATGTGTCGCCAGAGAGGCTAGGCGGAAACTATAAACCTGGGCGATGTCCTCTTTATCAGCGAGCCCTCCTGGGCGAATTGGGGTAGAGGGCAAAGTTCACGCAGATTAGTGGGGACCGGGAGGCGTGAAGCATGGCAGCGGTGTTGGAGGGGAGGAGGTGGCGCTCCAAAGGGAAGGGAGGGCCCATGCTGAATTCCACTGAGCCCCAGGCTCCGAGACGGGTTCTGGGCCCAGCGCAGCCAGGCCGCACCCAGCCTGGCCATTTTCAAGTGGGGCAGGCGGGACAGTTAACCCCCTTGGGCTTTAGTTTCTGCACCTGTAAAACGGCAGAAAGTGGGCCTGCCTTCCTGGCTCTGTGTGAGGATTAAAAGACAGCTATGTATGTAATGCACTTAGAAGAAGTTCTAGAATGTGATGAGTGCTCACCTGCTGGCTGCGGAGGAAATACGAAATCATGCTATTCGAGGAGACTCACGTACAGCCTGGTCCAGACTGGCCACTCTGGACCAGTCCCCTGTCCTCTGCCCACCCCAGCCTTCCAGAGAGGACCTTTCTAATGGTGGAAAGGGCCTCCTCAGGAAGCGGGGAGGGCCCGCCGCCGGGGGAGGGGAGTCTGCGGTGAGGTGGGAGGAGGGTGTTGGGCCGACGCCTTCCAGCTCCATCTCCAGCTCCAACACGGCACACTCCAGGCGAGCAGAGTCTGACTCACACGCCCTCCTGCTCAAGTTTTGCTCTTGGTTTTTGTTTTGTTTTGTTTTTTAATTATTATTATTAAAGACTGGCTGGGAGACAGTTGGTGGCATCAGGGATTACTTTGAAAATACCGCCTCACACTGGGATTTGTCTCGAGTCAACTGGTCGCCGTGGAATTTCTTTTTTTAGCACATACACAGCCAAGCCCGAAGCAGCCGTGGCCCCGTCCGGGGTGGCAAGCAACCTGGGGATGTGGGGCCTCCGGGCTCATGTTTCTTGGGCAAACAGATGCCATGTCTCTCACCTCACCATGAGGAAGACCAGAAACTGTGGTTTCTAGACCATGTGTCTAGTTATGCCTAGTTATTCAGGTGGCTTCACCTGAGAAGACCTCCGTGAATGTCGAGAACACAAGATAAAGGACGTGTATATATAGTAGCGACGGTGCTCCCCTCGTTAGGGGCCACCCTAGTCAGTGAGGAGCCAACGCATAAAAAATCCCTGCCACAAACCGATGAGCCTTTCCCAAGTGCTTGTTTTATGCAGGTTCCCAGTCCAGGGGGGGCCTCTAAGGGTGGGGAACTGGGGCTTGCAATCCAAAGTAGTTGGGACATATTACAAGGGACGGGGTAAGGCCCTTCGAGAGGTGGAAGCTCCATGAGCCACAGTGTGGAGGTAAGGGTGCGTAAAGTATGTTGCAGGTTGGCACAGAGGGTTTACAGCAATACATAAACCCAACACACATTCATTATGTACTAGATGCTGCTCGAACCACTGAGATGAAGCTGGGGAACAAAACAAAAATCCGCCCTCTGTGGGCATTCGATGAATAACAAGATAAATAGTAATAGCTCATATTTATTGAGCACTGACTGCATGCCTGGCACTGTTTTAAGTACTTTATTTACTCATTTAATCCTCAAATCACCCCCATAAAATAGTTATGGTTATTATCTCTAGTTCACGGATGAGGAAGTGTAGACGCTGAGTGGTGGAGGCGGATTTCAAACCCGGGGCTGTGCTCTGACCCTGACACCCCACGCCCCACAGTGAGAAAGGGTAAGAGGTCAGGTTGCAGGTAATGGCGGCTGGTTTGCAGGGTGGTGACCCTGGGCAGGAAAAGTGGAGGACCCAGTGTTTTTGGAGAATTAATCTGGGGGCATATGTGGAATCAATTGCGGGGTTGGTGGCTGAAGGGACTTGGGGGTTCAGGGGCCGCGCAGCCCACCAGCCTCACACAGGAAGAGGAGAAAAATGAAGACAGAAGGATCAGTAGACAGGGCTTGGGATATTCCTCAGGCCGTACTTTATTTACCTGGAACTAATGGACAGAACTAATGGACAGAAATTGTTTCCTCCCATCAAAGGTGACTGACCACCAGTTTACTGTGGATCTTTTTTTTTTTTTTTATCATTAATTGCACTTCATGAGGGATGAGGGACCTTGCTGGTGTGTCGAGCCTTAAGCCTACAGTGAGGGGCTAGAAGGGCCTCCCAGGCTCTGCAAGAAGACGCAATGGTTTGTACAAGTTTCTGCCTCAGCCCTTCTTTCCAAATTCTGTCAGCCAACCTCCAAACTTGGTGTTCAGGTGAGCCACAGACCCACTCCTTTCCTCCCCCAGCCCATGTCCCCTCCTCCCAGCCCTGTACCTTGGGACCCTCCACATTTCTTCATCAGCAACTCCAGTGCCGGCCCCTGTGGGTGGCCAGCCGGCAGGCCCCGTGTGGCTGGAGCCATGCTTTTGTTCGGGCAGTGCCGCTGCCGCCCGCTCCAGACTCCCAGAAGCACAAGCCAATCCCTGATTCGGTCTCTCAGTTTTCATCCACATGCCCTGAACGGACACAGAATCTCACTCTGGCTTAGGTAAGAGCAGCCACCTTTATCTTTTGGCTGCCACCACCTGACTGCTGCCCGTAAAGCCTCTTACAGAACCCTTCCCCACACTGGCACGCACCCCATCTTGACCGCTCAGCTTTGCAGAGCCTTCTCCTGGCTCTGTTCTGCCTCAAGGAAAGGTCCTGCCTCCAGGAATCCCAAAAGGGCCTGGACCCTCCAGCACTGTTAGGCCCCCCACCAGGATCCAGGCTCCGCCCCTCCCCTATTCCCTTGAGCCCTGCCCTCTCCCTCCCACCCTAGCTCTGTGCTGACCCTCAAAAGGCAACTGCAACATTATGCATATATGCCCTCTCTGGGGCAGGTACTCCCACGAACTGGCAACGAAGCTAAGGAGGGATTTCAAGATTGACCTTTGAGAATGCGCTCAGCCTGGCAGAGCCCTTGAGGGCTGGGAATTCCCGCCTGGGAATTTTTCCAATATTCTGCCAGCTGTTTCTTCTCTTTCAGTGGTTTTATTATTTCTCTTTCTGTTCCAACTCCTTCTTTTGCTTTCTGTATGGCAGCTCAGGCCAGTTGGCGGAGGAGGGTGGGGCCCTGGCATTTGCTGAGGCCGGAGCCGTGGCCAGGGCCAGCTGTGCCACGGGTGGGGAGGGGGTGCAGGAGGAAACGGGAGGGAACAGGAAACCAGACGGGCAATCTCCACGTCATTTGGCTCTGAGCGTGTGGCCTTGTTTCTGGCCCTGTCAGAAATGCTCATTTGCTGCCTGGGAGGGTGACACCTTAACCCAGTCACACCAACTCATTTGTTAGATGTGCTGGCTGCTAACAGAGCAGAGACCTCAGGTAGGGGCACATGTGCAGGTAAGTGCTGAAGAAGCACCTAAGAAGGGTTGGGGGCAGGGACCACATGCCTGTGGAGCAATGAGCACCAAGGGGGTGTGAGACACCCGGGGACGAGCCAAAGGGGGGAAGCCCTGCCTAGCAGGGCTTTCTTCTCTGTGGCATTAGGCCCCACAAGGGGGGTAGGATGGGTAGGGTCCTTGGCGATCTCCTTTCCCTGACGCAATGTTGGCACCACAGCACCTGCCTGCGCCATTGGGTCTTGGACACCTTCCTGAGGGGACAGCCACTGGCCTCCAGCTTCAGATATGGATTAAACTCAGCTGCGTGTAACAGAAAAGCAAAATAAATGGCTCAAACCAATGAAAGCTTTATTTTTCTCTCACATAAAAGAATTTTGGAGACGAAGAGTCCTGAGCGTTTTAAAAGCAAGACTTTAAGGAACAGAGATGCCCAGGTCTCCGCGCCTTCCTGACTCTCCTGCCAGACACTTTCTCGAGTAGGCAGCCCATCCCGTGTGCAGCTGCAGAGGTGTGCCGTGCAGGGCTTCCTTCCCTCCTGCGGCATCACCCCACGGCCCATGACTTCCTGGACTCACCTCCCAAATCCCATCTTGGGGTCTGCATCTGGAGGAGCCCCAACCAAAATGCTAACATCGGTCAGCACTTACAGCTTGCGAGGCCTCATCTCACTTCCTCTTTATCCCTGTGGGGTGGGATGTGATTATTAAGCCCCATCTTAGAAACAAAGCCCTAACTTGCCCAAGATCACCCACCATTGGAGCCAAGACTCAGACCAGGCCTGTCATTTTGTGATATTTCCTTGGGATCGATCCCTAGACGCCCCTGGGTCAGAGAAGCACATTTTGAAGCTTTTGACCTGTTCTGCCAAATTGCCCTGCGTAACGTGAAGCCTGATTGCCCCTCCCCCAGCAGTGTGGGTGAGGGCTCACTTTCATGTGCTCACTGCCAGCAACTCCCAGCTCTTCCCTACTCAGTGCATGTGAGGCCTTTCTTCCCAAATACGTCTTTTTTTTTTAAATTTCAGGAAGCATTAATATTAATTAGCCTGTCAGCCTCATACTAGCAGACGTGCAGTATGTGAGTTGAACTGAAAATGGATGGAACCAAGCAGACAAGTTCCAAACCTGAGCAGAACATTCATTTCCTCCGGTCCTCTTGGCGCTCTGGGGACTGCAGCTTTTGCCCACGTACCCTGCCACCCACCCCGCGGTGGCGGGTGGGCAGAGATGGATGGGCAGGTGGGAGAGGGAGTGGGAGGATCAAGGAGGAAGGCAACTGGATGGCCACTGTGTGGCCTGGGGAGAGAAATCCTCTCACGAATTTGGCCTCCGACGCCACATTTCTTTTCTTAGCAGAAATGCTGGTGAGGTGGGGGTGGCTGTGCCCACAGCACCCTTAGATATTTGAAGAGCCACCAGCTACTCCCCCACCCAGTCGTGCCAAAGCCTGAGGGTGGCAGGGAGGCATGCGGGCAGCTGGAGGGAGGCCCTGGAATTCCTCTCACTGGCAGCTGAAGCTGCTGTTTCAGAAGCCCTTGGTGAGCAGAGAGGACTGCCTGTAGCTCCAGGGCGGGGCCTGGCTCCTTGTTAATGCAACTCTCTGCTGAGCTTTATAGTGTGCAAAACACTTTGACATTAGGGAACTCCTTTGACCCTCCCACAACCTGTAAAGCGGGCTGAGCCAGGGTGTCATTATTCCCATTTTACAGATGGGGAAGCTGAGGCCCTGGTTCAAATGATGCTATAACTCAAGACTTCTGTAGCCTTGCTTCCTAATCATTGTATTTGTAGTGATAACAGGTTCACTGAACATTATTAGGCGCAGGTACTGTGCGTGGCTCTTCATCCCACCTTTCGGCGCCCTTAGGTAAATTGTCAACTGCATCTTGCAGAGCTGGGATTTGAACCTCGGCTGTCGAACTCCATACCTCCCTGCCAGCAGCACGAACTGCCAGGGGTTCTCAAAGTGTGGTCCCCATACCAGCAGCGTCGGCCAGGGACTTGTAAGAAATGCACGTTCTCAAGCCCTGCCCCGGAACTACTGCATGAGAAACCGGGGTGAGGGGCAGGTAGGCTTGGCAGTCTGGCCGAGCATGTCCTCCAGGTAATCCCGCCTGACGCGCTCTCAAATTTGAGAGTTCCTCTTCTAATACATTCTTTTGACTCTGGATGTCAATCGTGACTGCACAGCAGAATCACTTGGGAGCTTTAATAAATACCAAAGCTGGGCCAGACCTGAACCTCTGGGGGATTTTTTGAAGCTCCCCATGTTCACGTCACTGTCTCTGACATGCACCAGGGAGGAAAGCTCCACATTTTACCAGAAGGTTCTAAAGTAGAACAGGGCAGCCCCTCCAGAGAATACGGAAGGGAATGGGGGAGACCTGGAGTCCACGAAGGAGAGACTCTGGGGACTCAGCCCCTCCTTGAGCTGCCTCCCTGGGGGCCCGGAGCATGCGACTGTTTTTCTGGGCGCTTGCCCAGGCAGGCAGTTCTGCGTGGAGCCGCAGCTCCTTTGTGTGGTTTAACTGCTGGCCCCACTTTTCCAGTCTGATTAGACATCCCTGCCAGCAGCACGTCCCTCTCTAGGTGCGAGGATCCCCACAAAGGGGCTGAGGCAGCCGTTTGTCCTTTGAGTGGAGGCAAGGCAGGGTGTCGGGGGGCTGCACCCACTTCTAACTGTATCCCAACCTGACCCCACTCACAGGTCTGGGGATCTGATGAGTATATTGGCCAGGGTCCAGTCAGGAGATAGAAAGTACACCAGTCATTTTAACAGAGAGAACCTAATATGAAGAACCGTTAATTAGGAACTGAAGAATTGAAAAGACAAAGAGAGAGTGCTGAAGTATCACAGGTCACAACCGCAAAAGCAGCGAAGGCATTCCTAAGGCTGGAGGAAGGGAATGGGTTGCATTGTTAAAACTTGAAAGCTGGGAGGATGGCTGTGGAGCTGAAACCCGGACCATTGGGAAGGGGGCGCCAGCTGGTGCTTCTCTGAGTATTGGGAAACGACCGGACTAGAATCAACTGCTGCTCCTGGAATGAGCTGCCGCCATCAGTTGGGAAAAGTATGACTAGTGTAGGGCGTATTGGGGCAGCTGAGTTTCTGGTTGCCTAACTTCTCCACCTTCAGGGACCCTCATCTTCACCTCAGTCTCACACCCTCCCATTTCTCAGTTTTCTTCTTTCCAGGACTAATTCCAAATGCTGCGGACTCAATCAGTAAGTCTTCACTGAACACATATTATAATGCCCCAGGCCCTGGGGTCTGGGTGCCAAAGATACAGGTATAGTAATAGCACCCACATTCCTTGGAGCATTTATCTGTCTAACCCTGCCCCAAGCATCTCACATGCATTAACTCATTTACTATTCCCCTCGACTTACAGATGGGGAAACTGAGGCACAGAGACAGTTAATAACTTGTCTAAGGTTATTATTTAGTTAGTAAGTGGTAGAGCCGGAATGTAAACCCAATCAGTGTGGTTCCACTACCCAATACTATTCCCCAAGTCATCTCATTGTCTCAAGTCCTAGAGAGACAGGCATGTAAACAGTTGATTGCAGCACGAAGTGGAGAATGTCGCGTGGGGAAGGTGCTAGCTCATTTCATTCATCCATCCATTCACTCATTCATTCACTCATTCACTCATTCAATAAACCTGTAGACTGGGATGTAATAACGAGCAAAACCAGATACTCTACCCGCTCTCGGGGGGCTTCTAGTGAAGACATGGACAGTAATCAAATTTTCACACTCAAAAAAGCTCCAAACAGATTCCCTTTGCTATGAACGCAATAATCACAGAGATTTGTCATAAATGTGGAAATGAGAGAAGGCTGCTTTCTGGAACAGCGATGGTTGGGCTAGTACTGAAAAGTTATTCAAATGAGAAAGAAGAAAGACGGTAGAGGGAACAGCATGTGCTAAGCCTGTGAGGTGGG
Source organism: Mormoops blainvillei (assembly GCA_004026545.1). Taxonomy (NCBI): domain Eukaryota; kingdom Metazoa; phylum Chordata; class Mammalia; order Chiroptera; family Mormoopidae; genus Mormoops; species Mormoops blainvillei. The sequence goes on from PVJD01002302.1 coordinate 190,394, forward strand.
GAGGGCACGGTGAGGACAGGATTACAAGTCCTGCTCCTGAACTCTGGCCTGCTGACCTGACCTTGGCCAGCCCTTCCAGGCGTGTAGCCTACCTGTTGGGGCCCCCACCCCTCCGGTCTGGAGCCCTATGGCCAACCCTTCCTAGATCATGCTGGAAGCGGACCGTGACCTGCTAGTGTGGTTCCCAGCCTCCCCCAGCTCCTAACATGCTGGTTGCAGGGGACTCCTGAGGGAAGCCTGAAGAAGCTCCACCTAGGAGGCGGGCCCAGGGACCGACAAGGGCAGTCCTGTGGGTGGTGAGTGGAGCAAGTCCCCATGGAAGCTTTGGAGAATGAGCGAGTGAGTGAACCATATAAACGACCCTTGTGAAAAGAAGCCTCAGGCCATGATGGGCCGCTCCGCACAAGCACCAGCGCACTCAGAGCACACCCATTTACCCTACTACTTGACTGGGCGGGAAGGCAGTGATTACACCCTTTCTACAGGCAGGAAAACGAAAAGGCCAGGCCGGAGAGGGGCGTCGCTGTGTGGGGCGGCTTCTCAGCCCGACCCTCCGAATGCAGCTGGGCCTTTGCAGAGTGAGGCTCTGAGGACCACGCGCGGGTTCTGTGCAGGCTCCAGGGAGTCTCTGCTCTCAGTGGGCAAACCCCTAGCTTCCTCATGGGTCAGAAAAGTGGGGAGAGGCAGACTAGAGGAAAGAGGGAACTACCTCTTCCTAGGTTCCTCTTTCTGCTCTATTTGCGCAAAACAGAAAGTGTCTTTGGCTGACGCTGGACCGGTTCCCCTGAGGCAATTAGAGCAGCCACCCTCCATGCTCCCCCGGAACAGCATCCTGCTCCCTATCCTGCCACCTGCAGTGGCTTGGAGCCCCAGCTGGGGCCCTGTGCTGGAGTCTGTCGGGAACTGCGTGCCTGGGGTCCCCAACCCCCTCTCACTGCAAGGGTGCCCAAAGCTATCCAGGTTTCCAGGGGCCCAACCTGATCAAGCATCGAGGGCAATGTCATCCTCATCGCTCTCCCTGAGAACATCTTATGAGGAGAAACATGGTTGAATGGGCCCCTCTTGTTCCCAGTGGGAAACTGAGCCCCTCCCCTCCGGACCCCCACAGGGACCTGAGGTAGGCCTTTCAGCACAACCACTCTACCAGAGGCACTGAACAAAGATGATCTGAATCTATGAGCCTTCCCTCCAGGGCAAGAGTGAGGGTGTGCACACAAATCTCTGTTGTGTCTTTTTGGGTTGGGGGGTGTTGCAGGACGCCACCACCCGTCTGCCACATTGACTGGGCCCCCTGGGGCTGCAGGAGGACATGGGACCACCTGATGAGATGCCGTGGACCAGGACTCAGGAACAGAGGGGCAGCCCCATTGATATGTTGGTGACCTGGAGACTCTCTTTTTCTTCTCACTGCCCCATGGCACGCCATCTTCCTTATCGGCCAGATGTTCTTCTTGAGTGGCAGAAGGGGTTCCTCTCTCCCTTCTCTGCTTTGTTCCCCTTATCCTCGCCCCAGGTGGGGAGGTCTAGGGATGCTGCAGCCCGCTCCCACAGGCTTGCAAGAGTCAACTGTTAAATGTTCAGGAATTTTGTGAGTGGGCTGTGAATCCCAGCCACCATTAAAAATTAAATTATATGAACTTTTTGTTCATTATTGCCTCCTAACCAGCCTTTCTAGACATTTTTTTCTACCACCCTCCCCATGAGATTTTAATATCACAGATATACTGCTGTATGTCTATTTGTGTGCTGGATATATATCTATGCTTTATATATAAAAAGGGTAAGACTTTTTCCCCCTACCAGGAACCAATTGTCACCCCTTTTGAGAATGCATGCTATAAAAACTCACAATTAAATAAATTAAAAACAAAAGTAACATGTACTCAAAACTCATCGCTTCCTAAATATTTTATTACAATTTTGTTATTATCCAGTCTTTCAAAGTTGTGTATAAATCTACCTTTTTTCCCCGAGAGAGCTGGTCGTTCAACATTTACTAGCACACCATCAGGCAGGTCTTTTAACAAAACAGCAGACACTTTGAAAGGTGATTAATTTTAGTCGAAGAAAGATTGATTTGTCTAGCAAACACCTAACTTGAAGAAACATTGGGAGGACCTGGAGAATTCCAGTGACTGCGGGCCGAAGAGGAAGAGGAGTTCAGGGAGAGAAAGGCCCTCTGAGGCTGACTCCATATTGGATGAAGGGCAACACTGAGTGAAAGATTAAGTGTGTGTGTGTGTGTGTGTGTGTGTGTGTGTGTGTGTGTATGCACACACGTGCATAATCTCCATCCTCATGATCTAGGAGTCCTTATTTTTTCCTCAGGTGTTGTGCACACCTTTACACGTTCCAGGTCGGGGCATAGAGTTGAGGGCCCCTCCCCCCCTCTAACCCATTTCCTCCTAGTGTCTTCTGTCTGGAGTCCCCTGTGAACACCCGAACCTCCATTCTGAATGGTGTGCAGAGCCCTATGGGAACACAAAGAAATCAACAACGCTGCCTGGCCTTGAGGAGAGGGAGAAGACAAGACCTTCGCAGGCAGAGATGCAACGGGTGAGCATTGCCTCACCCCCTCCTCTCTGAGCCTCAGTTTCCTCACCATTGAAACGAGAGGGTGGACTGAGTTCCAGGGGGTCCTTTCCTCTCACTATCCTTGCGTAGAGGACTCTCTTCTTCATTCCACCTGGACGAGGTCCTGCCCAGCCACTTCGTCCGCCCTCTCCTCTGGCCTCACACATCTCCCATCTACCTGCAGTGTGGTGTTTTAAAACTCAGCCCAGCTCCAACTGCTTCACCCCTGAAAGGCAACATGCCAGAGGGCAGAGATGACCCAAACGCTGCACTGTACCTGCGAGGGGCAGTCCATGAGCCATGACCAGTCTATCCCAATGCCAGCGTCCTCATCTTTAAAACAGGATAAAGCCCACAGTGCCCGTGAAGATGCATGAGCCAAGGTGTTGTGCCATAGTAGGTTCCGGTGATGGACTGAGTTGTGTCCCCCTCAAGTTCATATGTTGAAGCCATAACTTCTCAGTACCTTAGAATGTGACTGTATTTAGAGACAAGGTCCTTCAAGGGGTAATTAAGTTAAAATGAGGCCCTTAAGGTGGACCATAACCCAATCTAACCGGTGTCCTCGTCAGAAGAGGAGAGCAGGACCCAGAGACACCAGGGGCAAGCATGCCTAGAGGATCGACCGCGTGAAGAGGCGACGAGAGGGTGGCTGACTGCGAGCCCAAGAGCGAGGCTAGGAGAAATCTAGCCTCCTGGCACCTTCATCTTGGGCTTCTAGCCTCCAGATCTGTCAGGAAGTATATTTGTTTAACTCACCCAGTCTGTGGTATTTTGTTATGGCAGCTCTAATACTAGACTAACAATACTTATGAAGCACTGATTCTGCCTTTGATTCACATCAGCCTTGTTTTTCGTGTGTGTGAGGGCGAGACCCAGGCAAGTGGGTCTTTTCCTGTGTCCCCAGAGGGCACAGTTCAGTGTCTGCACAAAGTACCTGGGTCCTCATTGTCAACTTTGCCCTCCTGCAGCCAGGGTGGGGGGACCCGCTGTCACCCACCCCGTTGCTTTTCAAACTTCAGGCCATAGAATCAGTTTAGTGACTGACGTGAGGGCTTTTCAAAAATAATAACAGAATAGCAGAGAATAGAAAATACCAGAGTGCATCTCAGGCAGGAAGGGGGAACATTATTTCATAAAACTTGTGTTTGGCTTTACATATTTGTCAAAATAACAACAAATTATTTTAAGGGCTATGAATTATGTTTTTATGTCTGTTTACTGCACTGGTGATTAATGTGTTCTTACTATGAATTGTAATCCAAAACTTCTGAAAAAACACTGATCTACAGTTGTTCTCAGTTTCTCTTAGAGTGACTTTATAGTTGAAAAGCCAGTCAGCTGTCCAGGGGAGGCTCGGAATTGGGGGGCGGGAGGGCTAGGCCGTCAGGGCGTGGGCCTGAAACAGATGCCGCCACTTTGTCCAGGCAGATAGCCATGGACCTCTGGCCTTAGGTTCTTTCCTCTCTGTGTCCTGGCACAAGTGACATGACTTCCCTGGGCCTCAGTTTCCCTACCTTTAGTGGGGGACTTACAAAACCTCCTCACAGCAAGGGGTGCTGTGACGATGACCGGGAGCCAAGGATCCTGACGGCCCCACCCACTGAAGTGAGAGGCAGTGTTGTTATTTCCTCATTTTGTTCAGGCCTCTCTGCTCTGGTAGGCCAAATGGTTTTTCCTTTTCTACCTCAAGAGAAAGAAGTGCATGTGTCCCCCACCCCTTGGGCACACCTCGCTGGAGATGGGCCAGGGACTCAGAGGTCTCCAGGGAAGCATTTAGTCTCCAGAGGCTAAACTCCATGGTGAGACACTCCTAACCCTAAGGATTTTATGCAAATAAAATGAAATTCTGGTAAACTCTCGAAGCAGCTTTGGAAGGGCAGTAATGTCCTAGGAGGCCAGGAGAGGAGCAGCCTCCTACCCTTCACCCAGGAAACAGAGGAGCCTGAGCCTGCCGCCCGCCCTCCGCAGCCCGGCTGGGTTTCCAGGAACATTGCCTGCAAGCCCTGAGTCACTGCTAGGAGCCGTCCTGGGCCCCCGGGAGTGCAGGCAGCACCAGCGCCTTGCCACCAGGTGGTTCCCTGGATCTGTGCCCTGGCCACCCCCTCCCTCAGTCCAGCCCCTTTTCTCTGGGCTTCTTCTTCAAACTCTCTGAAACCCATGTTGGCAAACCTACCTCCAAACAGGGAAGCTGGACATGAGTGGAACATCTGGAATTCCTAGAGGATTTATAATGCAGCACCTGAAACAGGTGGAGGTAGCTGACCCTCTCCCCCACCCCGTCTCCGACTCTGCCTCCAGCTCAGTCACTGGTCTTTCCTCTCAGGTCCGGTGTCACATCTAAGTCACCATCCTGACCTCCATGGCCTTATTGGGAGCAGAGCACATGGGATGCAGAATCAGTGGTCCTGTTTCTAGACTAGCCCCGCCTCTAACTGTGCGTGACCTCAAGCAGTGCACCCTCGCCTCTCTGGGCCTCAGTTTGTACAGATGAGGTTCAATGGGTGCACTGGCTGGTGGGGGATGGGTCAGTACTTGATTTTCTGTAAGATTCAGACCTTTATCTATTCTGCCTTTTTAAAATTCTAGGAAATGGACCATAGGAGAGGAAACCATGCTGGGTTCTGCCCCAAAGAGAAAAATGGGCGCCTGCATTCCTGGGGAGGCAGCGGAGCTTCTGAGCCACGGGACCGCTTTCCGGGGTGTGCAGTCTGGTTGGTGGGGCAGAGAGTGCGCACCCTTTCTGCAGCCTGCACTAGCAGGGGTGCGTTCTGGTCTGCCCAGGGAGTACCTGGGTCCGGGGCGGGTGTCAAAGCGGTCATCCCCCACACAGCACCTGCGTTCTGCACCAGAGCCCAGAAACGGGGAACTTCTCCTTGGCAGCCCTTACTAGCTATTCTCCCTTGTCCTCCTCTGTCTCAACTCAGAGACCCTCTGCCTTATTCTGGACATGCCCATTGTCCAGGGCCAACTACTGGGACTCCCAAGCCCCCACCCACTCAACCTGCCCCCAGATCATCCCTGTCACTGCCTCAACAAGCTGTCCTTCGGAGAGGCAGAAGGTCAACAGATAATCAGCCCCTCTGGCCCAGAATTTCACTTGGCAAAATTCATCCTCAAAAAAAAGAGGTCCTCAGATATTCTTTCTCCTCTGTGAAACCTGCTTTGACCAATACCCCCACTCCCTTCCCCTCCCCCATCCTCCACATTCAGTTCAGATGTTCAGTTTGTTAATCATTTATCCACTTGATGCATATTGATTGATGGCTACCCACCCTGCTCAGCTGGGTACTGCCTTAAGGAGAGCAAAACCAGATCCGACTCCTCCTCTTCAGCGTTTACGTAGGCCTTCCTCCCCGCCTCCAGCGCTCCATCCTGCACCAGCTCCAGACCAGCTCCCAAGGCCTGCACTGTGTCCTCTGCGGTTCTGTTGCTCAGCACCGAGGAAGTGCCTATCATTCCTTCAATAAGAAGTGCCTATTATTCCTGAAGAATAATAGGTCTTCAGTATATTGCAGCTGCCATTTGGCTAAGAGGGAAATCGGTTTATGCCTGAAGCTGGTCCTAACTCTGTTATGTAGGTATAACAAAAGACGGGAACAGTAAGTGGGCTAGACATTGGGTTAGGCTGAGCTTCAACGGCCAGCCTACAGAGTGCAGTGTGGCCACGACCATCGGATTATAAATGCATTCTCTTTTTGGCCCCGCAATCCCACGCCTAGGAGTTTATTGACAGATGGATGCTCACATAGGTACAATGACGTATGTACAATGTTAGTCAGTGTAGCATTGTTTGCAACAGATTGGAAACAACTTAAGTGTTCACCCATGGAGTCTGAGGTGTAAAAAAACAAAACAAAGTGATTAAGAAAGCTCTCTTTGAATATAAATAGGAACCTCTAAGATAAACTTAATTTAAAAAGGAAAGTGAGGAAGAGCATGGTAGTTCATCTCTCTTTGTTTAAAAAATGGCGGGGGGAGGCGCACGGAGTGCTGGGGAAGAAACACAAATACGTACACATGTAGTTGTTTAGATATGCATAGAAGGGTCCAGCAGGGAGCATTCACTGGAAAGGGTGCCCTGGGAGGAAAACTGGGCAAACGGGGAACGAAGTGAAAAGAAACCTTTCCAATGAATATCTGGATCTTTTGAACATTACCACCATGTAAATGTGTTACCTATTAAATAAATAAATAATAAAATTAATTATAAACACTATGAGGCAACATTGGAAAATGCTTTAATATAGGTGGGAAAATTTTTTAAAAAGATTTTATTTATTTCTTTTTTAGAGAGAGGGGAAAGGAGGGAAACATCAGTGTGTAAGAGATACGCTGATTGGTTGCCTCTGGCATGACCCCACCTGGGGACCTGGACTGCAACCCAGGCATGTGCCCGGACTGGGAATCGAACTGGTTACCTCTTTGTTCTCAGGACGACACTTGATCCACTGAGCCTCATCAGCCAGGGCAAGGTGGGAACATTTTTTAAATTGTATTTAGTAGGATTATAACTATGTAAAATAAATGCATGTTAAAATTTCTATTGTGGAAGAAACATTCTAGGTAATTTTTATTTCCTTTTTCCCTTGCATTTTCCCAGAAGTTTCAATTATATATCTATTGTTTTCATTATTGGGAAAAAAAGTGACTCAGAAAATACAAGTACACTAAGAGAATTGTATGTGTATTTTGTATAATCTCATTTAGGAAAAGAAGGCATTGAAAAAGCATGAAAGAAAATATGCAAAATTGTTCACAGTGGTTGTCTCTAAATATACTAGCTGAAATTTAAAATATTAAAATATTTTGTATTATTTTCATGATGAAAGGAAGGAAGGAATCCTAGTGGAAGGGAATTCTTCAAACTAATAGTTATGTTAGGGTAGTAAGATTATGGGTCTTTTTTGCTGACTTGTTCAGTTTTCCAAGCTTCTCACTATGTGGTTTTGTTGTTATTTTAGCCGGACCAAAACCCTCGTTGCTGCAGAGCAGGGCTTCACCCCGCAAATACCTGCAAATTTGTGCTAAAGAGCCAGAACTCCAGGCCCTGGCTGGTGTGGGTCAGTGGACCGAGTGTCAGCCTGCAAAAAGGTCGCCTGTTGGGTTCCTGGTCAGGGCACATGCCTGGGTTGTGGGCCAGGTCCCCAGTTGGGGGCGTGTGAATGACAGCCAATCAATTTGTCCCTCACACATTGGTGTTTCTCTCTCTCATTCTCCTTCTGTTCCTCTCTCTCTCAAATAAATAAATAAATAAATAAATAGATTGATTGATTGATTTTTTTTTTTTTTTTAAGAACTAGAGCTCCTAACTGCTTGTTATTCATCCCAAGTAACAAAGCAAAAGGAGTTGCTCTGGATGATGGGAGATTGCTGGGACCATGGGTGACATGTTTCTGGGGAGAGAGAGCAAAAGTGAGGGCACCCTTAGTCCCTTAAAATATTTTAGTGGGAAAACACTAATGGAGCCCCAACAGCCTGGTTTGGTGCTGGATGAGTAAAGGGTAACAAGACCCAGTCCCTGCCCTCTCTGGGAGCTAGCCACCTATGGAATTCTAAGGCAAGGGTGTTTTATGCAGAGATGGGAAGGGAGTCCTCGGTGAGGTCTGAGCAGGGGCCCGACAAGATCTGGCCTCATAGGCAATGGCCAACTTCACCAATGGACAAAATTAGACCTGTCCAAAATTAGGACTGTCCAAGGGTTGAACCCTGACTGGTCCTCGCCTGCCTTTGCATAGTGAGCACAAGTCCAAGCAGAATCTTCTGGGTGGAAGGATACCACTAGTGATTATAAAGCAAACTGTCCAACAAAGGTTCGGTCATCCAAACTCAAGAGACCTGGGTTCTGATTCTGGGTCTGCCATTAACCAGCTGTGGGACCTTGGACAAGTAATTCCACCTTCATGAGCCTCAGTCTCCTCATCTGTAAAATGGGAAGAACCATAATAATAATAAATAGTACCTGCCCTGATTACCTCCCAGGGTTTTGGGAAAAAATCAGATAATATAATGTATATAGTATATAAAAGTCCTTTAAAAGTATAAAGAATATCATCTGATGAATGGACAAAGTATGGTATACCAATACAATGGAATACTAATCAATCTTAAAAAAGAATGAAATGTTGATATATATACTACAACGTGGATGAACCTTGAAAACATCGTGCTAATGTTTCCCTTAAGAAAGAAGACAGACACAAAAGGCCACATATTGTATGATTCCATTTATACGAAATATCCAAAACAGGCAAACCCAGAGAGAGAGGCAGACTAGGGGCGCGCAGTGGCTGGGGGCAGGGATAAACAGGGAGTGACTACTTAATGGGCACAGGGTTTCCTTTTGAAGTGAGGATTGTGTGCAGGAATAGCTGAATGGTGATAAAAGTTGCACAACACTGTGAATGTACTAAAGCCACTGAATTGTACAGTTTTAAAACTGGTTAAAAGGGTAAGTTTTTTACATGTATTTTACCACAATTTAAAAAAACTGCAATAGCTATAAATGATGATTCAAATCCGAGTTTATTATTCAGATTATTTCCACAAGTAATAATCAAAAGGATTAGATGTCCAGGATTTCAGAGTCCTTCGCCTGTACCAGGACAATGTGAGAAGTGACTGGAAAAGAAAGAAAGGAGCTCACACTCGGAATGTGTGCGGAGCCCCAGGGACGCAGACCAGCCGTTCAGCCGAGGAGCAGTGTGACCCGAGGGGAAACCCAGAGCGCCAAGGCTGGGGATGCACCCTGATCTGGGAATTTCAAAATCCATCTGCGTGGGCTCACCCTTTAATTTAGTGGCTGTGTGATCCCTTTGGGAAGATTTCAGACCCAACCTCCTGCCCACAAACCATTTCCCAGCCAGACTGGAAGGGTCCTTTCTGGTTCTTGCGCCAAGGGTAAAGGGCAGCTTCCTGGACCTAAAGGGACCCAAACCTGGTTTAGCTCCCGAGTGACCTCAAACTTGTAAGGCTTCAGAGCTGGAGACTTCTTGATGACAATGACGCAACATTTAATGACCATAATGATACGACATAATAAGAGTAACGATTCACAAGACACTCAGATGGGCAAAGAAGATATTGTTCTTTTTTTTTTTTTTCCCTGTTATGGATTTAATCTGCCTCTTTCACCCCACTTCAGGGAGTAGAGCTGGGAAGGGAAGGGACAACAAGCCAATGAGACCTCTTTGTTCCCATTTAACGTGCATCTAATAGATAATATTCAGTCACCTCATTAATAGGGCCACTCCTCCCTTCTCTTGCCGGCCTCCCCACACCACCTTGGGAGTCAGCTCTCACACGCGGAGCCCACTGCTTCCCCGCCTTTGTCCTTCTGTCCCCACACTGCCCAGGGCCTGAGGGGCAGGCACACACTCTCTGCCAGGGTTTCCTAAACTTTCCAGGGAAGAAGCAGGAACTGGGGGTACTAAGAACGCGATGGAGGTGATTTGGGGCAGGACCCAAGATTTCTTGTTTGAATGCCTCCCAGGAAATTTAGAGACATGCTGAGTTCTCTATAGACTGGCTTACACTAATCTTCATGGTCAAATCCTCCAGGCTGAAAACATTTATAAAATCATTTCCTCCTCCTCAAAGCCTGGCTTCCGAGATTATTGAGTACCCTAAACATCAGAAAGGGAAACTTGTTGGTTGAAGGAGAGCAGTGACTTTGCTGTACAAACTGGAATTTGCACCTCTTTTGATGTTCCAGAAACCCAGATTCTGGCCTGCGGAGCTTCGGAGGTCAACATGATGAATGAAGCTATGCTTCCAAAAATATCTTTTAAATATCCCCATTTACTAACAATAATAATACCTAACATTCATTGAAAACTTACTATGGGTAAGGCATTGTATTACATGCATTCATGGATTATCTTTCTTAATCTTCACAGCAACCTTACGCTATAAACTATCCCCCGTTTATAGATAAGGAGACTGCCACGGTGTTATAGAGGTTAAACAATTTGCCCTAGGTCACATCGCCATAGTGAAAGAGACAGGACTTACAGTGACGTGTAGGTGACTCTGGGGTTCTTTTAATCACTAAGATGCCTCTTCCCTATGTGAGTTGGAGGCCTCTTAGAAATCCTGGTCTAACTTTCCTATTTCTTTTTTTAAAATTTAATCTTTATTGTAATTTTTTCCATTACCATTTAGTCCCCTTGTACCCTCCTCCCCGACCTTCCTATTTTAGACCCAGGCTTGGAGAGGGAAAGTGACTTGCCAAGGACACAGGGGCTAGTCAGCAGGAAGGTGGAATTGCACCCCAGGCCCAGGACTCCTGATCCAGGGCTCCTCCCCTCTGCCCCAGCGCCAGCATTGGACGTGGGACGCACTTGGCTTTCGCTGCTGTGCAGAGCCGAGGAACTGCCTGAGGACAGCAAGTGATCTGCCGACGGTTTCATAATTTCAGCAAACTCTTAAAATGAGAGGGGCTCTTCCAAGAGCATTGCTTCAATGTTGTTGCACCATGTGTTTCTATTCATTGATTTCTAATGTGCACATTTCTTGGTTATGACTCCAAACCATTTGCGGTCTAATTCTGTTTTGCAGATTTTTAGGAATTGAAAAAGTGTGAGGCTGGTAGCCCTATCAGGGCGTCCCTGGACCCCTCCAAGCTTGTTTCACCTTTGCAAAGCGCAAAACCCTGAGGCAGGGAACTCCTTTGAGGGTGTGAGTAATTGGGGTGAGAAGCCTTTTCAACTCTAGTCACAGGATCTTTGTCCCAGCACATTTCACAACTTGGAAGAGGGAACTCCGAATCCCAAGTGGAGGAAAAAAGGGAGTTCACATTCAGTAAGTGGCTGCAATGAGCCAGACCCTGTGTTAAATACTTAATAGTTATTTCATTTAATTCGCACCCTTGCTTAAGAAGGCTGATACTATTATCCCCATTTTACAGATAAAATCAAGGCTCAGAGCAGGTAAATTTGCCTGAGGTCCCACAGCTTTTAAATTAGCTGACCTAGAATTTGAACTCGGCATCTGTTGAACTCCTGAGACTGTATGTAGGATTCCATGGAGCCTTCAAGGGTGACATGCACCTCCAGGCTTTACCAGGGCTTGCAGGTCCCACCATCTGCTGATAGGCATGGCTTTTTCTCATCCTCCCTCATCTCTGATGGTCCCCTGGGTTGGTGGTCCTGATTATGTGCTGCACTCCTCTGGAGGTCAAGCTGCCCATGTCAGCTTTCACTTTCTGGCTGGGAGGAGTCAACGGCCTTAATGAGGTGGTAGTCTGGAGATGTCAATCACTGCATGGCCCACCCACACCTCTCCTGGGAGACTTCTTACCTAGAAGCCTGCTCTCCAGGGTCCCAGCAAATTGCTCCAAGGTGGATGCCTGACCAAGGTCAGTTCAGATGTAACTAGCTCAGCTCCTTGTGCTCTGTGGGATCCTTCTAGCAAAGAGGAGCTCTTTCCATCAGATGTCTTGCCAAAAATTGGAAACTGGGCACTGAATCAGTAGAGACATTTGAATTATAAATGCTGTGATGTAGAAAGGGGACGAGGAAGTCGGGGAAGGTGTGATGATCCACTTCTGCACTGATGAATAAATAAGCCAAACCTCTGTGATGGGGAAAGAGTGGACTCTATGTGCCGAGAGGGGCAGACGAGCTCCTCCAATGTACACGACAGTTGCAGTCTCCACAGTTCCTGCCCTTGGATTCCCATGAGCCCTCCGCAGCCTTTCATTAAACCCCCTTTTCCTGGGGTAAATTGAATGTTTCTTCTCTTCCTTGAAACTAAAGAAGCTTTGTCTAGAGCAAGAGGAAACTTGAAATAATTTATAAGGTTTGAACTTCCTTTCAATTGGCAAAGAAGACCTTTGGGTTAAGAGCTCCCAAAGGGTTGGAAATCACATGGAGAAGCTATAAAGCGGTGAGTAACAAGTGGTCACATAGTTTTGCAGTTGTCTGTTGCTATGAATGATAACATCCCAAAAGTACAGGTTTAAAACAACCATCATTGCTTTTGTTTACAAATCCATAATTTAGGCAGGCCTCAAGAGGGACAGCCCATCTCTGCCCCACTCGGCGTCAGCTGGGGTGGCTTGAAGGCCGAGGCTGGAATCACCTGAAGGCTCACTTACTCACCTGTCTGGAGGTTGGTGCTGGCTGTTGGCTGGGGCCTCAGCCGGGGCTGTCGGCCAGATACCTACATGGGGCCTCTCCATATAAACCATGTGCCCCTTCCTTGTGACACGGTAGTTAGGTTCCAAGAACAAGTATTCCAACGGGACTGGGTGGAAGCTGTATCCGCTTAATGAGCTTAGTCACACGGCATCATGGGTCCACTCCGATTCAAGGGTATAAAGCACACCCAATGGGCGGAGCGTCAACATTACAGTGTAAGGAGAGGATGTTGGATGGGCTATGTTGCGGTGCCCATCTTCGCAAAATAAGCTGTCGCATATAACCAGTGAGCTATAGGCGTTAGGAAGATGGATAAAGCCCCCGTCTCCTAGTCAGACAAATGCCTGTTAATTGTAGCAACAGATCAAGAGGCTCAGTAAAACTGCTGCCGCAGCGAGAATTATGAAAAGCAGGGGAAAGTATAAAGCACAACAGTGTGGGACCATGTAATGCAGACCTCAGCAGCCCTTGAGAGTCTCACTAGCAGCACATTCAAGGTGAACTGGAACCCGCTGTTAAGATTGGCGGGATGGGATGATACATCTTGGGATGATTTACATTAGAAATCATTAACAACATTTTGACTTTTAAATGGATAACTTCACTAACAGATTAACCTTCCCTCATGATGACAGATAAATATTACTATAGTATCTGATAATTATTTTATGTGTAACCTTCCAAGATCAACCGACCTTACTTAGAACTCTCTTGGAGATATCATTCCATTATATTCTAGCCTCTATTGCTGTTGAAGGGAAGTCTGCTGTTACTCTATTTTAGTTCCTTTGTAAGTTATCTGTCTTATTTCCCTGGTTGCATTTAAGATTTTTTCTCCCTGCCTTTGGTGTACCGTGTTTGCTCTTACATATATGTCTACCCATGGAGTTAAAAGTATTCTGCTCAGGGTTCAATATGATTCTTTAATCTGACGACACATGTTGTTTATTAAGGTACCTGTCTGGTCTTTGTCCTGGGTTCCTGGAAGGGAGCTTCTAAATGCTTCCTAATTTTCCTGAGTGATAGGAGTGTCTTTGTTAACCGTGATCTGGCCCTCAGACCACACCAGAGTTTACATTAATGATGACACAGGATGGGGGCTCGTCATACCAGAAAGACCAATCATGTGATTAGAGGGTTGGGGATTTCAGCCCTGATACCAGCCCAACTTACTCTGGGGTGGGGATAAGGGCTAGAGATTGAGTACAATCAATTATGCATATATAACGAAACACCGATAAAAACCCTGGACACCCAAAGCTTGGGTAAGCTTCCTGGTTGGTGAATGTATTGATGAGCTGGGAAGGTGACACGTCCTGATTCCACAAGGAGGGCTCATGCAAAGTCCACGTTTGGGACCCTCCCAGACCTCACTTTATGTGTCTCTTCATTGAGCTGGTTCTGGTTTGTATCTTTTACAACGAAACTGTAATCATTAAGTATAGCACTTTCCTGAGCTCTGTAAACCATCCTGGCAAATTATGGTACCGGAGGTGGTCATGAGACTTGTAGCCAATCGGTCAGAAGTAAGGATGGCCTTGGGGACCCCTGAACTTGCATCTGGATCTGAGTAGGGCTGTCTTATTGGGGACCATGCCCTTATCTTGGGGAGGCTGTGCTGCCTCTGGGTTATTGCTACCAGGATCGCACTGTGGTGCTGCACACATCTTTCTTCACTCTGGAAAAGATTTCAGTGTTACACGCATGTGCTCATCAAATACCACACTGAGTTACTGAGAAGCCTTGAATGATTCCTCATTGCCTGTTCTTTCTTTTTTTTATTTATCAATTTTTAGACAGGCAGAGAAAACATCGGATTTGTTGTTCCACTTATTTATCTATTCATTGGTTGTGATTGGGAGATCAAACCCATAACCTTGGTGTATTGGGGTGATGCTCTGACTGACTGAATTACCTGGCCAGGGCTGCCTGTTCTTTCCATAGGAGGGAACTGTGGCCCCTTCGCTTGGCATCAACAACATGCCAATAGGAAAAATAATGTCATACCTTTGATGTCAGAATACGACAGTATAAAATAAAGGCAGCATGGTAGATGGCATTCATGTTCCTTTGGTGGACTTTATTGGTGCTCTGCACAGATCTTTCCCGATCCCTTTTCTGGCTCTGTTCCTTCTCCCAAGTTCTGTGTGATTTTGCTTCTAAAGCCATGCAGGGTCACTCCCACGGGGCTACTAGAGCTGCGTCACCTAGGTCCCAAAAGCTGAGAGTGCCCATTTGCCTATGTGCCCTTGGAGCAGTTCCCAACCGATGACCGACAGCTGTGGAAACAGGGAAGCCTAACTCCACTGCCTGGAGTTGGGACAGGCTCTGAGGTACAATTCACACTCCAGAACCCCCTGAAGGGTAAGGCTTAGCCCAGGACTGTGTCGGAAATTATACCCTTAGCTTTGTCTCCTTCCCTGTCCTGGTCTCCCAGTCCTTTTCTGGATTCCTGTAGGAGTACTTCTTAGTAAATCACTTGCCACTAATCCTTGACTCAGGGTCTACTTCTGGAGAACCTAAAACATTTTCCAATCATTCACTACTGAACAGGTTGCCACATGACTTGCAAGGTCTGAGGGGTAGGGGAACCTATTTCTCAGCCCCCACTGAGTCAAATGGCAATGCGATGTGCTTAGACCAATGGAATGTGACGAGAAGTAATGTATGCCACACATTACTTGACTCTTCAGAGTCACCACATTACTAGAATTGCTCTTTTCTCTGGGGAAAGGCCAAGATAGTGGCTGCTCCTTCAGTCTGGGTCCCAGAACAAGACACGCAAAGCAAAACCACAGCTGATACACAGCCAATATGTAATGCGAGCAAGAATACACCCTTATTATCGTTAAGGCCCTGAGATTTGGGGGTTGTTACTGTAGCCTAACCTAACGGATATAATACAGGCAGGGTAGTATAATAGTTAAAAGCATGTGTCCTGGAGTTAGATGACCTTGGGTCAAAGCCAAGCTCTGCCACATATCTATATAACCTTGGCCAAGTTATTTAGCTGACTTTCAGTTTCTCCATCCAAAAAATGGGAATATTAACGATAACCACCTCATAAGGTCACTGTGAGGATCAAATGAGTTAACATATATAAAGTGCTTCGTCAATGCCTGGCACATGGTAAACGATTAATAATTATTAACTAAAGTGAACTATAATTATGAGTGATAGCTCATCCCCAAGTTTTCAATGTTTCCTCCCACAACTGTTGAGCTCGTTGGTTGCCTTCCCGGCATGCAGTCTCGATTTCTACTTGGGGATCTATACGGTTCTGGGGAAATGGACTTCACTTGTCCTAAGGAGAGACAAACAACCAATAGTGTGCTGGTAAACTGGATCCCAGGAAGGAGGAACGGGGGCCAATTTCCATGGTGTACTGGAAATACTCCCTCCACGGCCAATTTCACTACCAATGGTTTAAAAACTGGTTTGCAAATTTCTTGAATAGTTGACAATCACGTGGTGAACCAGTACTCCTCTATGCCATTCCTCCAGGCATAATACAGAAGCGCAAGCTGCTCCAAACAGTGAGAATCTCAGGACTTCTACAACTCTAATCAAACATAAACATTTCCCTTGCATGTTGTAAAATATAAAAGAGCTTTCTAAAGGGTATTAAGTTGAACACGTGAAACTGCCAATATGTAACTAGTTTTATCTGTATCAAGGGCAGTATCATATGAATCAGCCGAACAGATCGAATTCACAGGAAAATGGCAGAAGAAAGGGAAGAGGAGGTAAATCCCACCAGAAGCAAAACTGAAGTAGGATCATGTGGATTTTAAAGAGATGCTAATCCTTCATTCCACAATGGGTATTAAATAGAATTTTGGACAATTAGCTTCTTTATTATTCAACTATATGTTCTCTGGAAAGCATCATATTATATACCACACAAGCTTATGCATCTTCATTCTCCCAATCTTGTTTTCATAGCACTAGGTTTTTTCCATCACAAGCAAAAAATTCAGAAAGATCTCAGCAGAGATTTTGGTGAACACCTTTCGACAGGTGTTGGGGGAAGCTTGAGGTCAGACTATCCAGGGAGTTCCGTTTTTCTCGCCCTAAACTCCTCCTTCCCCTCCCTGAGCCGCAGGCAACGCATCGGTGCGGTGGGTATAAGAACTGCGCTCGGTGTGCGGCTGTGAGGATTAAACGGGGAAATACACATTCGGGGCAAGGCGCTCGGTCTACAGGAGCCATTACTAAGTAAGACACTTTAAGCACCCGGCGGCTCTTGCCGAGCGTAGCCCCCAGCCTATGGGGAGCGAGGCGGCCGGCTGCGCGTCTCCATTTCCACCGCCACCACCGCCCCCTCCGCTGCTTCCCAGAGGCCCCTGCGGAGGGCGTGGCGCCCCTTCCCAGAATTCCCGGCAGCTCGGTCCCCGGGCGGCGGCCCCAGCGGCCGGAAGTCCAGCTTGGGCAGGTCTTGGCGGCCCGTCCCTGGCCCCATCGCGGAGGCCCCCCTGCTGCCACCTCCTGCCACCTCCCTCCCCCGCCCGCCCCCCACAGTGTATCCCACCGAAGCATCATGCCCAGGCGGCCTAGATACGTTAGCACACAGGTCCACGCCCGACAGCACGCTCTGCTTTCCGCCCACAGATGACATACGTCGTCCCTGCACTGAACAAAGCCCAGGCACCGCAGCATACGTAACGTGTGCAAAGCACAACACAAGTGCATCTACACACGTGGCGCATCTCAGGGCCCAGACGGAACACAGAACTCAACGCATAAAGCATTCACTTTGCTGGCCAAAGATATGAATACATCCCATAACACACCAAATGTAGCCCAACCACAGCGCACCATGTATTTTGCACACACTACACATGCACACACTACAAACGCCATGTATTTTGCCAAGAGATTACACGAGTCACCCACACACGGGGGTAGACGTCACACACACATATACACTGTCCCTCCTTACACAATCGACATGTTACGTTCCACACTACACCAAACAAAAAATATACACTTAAGCCCCTGCTGAAGAAAACACGTTAATTTTACACAAACGTCATGAATACACTACCCAGATCACATTCAATACAACATACTATACAAGCCCTAAGCGTAGGGACACACCTCACAAACACATGCAAACATCACATCTTCACACATTCAGCAACATACACACAACACACAAAACCTAAATGTACCAACATACCCACACCACACCCACTGCTCACAAATGTGAATCATTGCATACGTACCCACACTCAGCACACTGGACATATAGGTACTACACGGAACAAAACCACACCCACAGCTGGCCCACACAGGCACACCTAAGGTGACCAGCCATCCTGTGTGCCCAGGACTGGCCTGGTTTAAGCACTGAGGGACCTATGTCCTGGGAAACCTCTCGATCTCGGGCAACCCAGGGTAATAGTCACCTCACACATTATTCAAATGAATCAGGCCTGGACCCTTAATTAATACCAGTAACAAGGACTGAGCAGGTCTGGGGGCAGGAAGAGGGGGCTACAGTGGCCAGGAGGTTAGGAGCCCCAGGCCTGGTTCCCTGAGTACCAAGTCTCATGCCCCCTCCCCACCTCATCTCTAGCGGGAAATGCAACTAGGGAGGAAATGCCTTTAAAATGAAGTTGCTGTCAACACCTTCCAAAAAAAGGAAAGAGTCAGAGAGGCTTAACCGCACCTGACTCTGGGATTTTGCCATTGAAAAGCACTTTTACTGAACTTATCTCATCTAATCCTTACAAAAACCTGTGAAGTGGGTAGTGTAGGTGCTATTATGACGACACCAGAGAAACACAGACACCTGCCTAAAGTCACATAGCACATGTCACAGGCACAGCGTGTTTAGACGAAGTTCCAGCTCTCTGGTCCCCCAGCGCAGGCTTTTCCCCTCCTGCTGGCTGTCTGCACAGGCCCCTCCACCCCCCATCTTGGTTGAGACACCTTGGCTAGAATCAAGAAGCCACCTGTCTTGAGCCACCACCTTCAAAAGCCTTTCATTCCATCCTAATGGGGCAAGGCGCCCAGGCTGCCCCACCCTCAGGGTGGATTAGGTCTCCACCTCCCTGTTAGGGTTTAAAGTACTTCAAAGAGTTCCCTACACCAAATAGCTCTCACCGGTTTTGTCGGGTAGCTAGGAATCACAGCAGGAGAGACAGACCCCTTCAAAAAAGGCATTGTGCCTTGGAGGCCCCTGCTCAAAAGTCACCTGTATCCCTGGGAGGGACTTCAACACTGCAACCTCCAGTACCCTAGCGGGCATTGTCTCCCCTGTCACTCTGGGCATTGCAACAGGCATTACCTAGTGCCAGCTTGCTGATGGAATTGGACAGTCGCTAACAAGTCCTGTGAGAATGGAGACCGGGATGGGGAACTTTGGTTGTGAATGAAGGAGGGTGTGAGAAGGGTACACAGTGACTTGGACCAGGGAAGACAGGATAGTAGAGATATGGGGTGTTGAGAAAGATGGGGACACACCATTGGCAGGAGTGGAGGACACCCTTAGTCTATGGAGGAAGGCAGAGGGAATGCCATGAGATTTCCAGAGATGGCAGGAAAAACAGGGTTGCGTTATTGGGTGGGCATATGTGGGGGGTGGCGAGATCAGTGGGAGGGGACCGTCTTGGGGGGACACTCTGGTTCAACGTTGGCAACACCCTGAGCAGGACACTTGAGCAATCACAGATTATTCCTCTGTGGAAGTTGCCGAAGAAAATGTAAGAACACGGAAAAATGTTTGCGATGTAATGATAAGTGAGAAAAAAGGAGGTTACAAAATGGGACATAGATTGGGATCCCTATTTTGTAACACTGGCT
>PVJD01002303.1:0-209929 GCA_004026545.1 Mormoops blainvillei
AAGCCGGAATCTGATCAATTTACTAAGATATAGGGGACGGAGGAACATGTTAAATGTCACCTAAGCAATGCAATTGGCAAAATTCAGATTCTGAGACATTCTTCATGACAGACAACTTTGTTTCTTCAACAGAAAATTATCAGTAGAATAATGAAGAAGGAACCATAGAATGAGAGACGAATGAACCCTCAACCAATCACATTGCATGGACCTTATTTGAGTCCCGATTCAAACTGTGCGACTGTGATTAACACAATGTGATGCATGTATTGTGCATTTGTTTTTAAAAGTCTTTATCTTTCAGGGACATATTATATTGTCGTCCCAGGTGAAATAATATGATGTCCAGGATGTGCTTCAAGATATTCTAGGTGAAGGTATATTAATTATCTATTGTTGTGTGATAAATTTCCCCCCAATTTAATAGCTTATCACAACAGACATTTATCATCTCACACAGTTTCCAAAGGTGAGAAATCCAGGAGTGGCTTCTGGCTCAGGGTCTCTCATAAGGTTTCACTGAGGATGCTGGCTGAGGGTTGCAGTTGTCCAAACTTTTGTCTAGGGTGGAAGATCTTCTGAGCTCATTCATGTGGCTTTTGGCAAGAATGCTCAGTTCCTTGACAGCAGTGGGTTGGAAGCTTCAGTTTCTTGCTGCATGGACTCCGCCAGAGGACTGTTCCCCACAGAACAGCTGGATCCCCATAGAGTGAATTATCCAACGGACATCAAGAGAGCAACCACGATGGAAACTGCAGGGCCATTCGCCACCTCACCTTGCAAGTGGCATACCATCATTTCTGCTGTACTCTGCTGTATTCTCTGGGTCATAGAGCCCAACCCTGAGGCAGTGTGGGTGTCAGTGTCAGGTGGTGAGGGTCACTGGAGGCCATTTGGGAGCTGGCCACTGGGAGGGAGATGGAAGTAGGCAATGATGGGATGTCATTCAAACGAGATTCGTCGTAAGTTGGTAATGGAAATTTTCTATAGCAAAATGATTTTGTATGTGTGTGTCGGGCAGTGGGGGAGAAAATGTAAATATGTTAGAGACAGAATGCTTGAGTTTAAATCCCAGCTCTGTCATTTATTAGCTGTGAGAACTTGTCAGTTATGCAAACCGTCTGAACCTGGTTCTTCATTTATAAAGCCAGGCTAATCAGAGTGCCGTATCTCTTGGGTTGCTGTGAGACTTGAAGGAGACACTAGTCATGGGTTCTCAAGCCAAAGCTGGTATGTAGGAAACACCGTATAAATATTAGTTGTTAGCAGTATTATCTTCTCTCTTGTCGCAGTCATTCCCTTTCTGCTAGACCTCAAACCCTCCCCAGGACCACCTATTTTCTGGAAGCATTTTTCTCTAAATTTTTGGATGTAGATTGAGATTTTCCCTGAGAGAAGCTACCAGTTGTTTCTTGTCTGCTTACTGTACATGTTCCTCCTTCAACGTGCTACAGAGTCAAGCACGTGCTCTATGTGGAAGTGTGTGTGTGTGTGTGTGTGTGTGTGCGCGCGCGTGCGCGTGTATGAGATATGTCTTTGCTGCCCTGGCCACGTCAGCACATTTCTCAGAGAATGGGAACCAAACCGATGAAAGGCGGCTCCACTCCCGGAGAGGCTTATAAATTGACTGTGCCATAGTTCTTAACTGTCCCATATCCCCCCTCCTTCTGTCTGTCCTTAGCAAATTCACTTGGTGAAGGTTATGTGGGACTTAGCCCAGTTCTTGCTATTAACCTCAAGTTCAAGAATGTGCACATGATCCAAGCCTGAGTAAGTTAAGGATCCCACTCTCTGGCCACCGGGTTGACTCGGGCCCAGACATATAACCCAAACTGGGCTGGTCCGCGTGTCTCTAAGAACTTTTTTGATAAAAATGTTGCTGCAATTGGTCTGGAGTAGAGTTACCAGATTTAGGAAAAAACAACACAAAACAGCCTACCCAGTTAAGTTTGAATTTAAGATAAATAATAAATAAATTGTTAGTATATTGTTTGTTGTTTATGCGAAATTCAAAGTTAGTTGGGCGTCCTGCATTTTGTCTGGGAACTCTGCCTCTGACCACTGAGCAGACTAGTCCAGGCACAGAGAAGAGACTCAAAGATGCTCTCAGGGCTCGGTCTCTGTCTATGTCTGTCCCTGGTTCTCTGTGTCTTTTCATGCCACCAGTGGACTCTTGACCACCCAACTGTCCTCTATATTATAGTAAATTGATCAGATTCAGGTGTGACTACTTATATATGTATGTATGTAGGTAGACAGGCAGGCAGGTACATATTTGAAATGAATACCTAATAACTAAATACCAGTTTTATAAATGTATTCATTTATGAACCTTCCAAGTGATCATATAGAAAAGCTCTGCTTTTGTTGTGTCATGGGTCACACCTCTTTGCCAATCTGTCCTGGAAGTGAAGGTGGCTGCCCCCGAATGGGCAAGCGTGGGGCGGGGAACAGGGCGCATGCATGTGGACAGGACTCCAAATGTGTGTCCTCAGCACCCAGCGCCTTCCACCCTGGGCCGTAGCTCTGCCGTTGGCGTAAAGCACCGCCACCCTGACTGCAAGGGGAGGGTTTAAGGAGATGAGCCCTGCGTTACCTTCTTTCTGGGTGCCAGTTTAAATACACATCTCTTCAGAGTCGAAGCATCTATAGAGCTTGGCATCTCACTTGGAATTAACTGAAACTGTGACTTCTCTCTGCTCTTGCACACTGAAGCTGATGAAACCATTTTTCTTCCAAGAAACACATTTGAATCAAATCAAGGCTTTCATAAAGTTTATAAAAGATGAACTTGGACCTTGGTAATTGTCAGAAAGACATGAAGGGTGAGGCCCGCTGTTTGCACACCCACCCTCGCGCCCAGCTGAGACACAAAGCAGGCACTTCCATAGCACTGGGGCCGTGGCTTTCCTCAGTCTCTTGGAGGTTCACAGAGCTGGCTCCCTCAGACACCGGACAGGGAGGACAGTGAGCTAACACGAAACGGCAGCAAGTCTGCCTGGGCTCAGTGTTGCCCGCCGTGGGCCGCTGTGGTGCTCCTATTCCTGCTGCAGATACTTCCCGATTGTGGAGAATCACCAATCCCGGGCTCATCGTCATCATCTCACATGGCGCAGTTAGTGTTCTTGCCATAGGAAATGAGCGTGTAGCTAATCTGACTACCTGGTACGAAAAAGCATTCATTGTTCACGTCCGAAAGATCCGTCTTATCTCTAATTTGGCATTAGAATTAAACAGCTGCTACCTTCAGACACTTCAATTTGTTATAGACAACATGAAGGAGAAACGGGGACCGGCTCAGACAAGGTCCAACCAGTGTCTGTACTTTTTCCCCCCTAAATTGCAAACATCTGGGCTTCCTCTTTAATACCAGCTTTCTTGGGACATTCTGTTTTCATGTTTGAGAAACACCATGTCACTGTCTGCTTCCCCCACCCCCAGAATCAGATGAGAGTCTGATTCTCTGGAGCCCAGGCTTTGAGGTGCAATGTCACAAGATGAGTACCTTTCCTGTCAAATGTGTTGACTAGGCATTGCCCTAGGTTGCTATTTTATGTACCCAAACAGGAAGTAAAATTCAGCTAGGGGTCCCGGCTGATGTGGCTCAGTTGGTTGGAGTGTCATCCCATAAACCGAAAGGTTGCAGGTTTGATCCCTGGTCAGGACACATGGCCTAGGTTGTAGGTTTGGTCCCTGGCCGGGGCGCATATGGGAGGCAACTGATTGACATTCCTCTCACATCAGTGTTTCTCTCTCTCTCTCCTTCCTTTCTCTCTGGAATAATAATTTTAAAAAAAATCAGCCAAGGGGTTTCTCAGACTACACTGGAACCTGGTGGAATCATCCCATGGTTGGGCAGGTATTGCCAGGAGGAATTATATATCAGGACAAAGAGTCCATATTTATATTAAATCACCTTGTGGTCTATTAAGCCAGTCAGGTACGAAGACAGGTGTGGGTGTCCCCTGGGTCTCAGACAAATGTGTTCCTGCCGCTTGGGTTTGGTGCTCAGTGGCAGTGGGACTGATCACAGATTTTTGAAGGTTTATTTGGAAATTGCAGTGAGGAATTTGACATCTGAATGAGATGGACATGCTCTTCGGGACACTGACTTAACTGATGTGAGCAATATCCCTGTTTTAGGAGCAGGGAAGTTGTACCATGTGTGTTACTGACAGAGCTGGAAGTTGGAGCACCTCGACAGGGTGCTCTCGCCCTTAGCTCCTTCACTTGAGTTTGCCACCTGACAGCCTCAGTGCAAAGTAACCTCTTGCAGTCAAACCCCGCTGATGCACACCTGCCCCAATAAACGCCCGGATAGGAACAGCGGACTTCCCCTACCTCCTTTGCCCGCACACATGTTCTTATCTCCATTGGACTTCATTTATAAATCACAAATTGAAAGTAAAGTTATTAAGAATTTCAAAACAGTGACAGCAAAACATTAAGCCAAGAATGGGGACCATCTGAACATGGGGCCCTGTGCAGTGTCATAGGTCACATGCCCATGGAGCCGGCTCTAAACGGGATGGTTGCCTCACACCTGACCTGACAGGCTCTGTGTCCCCAAGTGCTGGACTGTTTCAGGAATTTTGGGAGCTGTGCCTGGGTGTTGGGAGGGGATAGTATACCTAGGGGTTCACATATGGGGCTCAGCATTTCAAAACCCATTTCCCTCATACTGGTCCTGCCATCTTGGGCAAATACCTTACTATTTTGAGTCTCCATTTGCTTATATGTAAAATAGGAACATAACAGTACTCCTCTTTTAGGAATGCTCACATCAAGTGAGGTAGCGCAGGAAAAGCACTCAGTGCCTGGCCTGCAGTTGTCGTTTGGCCAGCCTTGGCAGCCATTGGAGGACTCAGGGTGACAGTTTTTGAAAGCATTCCCAGGGCTGAGGTGTTGCGGTGACCATCATCCACATCTAATGGATACGAAATTCAGGTCCGCCGAACGGGAGTGACTTGATGGGTATCACTGATAGGGGAGTGTTGGCCTCCTCCTCAAATATCCCCAGCAAGGTCCACCGGTTCTCAGAAGCTCTGTGGACAGGGGTGGTTTTGTCTCCTGATGTCCACTTTCATGTTCATCCCCTGCTCTTAATTGGGAGGACTCAAGCATTCATTATAATTATATGGACAGGAAAAAATGTGATTGCTATAATCACAGAGAGAGTTATCACTGTTGATTCAACTGAATCAAATGCTGGTGGAGGGAGAGAGTTATTTCAGCAGGACCCCCACTGGCCCGGATGTTGTGCGTGTTTCACAGAGATAAGCAGCCTCGCTGTGCCTGCCGGTGCCCGGGCACAGGAAGCCATGGTGCTCGTGTTGGTCCACCTCCCCGGGCATTAAGCTGCCTTAATTGCTTTGGAAGCGAGGCCTTTTCCCGGGTAGCGGCATATGCTGCATGAGTGCCTGAAGCAAAGATAAAAAGCCACCCTCCTCCTCCTTTATTGAAGTTTAATAATGAAATGGAACTGTCACCACTTCCAATAAATTGTTTATTTTAATTTAGAAAAATAATGAAAACTGGCCACCTTCTGGCACACAGTTGTTGAGGAGTGTCTTCCTGGCTCGGGCAACCTTGAACCTTCTGTTCCCTGTGCTGGCTCTGGAAGACACGCAGGTCTTGGTGTCAGTGAAATCAACCACGTGTCTCTCTCCATTTAATAAAACCTGGACCTTCAAGGGCAAAATAAGTAATTTTTCAAGGTGTATTAGATTGTAAAGTTGCAAACCAGGAAGATGGCATAGGGGATGTTGTGTAGGATTTTTTTTTCCAAATATTTCTTTTAGTGGAGATGAAATTAAATGTCTCACCTTTTTCTGCCATCATGGTTCTTTCAGATGGCATCTCTTCTCTTGTAATATCAGTGAGAGGTTAGCCCGATCCCCCTTGCATTCAGAGGAAAATGAAGGCTCAGGTGAAGGAAGTGTCTTACGTACACTGACAGAGAGGGTGAGTGGCAGATGGGGAGCTGGAATCCAGGTCTCCTGCTTCCACCTGCTGCCCGGAGGCACTGCTACTCTCAGTCTCCCACCCCCTGTGTGTGAGCTTTCCCATCCCCATTTCACAGGCGGTGAAACTGAGGCCCGAGAGCCAAAGCGACTTGCCTCGGGGTCTCATAATTGGTAAATGGTATAACCAGAACCAGGACTCAGTCTCCTGAATCCCAGTTCAATTGTTGTTGATTTGTTCTCCAGAGTCCATGGGGTCTACATACCAATTGCTTCTATACAGTTATTATGATTGCATTAAATATAACAATTTTTGAATCTTAGAGGAGTCACAACTGGGAGTAGAAAAAAGGAAACCTGTGTTGTTAAGGAGGCTGCTGGGTGGTCAGCCGCGCTTCCTCATTCCCTTTCAGACACCACCCTTGGAGGCATGTGGTTGGGATTCTTCTTTAGCAAATCCCTCCATGCCACGGTAGTGAAAGCGCACCTAGAGCATGCTGGGTATGAAGAGCCTTGCTCTCTGTGACACAGCCACTCACACAGTGTGTGAGAGCCATGAAATGCAGGGTTAAGGAGGGGAGGGAGGGCAGGCATAGACGAGATGAGGAGGAGGATTGTAATGCAGGGGGAGCTTCAGGGAGAGATTGTCTCAGCCAGGGTCATTGTGATGGTCATGGTCATCAAGGTCCTTTCCATTAAGGGACCCAAATCCAGCTAAATCTAGTCAGGCAAAGAAACAAATCTGTTGGTTCACTTACCTGAAAATGCTAAGCATAGCAGAGTCTAGGGTCTCAAGCCATGTTCTCATGATTCTGTCTTGCCCCCTCCACTGTGGGCTCTGTTCCCCTTGGCTGTTACCTTTATTCAGGAGAGCTCTTCCTGTGCCGTGGCTCAATGGCTGCTGGCAGCCTCAGGCTTCCTTCCTGGCCTCTCAGGCACCTCAGTGGAGAGTCTTCTTCCCCACGTGCATCAGGTGCCCCCGCCTGACCGCGGCTGATGAGATGAAATTCACAGATTGAACCGGCTTGATACATGGGCCCATCCCTTGATCAGGGAAGGAGGGAAAACAGTGTTAGCCTTACCTAAATCGTATAAATTATGCGCAGTCAGTGAGAAGGAAAATCAGCAGAAAGGGAATGGATGCCGGATAAGCAAAAACACACATATCCACTGAGTACAAGCCTTAGCGATTCCTCCTGCTGACCATCGTTCCACGGCTTGGTGAGGAGGAAGGCCCTTGTGTCTCCAGGTCAGTACCATCTAAACAGGCTGCGTGCAATGATGGAGAGATGCTCTTTCCTCTTCACTGTCCAGTGCAGCCGCCAGCAGCCACATGGGGCTGTTGAGCACTTGGAATGTGGTTAGTGAGGATGAGGAACTGAGTGTTTAATTGTAGGTTGTTTTGATTAAATTTAATGTAAAAAGTTACATGTGGCTTGTGGCTACCATAGTGGACAGAGCAGCTCTGAGTGGACGCCGATCATGGGAGATGTTTCTGTGAAAGGCAAGTCCCAGTTTTGTGTGATGGGAGCGTTGGGCTGAGGGTTTAATGCAGCTTGGAAGACCGGGAGGGTGAAGCTGATTTTTTTCAGGTTATGGAGTAGGAGCTAAGAGAGTTTGGATGAGGGGGAGGTGGGAGAGAAAGAAACAAAGAGAGAACTCTTCATCTGTGACATCCTTTGGAACCCCTTAACCTGAGGAAATATTTTTCCATCTAATATATGGACCAGATCTGTACCAGGAAAAAGCAAAATCACAACCGACTTTTTTATAAGAGTGAATTCCACGACATGTTGTTGCATTTTACCCTTAAATATCCAGTAATAAAAGCAACCATTGCCCGAAGCATCTTTCTGCACATGACACGAAGCTACCCATGGATTAAAAGAAGAAATTAAATGGGGTTGCTGTCTTATTAAAAAAAACCAAAAACAATACCGTGTAAACTTGTGTGACTGAGCACAATTAAATGTAGTTGACAGAAATGACATCAGATGACTAGAATGAACCTCTCAAGGCAGGGTCTGCTCACTGCCGTGTGAGCCTGGGGTTGGTTAAAGAGCAGCCTCTCTGCTAGCAGCATGGCGAGCATGTGTGGGGTGGCACCCGCTGAGCCTGAGTCCTCTTGATGCTCACCTCACCCGCAGGTCAGGTTCCCCAGTGTGGCTGTGCTTGGGGAAGGTGGACTGATCTGTTCTGATTGCCTCCAGCGTGTTTGCAGCCAAGACGCCGGGGCTTCCCTTGATTCACTTAACTGTGCAGGCTTGCTCACGGAGTGCTCATGCAGGGCCTGTCGTGAGCTTAGCGTTCTGCTGGGCCTTAAACATCGGGCAGGAGGAATGGAGAAACACAAGGCTTGGTTCCCAGCAGTGTGGTTTTCCTGGTTCCTTGGTCTTTAACATTCCTCACCCCATCACTGGAGCACCTGATAACCTCCTATAGACTCAACCATAGTCGAGGCACAGAGTTTAAGGAAGAACATTCTGGAGCCAGACTACCCAGGTATATGTCAAGCTCATGGCCAGTACCTGGCGTATAAGATTAAGAAGAAAAAGCAGGTGTATTGTGGAAAGAAGGAGCGCATTAGAGTGGGTGCAGCTGACCTGGGAAGAAACCTGGGCCGGGCAGGTGGGAGGTGTGCACATTTGGGCACAGTGCGGAGCCTCTGTCTCTCCACCTGAAAGGTGGGGTGATCAGAATCTCATCGGGTTGTTCTGAGGACTCAGTTACCTGGTATTTGTTAAGACCTAACATGGAACAGGCTTCCATAGCCAGGTCTGCTCTGGGGAACATGAGAGCGTCATTGCTGTGGGTCAGGGAAGGGTCTTGTGGGTGGTATGAATATCCCCAGGATGAATGATCAACTTTGAAGCCAACCTCGATTCATGTTAGGCATGATGTCATTAAAGCTGAATAACTGGGAGGAGCCAACTCGACTCTAGTGCCATCTGAGAGCAGGCCTACAGCCTGTCCCCATGAGCCGAGGTCCCTGGTGCTTCCTGAGGGGACCCAGGCAGAAAAGTTTCTTTGACCATTAGCTATGTCCTAGGACTGGTCTCTGTGACCTGATCTGACTCTGTGATCAGTTTCAGGGTCCTATGACACAAGCATCATGAGTGGGTGTCACTGAATGCTGATGGCATGCATGGGGTGTTGCTGGGTACCAGGGTATGGTAAAAGGAAAAAAAAAAAAAAAGCAAAAAACAATCCTAGACCAGGAAACCACCAGCAAATGTTTTCTATGAGCCCACCCTTCCTGCCCCTCTCCCTGCTGGTAACTTCTCCAGATGGTTTCCTCAACAGACAGGGTATGGATGCCTTTTCAACAGAAAAGAAATGGTTTCAGAATGGGTCAGTTGGAAAATAGTGCCAGGCCACTGTGAACAAGGGCTTTGGGTCAGTGGACATTGCATGCACTCATCATGTGCGTAAGCATGTGCCTGGACTCGCTCTTGCCTGTTTGTTTGGAGCAGAGACATGCGGGGTTCCAGTTACTTCCTTTTGTCCCCTTTACTTTCCAGCTGATGCTAGGCTTCTGTGGAACGAACATAGCCAGGGGGTCCCAGGGGCTGCATCCCAAGAGGCTTGTCCCCATTCTGCTTATGCCTGAAGCTCTTCTGATTTTTAGCCTGTGCCTCCCTTGACATAATCACAGTTCTCGTCTGATCCAGTCTTTATCCGTGCTCTTTGGACATTGTTACTGATCACCTTCTGTGTATCAGATATGAGGTAGTCACAGGAGACAGAGTAGGCAGCCAGACATACCCTGTCTTAGGAAGCTCTTGAGTGAGGACAGAATCTAATCAGGCTCTTGCACACTTGCAGTGCTCTGTGCAAGGTAGATCTGAGCATGGGGTACAGCACAGGGTCCCAAGGAAACAGTCTAAACCAGTCGCAGAGGTGGGTGGTCTGAGAAACCTTCTCAGGCAGGAGGGGGTCGATATTCGAACCGAGGTCCTGAAAGTAGGTGGTAGAGTGCCTCGCAAGGGAGACGGGGAGGCAGCATATGGGGTCCCAATGGTGGCTGGGAGATGAAACTGAGCAGGAAAGCAGGAATTTCAAAGGAATCCAGTGCTTTTCACTGTCATTCAACAATTTTTTCCTCTAAGATCCAGCCAAAGCTAAAAAATGTATATGGAAGATAAATTTTACATTAAATAAGTCTCACCTTTTAAATTCTGAAGACAAAAAAATTTGGCCATTTGGGTCTGAGATTCATTGGTTTTGCCTTAGCATACACATGCCTGTCCATTCAAGGTTGGCATTTCACATAACAGGACAGATGCTAACGGATGCTCTGCTTTGTTGTTTCAGCACTTCAGGGAGCACCTGGACAAACTCGTTGCCAAAGAAATCGGAATGCTGGATATAGCTCTCAACGAGGCCTTCAACATTCTCAGCGATGTAAGCTCCTCCTTGATTTGCCTTTCTCTTGTCCAGCAGAATAGATGTGACTATTTTTTAAGTTGTGGACCAGCATTATCATTAGCCCTGGCTGTCACTGGGCAGTATCCACAGGCACAGATCAGAAGGTGAGGTGGCCAATGGTGAGGTCTGGGGAAGCAGGTCCAGCCAGGGAGGCCACACCTGCCCCCTGCTGGACAGAGCTGGTGATGCAGACTGGCCCGAGGACTCACCTACCAGCCGAGCCGGTGGACTCTGGGACCATGAGCGTCTCAACGCGGGAACACTTTATAATGCAGATTTTTTTCACCTGGGAAGCTCTCATTGTCTTTATTCAGCAGGCACGTTTCTCATTGTGTGTGGCACTGAATCCTTGAATGTGACTGATGTTCCGAGGGTGAAGGGCTTCTCTGTGCAGCTTGTTTAGGGAGCGCTGCACCCATCCTTCTCTCTCTTCCAGCCCCTTGGAAATTCCCAAGAACCAGTACCAGAGCCAAGGCTCCAATAAGTGCTGCAGGAAGGAATTCTGCTTAACCTGCTGTTTTTCACACTTTGAACAAAGAATAAACTAGTAGCTCCTGTTACCATCCCATGAAATATCTTAGGGAGCACGGGGCTGGTGATTCTTTTCCTTGAATCCAATTGTGTTAAGCTAGAACAACATGAGACTTTTGTGTTCTTGTTACTCTCTG
The DNA here is from genome assembly GCA_004026545.1 of Mormoops blainvillei. Classification (NCBI taxonomy): domain Eukaryota; kingdom Metazoa; phylum Chordata; class Mammalia; order Chiroptera; family Mormoopidae; genus Mormoops; species Mormoops blainvillei. The sequence continues at coordinate 11,060 of PVJD01002303.1, forward strand.
GGGGTAGTAGGAAAGATAATGACTAGCTGTATCATTTATTTAATTAGTATGTATTGTGCGCTTTTTCCTGTCAGACACTGAGAATACACCAGGGAACAGAACAGAGAAACTGCTTGCCTTAATGGACCTTACATCTTACTGCAAAGGTCAGCAGATTTTGGTCCCTGAGCCAAACGCAGCCTGCACCCTGTTTTTGTAAACAGTGCTTTATTGGAATGCAGCCATGCCCACCTAATTACGTATTACCTGTGGCTGCTTTCGCACTGCACTGGCGGGGTTGATTAGTTGCACTGGAGACCGCAGAGCCTGTAAAACCTAAAACATGTACTGTGTGGCCTTTTACAGAAGAAGTTGGCTGATCCCAGTTATCGTGAGGAAAGACAGATGAGGTGAGCCTTCCTGTGATGAACAATAGCACTGCTGTGTCAGCCTGTTGCTGCTTTATGCAGTAAGGCCAGGAAAGTTCTCTCTGATGAGGTGATCTTGCAGCAGAAACCTGAAGAGAGGGAGCAGCCATGTGGATGCTTCTGGCAAGAAGCTTCCAGCAAGAGCAATAGCAAATGCAAAGGCCCTGAGGCGGGGCTGTTTGGCACATTTACGCTACAGGGAGGAGACCAGTGTGGCGGGAACAGTGAGGAAGAGGGCGCGCCAGGGAATGAGAGCGTGGGGAAGCAGAAGCCGGGTCATGTGGAGCCACAGAGACTCTAGTGAGGACTTTGGCTCTCACTCTGATTGGGCAATTGGGACGGAAAGTTGTTGGAGTCTCAGCAGAGAATGACGGGATCCAAGTGGGGTTTAAGCAGCATTTGGCTGGCTGCTGTGTTTAGAAGTGACTGTAGGAGGGCAGGAACAATAGCAGGAAGGCCATTACATTATCTGGGTGACAGATTATGATGGCTTGGACCAGGGAAGCAGCAGTTAAGATGCTAAGAAGCAGAAAAATAACACTCTAGGTATTTCAAACAGCAGGAGTTTAATTCTAGGAATCGGTTGCACAGGGGATGGAAAAGCTGAGGAACCAAAGAGGGAATGAAAGAGTCCACAGATTAATGTCAGCAGGAAGCTGCTCCTCTCTGGGGCACAAGGGACAGCAGGAGGGCGGGACTCCATCAGAGCCTTCTCACTGTGGCCATCCAGATGGGAACAGAATCAGGGAGGGGGCTGTCTCGCTGGGATCACGGTGGGAAGGGCCTGTCCTGGGGGAGCTCCTGCCAGGGAGGGGATTCAGCCATTGCCAGAAAATACCCATGCCCTGGAAGCGGAGAGAAAGGGAGAAATCGCTGAGAAACCTGGCTCCCCGCTGTGCCCTCCAGTATTCTCCTTCAGATGAACCTTGTCGAAACTGTTGGGGACCCTGGGAAGTGTGGTTTTTCAGGGAAAAGGCGTGGGGTGAAGCTGCGAGCAAACAGGCAGTAAATGGAGCAACCGCTGTGTTGAGTTGTCACAGGAGCTGGGAGACCAGCAGAGGTTCAGAGGCCTCGCTGCCGAGTCTCCGGGCAGCTCTTCGGGGCCGGTTCTGGTCAGGCTGCATCATTCAGCCAACGCTGCGTGGGGCGTAGGTGGTGGCCAGTTGTGCCTGATTCCCAGACTCACGTTGTTCCCCCTCGGCTACACTGGCTTCTGAAGCCAAGAACAGGATCTGATTCTAGACTCTCTTACCAGTAACATCTGTTGGTACCCGAAAGGCCATTTAGGTCTCAGCCCTGAGCAGATGTCACCACTGCAGAGGAGAGAAAAATAAGAAAAGGTGCCACGTCCGCTTCTTCAGTGTGAGCCCGAGGCCACCCCAGCGCACTCGCTCCAAGGGCCTGTCTGCTATAGATAATTAACATTTGTACAAGACTCAGTGTTTAGGGCAGCACATTTCCATTAACAGCTTATCAATAATTTAGAAACATACCTGGCCAGAACGAAGGGCCAAGCTACAACTTTAAATTCTGGTTTGAACCCTGGTTAGATGCCTTCTCAAGGCTTGGGGAGAGACATTTCCATTTCATCTCTTGCCGTTGGGCTTTTTTGGGGGTAGGGGGAGAGTGACATCGGGTAATAAAATTATATAGGTTTCAGGTGTTCTGATACATCTGCTACATCCTCTGTGTATCGTATTGATGTTCACCACCCCAAGTCAAGTCCCCTTTCATCGCCATTTATCCTCCCCTTACCCTCTTCTACCTCCCTCTGGTAATCACCATAGTGTTGTCTGTGTCTATGAGTTGCTTATTTATTTATTTTTATTTTTTCTTAACCCCTTTACCATTGGGCTTTTAAATAGCCCTGCACTTTGGAAAAAAAAATAAAAAGACAGAGATGGTTAATCTCTCATGAAAATGAAGCTCTAGCTATTTTCACTTCAGCAATATGATCTTTACATGATATATTTCTCTTACTGTGTAGTATGCCTACCTTTGCAAGCCAATATGAAATAAAAAGTTATTTCTTAAACACACAAGCATATATTCTCTCCCTCTCCCATGCACACGCGCGCACACACACACACACACACACCTGAGGTTGTGATTGTGGCTGGAACCTAGAATGGTTCAGAGATTCCTATAACTAAGTGAAGTTAATTCTGTTTTGCAATTACCTGCATTTCAGTTTCAGCATTTGCCCGGATGACTTAAAGGCTTACAGTTACTGTACAAACAGCTGTGAAAGAAGGAGTCAAATAAACTTCTAAGACCCTTCTGGCTATTGATCTCGGCTGCATTCATTCGATTCTGCAAGAACACAGAGCCAGTTTGCTACAGTAGTTAGCATCTACCTTGTCATGTGACAACTGCAATTATCTTTTTTGGCGATGAATATGATCTTTGCAGTGATTACCTTTTAAAAATTTTTCTTAGCCAATTAAATAAAATTCGGTGACATTTCAAAGGCTGTTAATCACAACCAAATGCTTTAAATGTCAGGATGCATTGAAATTTTCTCTGCTAACTGATGAGTCACTGAGCTAATTGTAGTTCATCATCAGACCCTTGTCATTGTTATTATTATGGAAAACACTTTCATCACTCTCGCTATTCAATAAAAAAATTCCAGGCAATATGAAGAGAAGAGATATTACTCATCAAAGCATTTGAATTTAATTGCATTCTCCAAAATTCCCCAACTGCAGATTGCTGCAGAGAATACGAAGGACTCAGCCAGAGAGGAAAGTGATGTTTTTAAATAAACAGCTCTGGGCAGTTGCTTCTTCTAGCCTGCATTATTCAGATATCTTCATTTCCCGCTCTTTCTTGCTTTTTTTTTTTTTTTTGAGTGGGGGAGAGTTTTTTCAGGATGTTTTCAAATGAGTTGCATGAACAACATCCCCAAGCTATCCTGACTTTTTCCCCTTCTACAGTCTCTGGGATCTGAAGCATAGATCACCTTTATTCAGTGACCTCTCCTGGGTTTGTTTAGTGACTTGAAGGCTGTGTTGAATGCAGGCTTCCCAAAACATCTCCAGAAAAACCTGTTGGTAAGACAAGGCTACAGGCTTTTTTTCCTTACTGCAGTAAGCAAACGAAATGCACTCTGACGGTAGAATCTTAGTGGTGTCTCAGCATGGAAAAGACCAAGTCATTTATTGAGACTGCGAAGTCTGATTGAAGGTGAGTGTTTCAGAGTGGAGGAGAGGGAAGAGGCTTAGTTAAGATCGGTTAAGAATCCTAATATTATAGTACAGGGGTGGTGGATGCAGCAAGGGGAAAATTTTGAGGTGGGGGTTCAAAGAGTCTTAGGGTATGAATTGTCCTTTGACATTTTCTGTTGAAAAGTGGACAGGTCTTTCAGGAAGCTCCTGGAGTAAGCAATAAAGTTATTTGCAAATTTTTTATCTTCGTCAGCAAGAGTTTTCTGGAATATTGTTATGTCAATAAAGACAATAGAATAGTAGTTACGTGAAAAGATTTGTGGTGTTACAGCTTTCATTGTCAGGTATTCCTACCTACTAATTTGTGTCATGGGCCAGGTCTGCTCATTAATTCAAGAATGCCTGTCCAGCCCGAGTTGCAGGAGTGGTTTCCAGAGCCAGGACTTAAGTGAGGCAAGTGCCTAGGCCACACAATTTTAGGAGCACTCCCTCATTCTCAAGGTGGTAGCCCTGGTGATTGCCACATGACGCTGGAGCCCTGGGAAGGATGGAGAAAGGAAAACGAAGGAGAAGGAACTGGACATTTGTGGAGTGCTACCGTGTATCCCTATCTGCTCAAGGACCTTCTTGGGAGGCCATCGGGTGTGCTGAGTTTGAGAGTAAATTCTGCAGCTGGACTGCCTGGGTTCAAATCTCAGCTACGGCAGCTGGCAACTGTGTGACCTTGGACAAGTTAGCTAATCTCCCTGTGCCTCTGTTTCCCAACCTGTAAAATGGGGATAATGATAGTTCCTGCATCAGAAGTTAGTAAAGATTAAGTTTATACTTGCAACTCAGCATATAGTGAAATTTAAGCCGTATTATAACAACCGTGTAAGCATGGTATGCCCAACTTATAAGAAAAGGACACTCACCCCAGGCACAGTTTGTAGAGCCGGGATGGGGTTATGTGCTTTTCACTATACCGTGGCGCGCCAGGCCCGTTTCTAATTGGCATTGCTCTGTCCCAGTATGGTCACAAGGGAATTTATTTCTTCCATTTATGCATCCATCCATCCAGTTAATTATAGTCTTCCTTCAAGTTACTGCAACTTCAAACTCCACATCAGAATTCTAAGTGCCCGGAGACTGCGCATTAAACTTCAACTTGAATGTTTTATTAGCTTTTTGGTTCACCAGGGACCAGTAGCAAATTCAAAAGCAGCTTCTCTCCTTTGCCAGTTTCACAACCCACAGTTTGAGTGTGCTGGGCGCACTACCACTCGGTGCCATCCGACGTGCTGCTTTGTCTTCCCTCTGGAGTGCCCTCCCCGCAGACACTCACCTCCTTCAGGGACTACTCCCATGTCACCTGCTCAGTGAGGTCTTCCCTGACTGTTTTTCCTAAAGTCACCCCCTTCCTATTTCCTATCCCTTTTCTCTGCTTTTATTTTTCCCCTTAGCATCACCACACTCAGATATACAACATAATTTACTTACTCCGTTTTTATATGCCTCCCCAAATAAAATATAAACTACATGAGGGAAGGGACTTTTGTATGTTATATTGCCAGTATTGTGTGGGCTTTCAATAAATAATTTTTGAATAAGTGAGTAAACTTTATAGAGTATAATAGATGGAGTTTCACTTCTGAAGGTTAACAGCTTCTTGTGTGTTCCCCATGCCTTGGCATTATCATGTAATTGTAGGGTTTTTAAAGAACATGGTGTTGCTTTGAGTTGCAGCATTAATAACATTCATTAAGGGAATTTTTCACACGAAGCTCTGGCAAGCGCAGTTGGTCACCCTAGCTTACCTCTCACAATGGCTGGGGTTTATGAAACTAAAAGCGGAAGAAATTTAGAGTTTTGTACCCGAGCGGAAATGATCTTGGAATCTCAACACACTGCACATACTATCATACATAAACAAGTACAAAATGTTACATGCTAACAAATACATATTTAAAACAAACCCTCAAAGAGGGTGCTTACTCTTCTAATCTGATTTGTCATGTTCCTGACTTCATTCTCTCTATATGCCCCAAACCTCCTTGATTTTGTTATATGATCAGCTTGTACCCATTAGACCCACTCAAACCAGACTCAGATTCTCGAAGGGATTGTTGCCTGGTACACAGCCTGCTGCCCATATACTGTGTTTCTGTAAGGTTACTGTGCCAGCTCCTCTGGGCTTGTATTCTGAAGCACTGTCCCCACTGGAAGATAGGAGAGGTGTGTGTGTTAGAATCTCGCTTCCCACCTTCTGTGTGTTTTTCAGAAACCCTACGTGCAGTCTGTGTCTTGTTCCACGTTGTCAGAGTATATTTGACGATCCACGTGAGGGGAAAGGGTTAGAGTCTAGGCTCTGTGTTGCTAGTGCCCACGACCTCTCCATTTGCGAGGCTTCCAGAACCCAAGACTTCATGTCTCTGAAGTCTCATGGACACACGAATGCCCTGTTTTTGTTTTTGTTTTTAAAGTTTGCACTTATTTCTTCCTACAGTTCAACCACACAGGACAAGGAAGCATCTGCAGCCAGGCCATCATGCTCATCACCGATGGGGCCGTGGACACCTACGACACAATCTTTGCGAAATATAATTGGCCAGAACGAAAGGTAAGTGGATGTGGATGCTGACCATGCAGTGCAGTCTACGGAGAATCTTTGTTGTGGTGAGGCCTCCAGATTGTTCACAGATAAGTCCCCTATGTAGATTTAATCTCTTGTTAACCTATGGTTTTTCAGCCTTGGCTTTTTTTTTTTTTTCACTAAAACAGAGCTATGGCTTTCCTTTTTCTCAAAATGAAACATTTTTGGAGGAGAGAGGAAACCCATAAAGAAGTGCTCAGTGTGTCCGGTGACAGGATTCATTCGGTGTCTGTTTGGGCCAGTGTTCCTCTTTGTCGCCCCTGGAGCCGGGGTTGCCGGGCGGTCTAGCATCTGCAGAGTGGTGAGGGCAGCCACGTGGCTCTGCAGCCGCCTCCTCTACGTTCCTGTGTTTCCGCAGTTCTTTCTTGAGCCGTCCTTACCCCCAGGAGCTGTTGTCCATCCCCGCCCCTCCAGCGCTGTTTCCCGCCCATGTCGAAGTTTGTTCTCTATCCTAATGACTTGTTTTTCAGGTTGACATTTATTTATCTGATGAACTTATGAGTTGGGGTATCAATAATGGATATTCATATTTTTGGTGCCTTTTGAGTGTCTTCACCCAGAGGTTCTTCAAGCTATGAGCCATTTTGAATTCCTTGAGGGAAGCCCTTAAGTTATGGGTACACGGACCTTACTCTATGCCTGTGGAATCAAAATCTCTGAGGATTTGGCCCAGTAACCCATGTATTTCATGAGCTCTTCAAGTGGGCACCGGTTGGCAGATGGGCAGTTGGCAACCTCTGTCTCACCTAAATGGTGGAATTTCAGTAGGAAAAAGAGGTCAGTTGGACAGGGTGCTGATCTGGGGGTTCACAAAGGTGCTTTTCTACCTCATGGGCAATGGCGCTGCTCTGACTATGTAGGAGCGGGAGGCCATCCAGAGCAAGTTCATCCTGCTTGTTCTGTTTTTTGAATATTTAATTTATGGTCTTTGAATTAACTACACACACTTGGCAAACAGAAACAGAAGACAAATGACAATTATGCTCGCAGCCGTAACCGGGTAGCGTGCACCCTCGAGGGAGCATCAGATGTCGTTCCATATTCCCTCGCTCATTCTCAGTCCCCACGTGTCTCTGATAACACAGGCATCTTCCCTCACCAAGTGTGAATCTGGCTTGTGAAGACAGATACCTTTTGTACATGGATACCAACTTCTTCCCCTGAGGCTCACCCTGAGAAACAACCATCACTCCTGCGGCTGGAGGGAGAGCTAGATGGGCTGGGCTCATGAAGAGAATGTGGGACTCTGACATGGCACCTGCCTGAGGCATTTAGGAATGAATTTGGCTGAATGCAATTCCCACCATAAGCACTGAGTTTAGAATTCAATCCTGAATAAGATGGATGTTCACTATTGGACAGGGTGATTTTACATGCTGTATTTCGGGTGATGATTTCCAGGGACAGGTAGAGGCCAGAGATCATTCCTGATAAATGTACGCGATGTGAAGAGAGGACCATACATACCCTCAGCATACAGCACGGTACTGGGTCCATGGCTGGTACACAGTGCACAACCCTGAGGGGTGGCCGAGTGACTGAAGGGCTGGGAAGGAGGCCACAGCACAAGCGAGCGTAGGTAGGGTCACGAGTATTTCTCACAGCACGTCGAAGGATATTTTGAATTACTTAGGACCATCTTAAATAAAAGAAGGTGAAGGAGCCTTTTAATAAGCAGCTCCGTTAACACCAAATGTGTTGTCAGATGAGTCTCATGCTCAGAATCACATGAATCCCTCCTGCTTGGTGCTACTTGATGGAGAGCAGTTGCCCAGGAATATTTGTGTTTAAACGTTATGGCATTACTTACAGGGAGAGGCATAGGATGAGGGCTGCGAAGTCATAATTCTTCAGACAAAACACAAGTTTCAACGTATCTTTCCAAAGGAACAATATTGACTTTAGGCCAGGTGCTTCCTTGGATTAATTGGAACCAGGGTCCTGGAAATTTCAACGCTGCACAAAAACAGTTTCATCTACTTATAAAGCACTATCAAGCAGAAGCAGATTGCGTTCTGTGGCGAGAGGGTCTTTTTCTATGATTAAAAATGAATAGCATGTCCTGACTTGTGTGGCTCAGTCGGTCGGGCACCATTTCATAAGGGGAGAAGTGCGATCACTGGTCAGGGCACACGCCTGGGCTGGAGGTTCGGTCCCAGGTCCGGGCACATACGAGGGGCAGCCAATAGGTGTGGCTCTCTCGCGTCAATGTTCCTCTCCCTCTCTTTCTTCCGCCCTTCCCCTCTCTCTAAAATTAAATAAATAAAATCTTTAAAAAAATGAATAGCAGGATACCTTTCCTTTCTGCTCCATTTTGGAGAGTTCCATGACATTCATGTACATATACATATCCCCTTCATGATGGCTCCTCTGTGAAGGTACAGGTAATAAATGTACCTAAAACCCCAATGTGATTTAGCCCTGGGTAAAGTGAGGTGATGGGCAATGTCTAAACAGTTACCTTTCTCTGTTCTTTTGAACATTAGATATTTAGTAGAGGCTTATGTCATGCCGTAGTTGGTAATCTTCCAGATTATAGAAACATGAAATGGGGTCAGAAGAAGGAAAAACTACCTTAAGGCTAGAGCCCGAGTCCCATGGACAACCTTTCTCAGACTTGAGTGCGCAGTGGAACCTTTGGGGGGCACGTTCCAACAGTCATTGCTCACCCATCTCCAGTGTTCCTGATTTACTAGGGCTCTGCGGGGCCTGGGAATGTGCATTTCCAACCAGTTTCCAGGTGACGTGTTCACTGTGGGTGAAGAGCCGCATTGGGGAACTGCTGTCATGAGACATGGTCCAGGGTGTGGTATTCAGTTACCCTGTGGGCTCTGCCACCTTCATTCCCCTCAGTCAGCCTGACAAGGGCCCATTCCCCCAGCCAAATCCAGTGCCCAGGCATATACTGCTTGGCCTGTACTTTGTCTAAAATATTGCCAGTTACCAGTTATTGTTTAAAAATCTGGCTATAGCATATACAATTTTAAAGTTTTAGCTTTTCTCATAAATGGATACACTCGCCGCTTTGGAGCCAGCATTCTCATATGACAAAAGAGTGACTAGAGCTGAGAGATGGCTGCCTCCTTAGACAGCAAACCCATGCTCCGCTTGGCCGTGACCTTCACCGCTCTGCCGTTACCTCGAAGCCCTCTTCCCTCGTATGCTTTACACACCCTCGGGTATGCCCTTCTGGATTAATGGGTGTGGGTTAACAGGTGTGTTTCAAAGGCGTGGCTTATATTACCCATCCTTCGGGGATTTGTTCCTTTCTCTTGGGTCTGCCCTAAACTTTCCCTTTTCTCCTCCAGTCAGAAGCCATCTTTTCTTTATCTGGGCCCTAAACTTTAGAGTCTCTCAGAATCGTGATAAGGGAGACATAGCTTCATGCCCAGCACTATAATCACTTCTGGGCCTGTTCTTCATCTTCACTGGTTTGGTGAGTCCTTGGAGACAGATCGTGTAGCTCTGAACAGTCCCACCACCATGCACCATATCCCAGCTCTGCTGAGTGTGGCATAGACACCCTGGGATAGCACCCCGATTCCTGCCCCCTGGTGTCTACACTTGGCATAATCTCCTCACCTCGAGTGTAGTGCGACCTGTGATTTGCTTCTAACCAATAAAATATGGTAAAGGTGTGGGTGTTTTGCAGATGTAATCAAGACCTCAAATCCGTTAATTTTGATCTAATCAAAAGTGATGTTATCGGGAGTGGGCCTTAGTTAATTGAAAACCCATAAAAGAGGGACTGGATGCCCCCTGAATGCAGAGACAGTGTTCTTGCCAATTTGATGAAGTAAGTGGATATCTGGAGGAACCCTTGTGACAAGGACATGAGGGCAGGCTCTAGAACCTGGGGACACCCTCCAACCAACAGTCAGCAAAAAGCTGGGCCCTCAATCTTATAGCCTGAAAGAGAGAAATCCTGCCAACCATCTGAATGAGCCTGGAGGCAGACTCCCCCTTAGTCTGACCTCCAGGCGAGAGCACAGCCCAGCCCGCACCCTGACTGCAGCCTTGCGTGACCATGAACAGAAGCCCCAACCAAGCCGTGTCCAGACCCCAGACCCAAAGAAACTAAGATACCAAATGTGTGTTGAGTTAAGCCACTACACTTTTGGTAACTTGTTATGCAGCAAGAGAAACAAGGAAAAGGGAGAAAGAAAAGACAATCACTTATATAGCAATACTATAAAACATCCCTGAACCTAGTGGCTTAAAATAACAACTGATTATTGCAATACTTGCAGTTCTGTAGTTGCAGAACTGTGTGGCGATTCTGCTCCTCCTGGTGTCGGGTGGGATGGCTTGTTAATCTGAATGCAGCTGGGAGCTTGGCTGGGCTGCCCGGGTTCCCCTCGCCATGGCTTCTCTCTCCGCATGGTGCCTAGTCCTCCAGGGCTGCCTTATGAGCTTTCTCTCCTCAGTACAGCAGCCTGGGCCTCCTTACAGTATGGCAACTGGGTTCCCCGCAGGGGAAAGGAGGAGGAAGTAGGGAGCAGGCTAGGGAAGAGCTGTGGGTGTCATTTTAAAAAGCTGTCTGCCACCTAACCAGGGCTTTGCTTACGCAACTGATTAATAAATCACTTTAGAATGAGTAGGAAGAAGGAAGGCATTATTGGTGATTTAACTATGAGTCTCCGAAGGCAGCAACGGCCTCTGCAATGTGTCCCATGCCAGCATTTTATTTCTGCGTGAAGAAATGGGGAGCTATTTATTCATTTATTGGATGCCATTTACTTTTGCCTGGTATCCATTGGCTCGTGGCTTCACAGCAGCACTTACACGCTTGGAATAAAATATGAACTTCTCAACATGAAAGGGACTCACTGCAGGATCTGCTGAAGAAATAAGGCTGCCTACATTCAAATTAGGAAAAACAGCCCTGCCTGTCACATATGTAGTTGCTCTTCCAAGGTGAACTAAAGAAAACCCTCATGGAACTATTTACTGTACTTCCCCTGGTGACAAGGCAGAGTGGGTAGTAAGACATGGTAAGCAAGTGACTTCAAGAAAGGTTTGCAGACTGTGGCCCATGGGCCAAATCTGATCCATTGCCCCTTGGTGTGGCCTGTGAGCTACAAATGAACGATTTTTCACATTTTTAAATGGTCAAAGAAAAAAATAAAACCAAGGAGAATAATATTTCATGACCTGTGAAAATTACATAAAATACAAATTTTACTGTCCGTAAATGAGGTGTTGCAACGTGCCCTACCCATTTGTTTGTGTGTAGTCTACTGTTGGATAGTTGGGACCGAGACCGTGTAGCCCACGAAGCCTGAAATATTTCCTATCTGGCTCTCTGAGAACATGTTTGCCAACCACTGATCTACGGAGCCTGCTAGTGTGTTGTTGAAAGTCGCTGAGATGCCCTCGGAATTTTATGCATTGACTGAATTCTAAATGGGGAGGGCAGTTTCTTCATACATTCCCATTGCTTTTTCTACTTGAATATTTGTAGTAGTCACATTATAAATGGTGGAGAAGGTGGAGACTTGATGGCAAATACCTTTCTTTATGCTGCAGGTATCTCTCCTGGATGTGAGGACCTACCCTTTCAGCTTGTTTGTGTCCTTTCTGTCCCCCACCCCCGCTCTTCTCCTTCAGTACTGCCCTCAGGGCTGGGGTACAGCACACAGTGACAGATTGCTCAGAAAGAAAGTGAGCTGTAGGCACCCAGCCAGGGGCTGCACCCAGCGCCTGGAATGTTGCGTCTTCATGAAAATTGGCCCCTGCTGCCCCATGAGCCCTGTTTTAGAGTGATATGGCATATGGCAGCGTGTCACAGCTTTCAGGTTCCTGGAGTAACAGGGAACCTGGAGAGAACCAGATTTCTTCTTTGCCAAGACTCAGGAAAGCCGAGACTCCCTGAACCCGAATAAAATGGGACCCTTGGAACCTCCATCATAGTGGGGCCAGAACTGACCTACTCATGGGTTCATAACTCTGTTTTCGTTTGGGTTACACGCAGCGCCCCTTCCGTACCTGTTAGATGGCCCTGTACAATCTATCCTTCCTGTGTGTCTGTGACAAGAAGTGTGGGCAGCACTAGAATGCATACGCCCCTGCACCAGCACTTCCCTTAACCAAAGAATGCTTTAAACTGATGCTCTACACCTAAATCTAGAAAACAAAGCTAAAGAGAGGTGTTCTTATCGAGTGCTGAATGTCAGGCACTGATCTAAATGCTTCATGTATATATGCTCAAAAAACCCATCAGGTGGATACTGTTGTTATCTACTTTCTCATAAATGAGGAAACCGAGGCAGCTAGAGGCTACATAGCTGACTGACGGTTTCATAACTAGCATTTGGTGGATCTGAAGCCGCAGCCCAGCTGTTGAATGCTGAGGCAGCACCCTTAGCCAGGATACAGACATCTGGAGGGCAAAAGAAAGACAAAATGACCTTAGGCACGAGAAAGAGCTGTCACCTTGCTCATATTGTCACCTGGGCGATAAATTCATTTTCTTGGCCTTCCCACCCCAAAGTGTGTGAGGGTCTGTAGAATGTCAGAGATCTGGGGATCTGAGGACCCATCAGGACTACAGGCACAGTGTGGCCTCAGGAAGAGGCTGTCTGGGGGTAACTGAGTGACTTCTCTCTTCTAAGAGGACAGGGGACTTCTAAGACAAATTCTGTTTCAGCTCTGTGTGCTCCGTGTTTCTGGTTACCTCTAGAACAACGGCGAGGCCTGTAGCTGTGAGGCCCCCAAGAGCCAACCAGGGCTTGGGGTCCTTGCGGAGCCTTTGGAGGCCTGGGGAGAAAGGCAAGGACTGGAGAGGCAAAAGCAGCTCTCGATCTGGGAACAAAGGGAAACCCTTGATCACAGAATGGTTTGGGGACCGGGCTTTGGAGCACTTTTAGAAACACTGTTGGGAATCCCCATCCTTTGAGCTGCTGTCACATGGATCTCCAGGAAGGAGCTCTCCTCGGGGTCGTACCCCAGACATCCCTCCCTTGGCATAATTTGGAAGTTAAAGCCTCAAGCACTTCAAGTCCTAGGTGGTGCTCCAAGGCCTGGAGGTGCAGAAAGGCTCTGCAAGTCCCTCTCTCTCCCTCTTTCCACGGGGCACGGGCCATCTGGGAAGCAGAATTTCAGAGCAGAGTTAGTGCTTTTTCTCTTAAGAACCCAACCCTTAAAGAATCTTAAGCAATTTGGAAAGAAATTTTTCTTCTTTCTTTCCTAAGCGACATCTCTGACTTTCAAGTGATTTTTTGTTCATAATATTGTGCATCCGTTTACTTTTGTTGGTATCGAGATGGCTACCGGTTTTTTACGATTATAAGTATCACTGTGATAAACATGCTTACATATAACTCATTGTGTGTGACTTTGATTAGCTCCTCAGGGTTAAAATATTTTGAAATTTTATTTTTTAATTACAGTTGGCATTCAATATTATTTCATATTAGTTTCAGGTGTACAGCATAGTGTTTAGACAATTACATAATTCATATGTGATCCCCTCAATGATTCGGGTGCCCACCCGGCACCCTACATAGTTATTACAATATTATTGGCTATATCGCCTATGCTGTACTTTATGTTCCTGTGACTATTTCCTAACTACCAATTTGTGCTTCTTAATCCCCTCACCATTTTCACCCAACCCCCAAGCCCCTCCTCTCTGGCAACCATCAGTTTTTTTTCCGCATCTATGAGTCTCTTTCTGTTTTGTTTGTTTATTTTTGTTCCTTAGATTCCACAGTAAGTGAAATTATATGGTATTTGTATTTCTCTGTCACCTCACACCTGTCAAAATTGGTATCATCAATAAATCAACAAACAACGAATGTTGGTGAGGATGTAAAGAAAAAGGAACCCTAGTGCACTGTTGGTGGGAATGCAAATTGGTGCAGCCACTGTGGAAAACAGTATGGGCGTTTCTCAAAAGTATAAAAATTGAACTGCCTTATTAGCCAGCTATTTCACTTCTGGGGATATATCAGAAGAAACTCAAAATACTAATTTGAAAGAATATATGCACCCCTATGTTCCTTGCAGCATTATTTACAATAGCCAAGATACGGAAGCAACCCAAGTGCCCATGTATAGATGGGTAGATAAAGAAGAAGTGGTGCACATATACAATGGAATGCTGCTTGGCTATGAAAAGAATGAAATCTTGCTATTTGCTAGAACATGGATGAACTAAAGAGGGTATGCTATATAAAATCGGTCAGATTTTCAAATGATTTTTCAAAGCATTTCCTTTGCCTTCCTTTGAGCCAGTTGAGAGGAGAAGGGATTTACCCAAGACCGAAGACCCCTGGGGAAGTACACAAGATCATACTGCTCGTAGAAGGGGGGCGTTCTCCAAATGTTTTCCCACCCCACCCCACTTCTACTCTGACTCTCTCTGTCTGTACCTCATCTCATAGGAGCAGATTAACATGGAGGCTTGAGGGCAGCAGTGGCTGTTGGCAGAGGAAGTAGGTGGAAGGAAGTAGCTCTATGAGGGAATTCATTCATTCAACATACTTTTACTGGGGACCCACTGTGTCCCAGGTCATTGTACCCGAGCCCAGGAGTATGGCGCTGACATGACAGCTCAAGGAGCTCCCAGAGAGTAGACAACCAATCACAGATAACAAGTGAAAAGACTAGGTGATTAGAAATCATGATAAATCTTCTGAAGGAGACAAGCAAGGGCCAGAGACAGAGAATAGGGCGGCCGAGGGAAGCCCCTCTAAGGAGAGGGCATGAAGTAAAAAGAACTAGGGGGCGGGGCAGAGGGAACGGTATTTTCAAAGGCCCAAGGAGAAGTTGGGTGTGTGTGAGGAGCTGGATGAAGAGCAGGTGGCTGGAACATGGTTAGTGTAGGGAAATATCATGGGGGATGCTGGCAGGACAGGCAGGGGCCAGCTCCACTGGCCTTTGATGGTCACAGTAAGGAGTTCGTATTGTGATCCAAGGGTAGTGGGGAGCCATGGGAGGTTCTTGAACAGAGAGAGGCACGAACTGATTGCTTACAGAAGTTCTCTCAGACTGCTGTGTGGGGGAGCAGGCCACAAGGCATGGACCTGGACTGTGTGTACAGTTTCCATATTGACCCTCCTCATCAAAACTGATTGCAACGGCGGGGGGGGGGGGTTACGGTTCATGTATTTATTTATTTATTTGTTTGTTTTCTTTCTGCGAATGCTCCAAGTCGGTCGTGTTTCATGCTGTGATTTACTTCAGGCTCAGCTGGGTGGCTATACTTCTCTGTCCTCTTGCCTTCCCTTCACCTCCCCTTCCCTGGCTGAAGTCACATTTTGGTGTGAAAGTTTTGGGTGAGTTTGTGTCATTGCCGTAGGTTTTCCAGGGTGATAAATCCTAAAGCTATCTCCGGAAAAAAGCAGGAACATTCATTTCTCATGGTCAGTCAACGGTATGACAGGAAACTCCTCACTGCCGAAGGGTGAGCCGAAATGGTTCACTGTCTCCCAGTTTATTTTTAATTACTTCTGCTGGTATTAGACATCTTGTGACTCTGGCAAGAACATGACGGGACAAGTTAGGAACAAGGCCCACTGGTGCGTGGCTGCTGCTGGCCACGGAAAGATCAGCTCATGTCAGGGGCTCAGGACAGCCCCAGTGGCACCTCCCCTGAACCCATGCACCGCTGTGTTTTTCAGAAAACATGTGGGGACAGTGCACATTCCCAAGGGACCCCCACCATCACTAAATGGATATCCAAAGCTACTCTGCAGAGAAGACCCCATCAAACCCAGCCCCCATGCTAGGCACGGAGTCAAACACTTTACTTGCATCCTCTCATTTAATTCTTAGCTCTGCCCCGTGGCCTATGGGTAGACACCCTATTGCCATTCCCTTCTTACACGTGAGGGGACTCAGGTTCAGGAAAAGTGTCGCTTGCTGGAGGCTTTGACCTTTGCCGTGTCAGACTGTATCCACACCTGTGCTCTCAAACTGAGGGGCTGACGGTGTTGGGGGACTTGTAAAAAGTGTCTCCTGATTTCCATTCTCTGCAGATGCAGCCCTGGAATTGGCATTTTGATAGGTGGCTCATGACCACACTTTGTGAGTTACGAGTGTTTTCGTGTCCCCTCCACGGCCCTGCAGGCAAAGACTATTTGTCTCAGCGGAAGCACTCTGAGAAATGCCACTGGGAACAGTTATGTCACCGCCGGATCAGGCAGCATCCAGACAGGGGCAGAAACCCACCAGTTATTTTAACGAGAGAATTTAATGTTAAGAGTTGTTAACCAGAAAGGGCAAAAACAGAAGTTAGGGTATTGTGGAAGTAGCAACGTCATAAAACAGCTGTCACCCCTGTAGCTGGTGGTGGAGGGAGTGCAGGCAAGGGGCAGAGAGGAGAGGACTTGGTGGGGCTGGGACCCAGACCTCTGAGGAGGGCACCTGGGATGGAAGGTGCTGGGGTCCCTGAACCTGGAGCAGAGACCTGTGGGACTGGGACCCAGGCATCTGAGAGGGGCGCTGGGGTCTCTGAAGGGGATGAGTGTTGGAAAAACTACAAAGTGGATTCATTCGCTGCCACTGGAGTGAACTAACCCTGCTGGGGCAGAGCCTCACTGGGGCAGAGCCTCGCGGGAGCAGTGGCATTGCGAGTGAGAAGCCAACAGGCAGCACATCAGAGGAAGCGAGTCCCTCCTCCTTCCTCGGTCCCTGCAGCCTCCCCACACTGACCCTATGGGCAGAGCTGGGCCCACAGCAGCTGGCAGAGCAGAAGCGAGGTTACAGAGCCCTAGCCCCAGCCCGGGCCTGGTGCTAGGCACGCTCGCTTATTAACGGCACACCCTGTCATAACTGGAAGCTTGCTGAATAAGTTCAGCACTATTTGCAGGCTAATGACGTGCCAAGTGCTTATTTCTTGGGCTTTTATTTCCTTTGGACTGTTGAGTAGGGCTCTTGGGGATTGGGTGGGGGCAGGGAGGCAGTGCTGCCTCCTGGAAAGAGGGTGGTATCGTGATACTGACAAATCTGCCTCCCCATTTGTAATATGGGGCTAACTGCACACCCCTTGCAGCTTTGTTCAGAATTAAAGATGATGTGCTACCATACTCAGTGCTGGGCGCAGAGTGGGTGCAGCCCACGATGCTGTAGCATCAACATTGTCACCGTGATTGCCAACTACTTGCGTCATTAAAACAGCTTTATTTAGCTCTCACAATTAAAATGTAGTTGTACCAAGATGGAATTCAAGATGGTGGTAGCAATATTTTTTCAGATGTGGAAAATAGAAAGTACTTTTTATTAAAGCACTGAAACTTTTTATTTAATCCCTGAAACTGGATTCATCTTGAGCAGTGTCTTAGTTTACTTACAGGAAGATGAAAGTATTCAGCTGCATTTTAAAATCATTTGTAGGCCTTGCCTTTTACCTGTTTCGTGAATAGATATATCTACAGGGTCCTTTATATTTAAACTTCCAACATCTATCCAAATGTACTGAGATCTATTTGAGCATTCAATATCATTAATTAATGATACAAAAGAGCTCGTGTTTCTCAATTCAGACGAGCAGCCTATGGGTATTAGTGAAATGTAAAGAAGAGATTTGAAAAACAGCATTCCTTTTGTACTAGGCATCCCTTTTCTGGCTCGGCGGTCAAGGCTCAGACCGCTGGGACAGGTGTCCAGGCTTTACTGTCTCTGAGCTGTGACCTTGGGTAAGTGACTGAATCTCCTTGTGCTTAGTTTCCTCACTGAGGAAAGGGGGGGCGCGGGGGTGAAGGCGAGAACCAGGCTGCCCCCCCAGGTTTGTTATGGAGGCGCAAATAAGCAGTGCCCAGAGTCCGGCAAGTCCTTGGGGACCGCACGCGCTCAGTGAATATCCGCGATGGAGAAGAGATTGTGGTCTGCGGGGTCCCAGGCCAGGTGCGGCGGATCTGTGCCAAGGTCCCCAGGCAGCCTGCGCCGCTGTCAGACAGGTGAGGACACAGCTTGGCACGGCTGGATTGGGCGCGCAGGTGGCTGTCGAATGGGTTTGGAAGCACTCAACTCTTTTTTTTTTTCCCCCCCAAATATTGTCTGAAAATAGATTTATTTATTTATATATTTATTTTGGTGGTTAACTTCTATTATATTGTTTGTATTTTTACTGAGGAACTATTGGTTAATAACGTATGTTTCAGGTCCACAACACTATAATTCTATATCTGGAAATATGATAGCATGCTCACCACCAGAAGTTGAGCTTCTACCCGACACCATGCACCTGACCCCATTTCCCCATTTTGCCCTCCCTTCCCCACTTTCCTTCTGGTGACCGCCAGTCTGTTGTGTGCATCTATTAGTTTGTTTTTCTCTTAAGCAGCCTCGGATTATTTCCTTACCTCCTGTGCTCCCTTCATAGACCTCTCTCCGCAGATGGTTTGCTGGGGAGCCTCCCAGCAACCTGTTTGTGAGGGATCATGGACTGGGCACCAGTGTGGCCAAGAAAATGGAGGTCTCTTCCAACAGAGCCCCCATGCCTCTGGTAACGGAAGCTGCCACTGAGGCTCTTCATCTCACCCAGTGAGCTGTCGCCCACTTCCCTGCATTGCCTTCGCAGGAGGGGGCAGGCAGGGGGGCTTAGTAGGGCAGAGAAGAGAGTAGAAAATATCTGCTGCCAGGAAAGGCGCCCCGTGGACAGAGAGTCTGGAAGCCAACTGTGCCTCCCCAGCCCCTGCTACTCTTATACCTGCATATGAATTGAGATAGAATCAGGTCCCGATCCCAATTCTCAGATTTGTTTCATCAGAAGTAGGCACTCCATGGCTTGTTCTCCACACAGCACCCAGGCACTTTGGAAACTAAAGGTAAATTGTGCCAGTGAACCTCCACACTTGGACTGTTTCTCCACTTGATGCTGAGGCTAGGCCAAGGTCCCAAGAGAGGTGCACAGACCTGCCTGATGGGTGACTTCTCACTGGGTGACCTGTTCTCCTCGTACCCCCTGCGTAGCCTAGTGCTCTCAGGCATGCTGGGTGCACGGCCACCTTTGCAGGTCTGCAGTTTTGTTCCCTCTGCCTGGGACACTTGAACCCAGATTTCTACATTGGCTCGCTTCTTATGTCCTTCATGTCCTTGCTCAGACACCTCCTTTTCAATGACAACTACTGTGACTATCAGATTTAAAGTTACCCGGGCCCTGACATCCAGCAATCTTAGGCACTGCTTTCCTTTCCGTAATAGATTTTTTCCTCTTGTAATATATTAGATAAACATCACAAGGAAGTAAGTTGTGTTTGTTGTCCCACCCATCGGAAGCGTGGCACTATGAGAGCAGCGTGCCGTGTCTTTTTGCCCACCGATGTACCCCAAGTGCCTGACATGCTCGCTCGCTCAGGGAGCCTTCGGAAGGAAGGAGTGAATGCTCCCTACCCAGAGCTTTGCTGAGCATGTTGAAAGCATCATCCCGTTTGCTTCTCACAGCACTTTTACTGTATAGATCTTTATAGTGCATCCGTTTTATAGGTAAAGAAAGTGACTTAAGAGCAGGTTAAGTAACTTGACTCCGAAGCCCTGGACGGAACCTGTGCCCCAGCATCTTGCCCTGGTGTGAGGCTCCGGGGCAGGTAGAGCTTGCCTGGGCTCCCCCGTGGGGCTTCCTTGGGGACACAGGCAGTGCCCAGGCGAAAGGCTTCCAGGTAGTGGAATTTCCAGCACCTTGAATGTCTGGGCAGCACTGGTGTCATTTTCTCTGCAATGTTTATTTCCCCAGTAGACCCAAGATCAATTTCCTGTTTGGTTCTCCCCCAAAGCCTTAGTACCTCCTGCAGTGCTGGATGCCTAGCAGGTGCTCAGGAAACATTTGTGGAAGAGAGGAAGGAACAAGTAGATTTAGGTCAAGGCAAGCTTCCCACATCCCCCCTGAAAATCCCTAATGACCTGTGTTTTCAGTGCTGTATGCACAGAGGAATTGACCTACCCTTTGAACTTGATCCCAACAGCCCACAAAGAAGGACCTCCGACCCCAAACCTGGCCCTGAGCCTTGCACCTCCTGGTACTTCACGCTTGTTTCATGATGCTAGGTCTTCATCACAGAGGAGCCCTTTGCTTTTTTCCCCTAATTTTGTTGTTGGAGAGATCACCTTTAAGCCTCATAAATGAAGCTCCTTCTTCTAGTAGATTTTGGGGAATGCAATATTCTCCAAAGCCTGACCCTTGTATTACCTTCTCCCACGTCTCCGGATAGAACCTGACACTCCCAGCGCCAACTGATGTTGGCCATTGACCTGTTATCTGCCTGACTGCCTTTACCTTAATCATTTCCATAGAAATTATGAAGGAAGGAGATTTATGGGGCTTAGTGAACATGAGCCGTAACTTCAGCCCAGCACTCTGGGCTCTTCTCTCAGCACAGAGCCTCCCACAAGAGCCTTTCTACTCACTCTCAAGATCTCCACAGTAAAGCTGACTTTGGTTCGCTGTTCGCTGTTGCTTAACGTACTAAAGCTTTTGTCCTATCCTCTTCACCCCTCCGGGAATCCTATCTTGAAAATGAAACAGCTGATGGTGCTGACTAATGGGGCCTCTCTGGGGGAGACACGTAAGAGCTGCACATTGCCTCTCCTGCAGGAAGCCGCTGCCTGGCGAGCCTTACTAGAAAGCAAAGAGGCCCATGTGGAGATCTGTGCTGGAACACAAACTGAAAGTGAGACAGACGGAGGATTAGCTAAATGGCCACATGCCTTCTGGGGCTGCAGCAGGCCCTCGAATGAATTTCTACGGGCTCCTGTGATTCGGAGATGCTTAACCTGGCTGGGGGCAAGCATCCGTATCTTTTGGGTCAGAAGTTTAACACTCCCAAACCGTGGTTCTATGAATCTGACCCTGAGAGCTCATGGAAACTTTAAGGCTTTTAAGATTTCGATCATTTTGATTTTGCTTTCATGTGATTTGTTTCTGTGCGTCCATGGGACAGAGACAAAAAGTGACGGTGTTTTGAATTTCAAAGAAGAGTGTTCTGGTTCAGACTTGAAATGGAAGGCTGTCTGTGTGAGCCAAAGAGATACTTACCGACTATGTTTTCTCTTCACAGAGTAATTTTCTTAACTCTCTTAGAAATACTGATAACTTCCCATCCTCTGGAGTTAGAAAGCAGCCTTCTTGGAGCTCTCCTCATTAAACATTTCTAGGCCCCCTTCAAAAAAATCTAGCGAGAGTTGCCTCGGACTAGGGATTGACACCTGGTTCCTTCACATCAGGAGAAAGGGACGTGGTGCAGGTTCTTGGGTGGGGGTCTCTCTCTTCTGTGTCTTCTAGGCAGAGCGCTGAAGAGTTCCCTTGTTGCTGCCATTCACTGAGGGGGGTTAAAAATCTGACACAGAGGTGGTCTCTCTGGGCCTCCAAGAAAGACATCCTTAGATGAACAGGCACATGGCTCACACAGACATCTCACAGTTTGAAGTTCTGACTTGGAATGGGATATATACACATATGTACATATACATATACATATACATATACATATATATATATATCTATCTCCCCTGGCCACCCCTTTTTCTGCTATAGACTTTCATAGTACCTGCTATTTCCCTTACTGACACCATCAATTCTGGTTAAAATCGGCATTCATTTTGGGGTTTAACTTGGTTATTAACTCTTTCCGCACGAGGGTGGATGCCAGATCTCTCTTGGTGTAACTAGTGTATGCCCGGCACTTGGTATGTTGGCACAGCGTAGCTGCTTAACATGAAATTGCATGAGTGAGTGTGTGTGTGTATCACTGCAGACTGAATACAGACCATGTGCTAACAGGCTGGAATGTCTCTCAGGTATGGTGCTTGATACCTCCCTCCAGTGGCTTACCTGTGGGCCCTGGGAGGTACGGAGTGGTGACCAAAACAGAGTCGTCTAAAGTGAGTCTGCCCTGGTCCTGATAGACTAAATGTTGGACATGGCGTCCAGCAGGGATTAGATGTGAAGAGCCTGACTCAGCGATACGAAAGGTTTAGAAAGTCCTTTTGGATAGGAATAGCCAGCTGTTCTTTTAGGGTGCTACTGGTGGCCCTCTCTGTCCTTCATCCCCTGATGGCTCTCACTTCCTCCATGTCTTGACCCTCTCTGCTGCCTTAGTCTTAGACCAGCACGACATGCGCTGGTCTTGTCTCGCGGCCCCAGACAAGTCCTTGGTGCCCTTTGCCTCTCTCCTGAAGCCCAGTGCTCTTCGGGTCCACATGGCAGGTGTGCTTGGTGGAATGTGTCAGAGTACTTAGAAGAGACAGGAAAGGAAACTACTTTTTCAACGTTGATTTAGAGCAGGAGAAGTAGTAGGCATAACCCAGGGTTTGGCAGTCATATTGTGAAGGACAGAGAAGCACAGTTTGATGTCCAACTTGGTCTTGAGCCATATGATCTCAAACAAGCCCCTCAGTTTCCTCTGAGCTTCCAATTTGTGAAAGATTATTAGCTCCTTCCTAGTTTTCTTGCAAGAGCCATGAGAAAAGGCACATGGCAGCACCTTGTGGTCCATGGAACTAGTGAGGGAAATGGGACAAAATTCTTGAGGAAGGAGAGTGGAGGGAATGAGGCAGGATCCCTGATAAGACCTGGATGAAACTTGAGAGCTGACAATGAACAAGCCTTTGAGAGGAGTCCTCCAGACCTTTCTAGAAGGATCCCTTCCTGCCCTTGCTTTGGCCGGGTATTTTATTGACTTAATTTTCAAATTTGCAGCCGTGACTGACCACCATCTATTTTCCTGTTGTCTCGATGGCCTGTTCAGGTCATTGCAGGAAGCTCTGCGGCCTCAGTGTCTGTGAGCCACAAAGGAGGTTGGTCTGTTGCTACGGACAGTGCAGGAACCCCTGTCATCCTCCGCTCCATCTGGGACGAGGGGCTGGTGTGAGCAAAAGTGTCACCCCTCTCGTCACCAGGCCCCTTGGAGTTATCTCTGTGGTGACTTGGCCTTCCAGGCGCTGAGACTTTGATCAACCTGTGGCACAGGGTTGTGTGAAACCCTTCCTGGATTTCTTTTTTTTTTTTTTAAACACAAAAGGGATCTGGAATTGATCCCAGATAATACATCTGCCTCTTAATTTCACTTCAGAGGGGCAGGATGACAAGAAAGGCGATGAAGACAACTAAATGCATTTATGATTTATGCCCCCTGTGATAAATCAATGGATGATTTCTCCCCAAAATGTGGTCACTGCCCGGCTAACTCATACCAGCTGACACATCTGTGAGATGCAGAAGGGAATGGGGGCCGAGCCCCCTCCTTGCCATGTGCACACCAGGCCTTGAACCCGCACCCCAGGGACCGGGATTTGGACATGTGAGAGACGGGTCGTCTGTACGCAGTTAGGAAGATGGCTGCTCCGCTGCCACCTTTTTTCTCCCCGAGTCTGTGTTTTCCTCCCTTGCGCCTGATGTGCAGCTCTCTTCTGCCCGCCCCGGTCCATCTCCAGCATTCCTTTCCGTGCGTTGCCTTCATGTGTGGTGAGTTAGATTTTTCCATTTCCTAAAGGTGATTTGATCAGGCCAGTTCTCACCAGAGCCCCTCAAAGCGAGTGGGGGGAGTGGAAAATCACATTAACTCTTTCATTAACTCCAGCTGTCCGTGCCGAGATGGCAAGGAGGTTTTGTCACGAGGGCCGGCTTGGGCCTTTGGAGGTGGCTCTCTGGATTGCCGACTTCAGAAGAGCCGTGAGGGCCCATCTGGCTGGGAAAGGGACAGGGCCACGACCAGCGAGCAGCGCCTGCCTTACACAAGACGCCAGTAGTGGCCCTCAAGCCATGTGTCTGCCATCTCTTTTCTCCATGGTTCCTTTGTATCTCAAAGGCCAGACCTTGTCTGTCTGAGCTTGGAAAACCGTATCTACATCTTCCAGAATATTCTATCATTAGACATTTTCGAAAATCTATTGAACTATTTTTGGCTGCTTGGCAGTCCCAAAAAGCTGGATTGCCTACTTCCCCACCATTTTTTTTTTTAAAGCATCATCTGAAGCTAATTTATTCAGAAGTAACTCGGGCTTTGGAAGGAAAAATCACATTCATTTTATAAGTTACCTGCAAATGAAACGGCCTGGTTGTACCTCTCATTTTCCTCTTGTTGAAAAATGTCTTTGTTGCTCCATTTTTGCCTTTCTTTTACAACAAACTGGAGAAACTCTCAGGAATGCAGCTTAAGGAGTTCTGCACTGTTACCTTCCTCTCTTTGCTCTCTGGAAAGAAAGGGTCAAAGCCTTCACTTGGGCCTGGATTGGGAGGTGAGACGCCCCTCCATGGATAGAAAAAGGCGGAGCAGAAGGGCGCAGAGGCAGGCGCTCTCCCTACGAGGCCAGCGAGGTTGCCGAAGTTCCTTGTCAGCGTGACAGCTCGGCAAGGAGAGGTGGCTGGAGATGAGGTGCCGGCTTGGGGCTGGGACAGAAGAGGCTTCTTCTGGAACCCCTGATGCTTGGACCATAGCACCCCGTTTCCTACAGACTATGTATAGAAAGGAAAAAATGAGCCGGTTAGTAAAGGCTATTCGTTTGATGTCTCTGCTGATCCCTCACATTACCATTGTCCCGGCCAGAAATAATATACCTGCAGCTGTGTTTCTGTAGGACAACGGGGACGTCTAATAATATATTGGGCTGATCTAAGCTTCCTTTTCTCCAGCGATGCCCCAAGGGGAAGATATATACTCTACTTTTATATTGTCTGGTGGTACTAATCAGAAACCATTGCTGTGGAAATGACTTGTCCTGTTTGCTCCCATTCTAATAGGAAATCATAAATTGAAACAGATCTTGATAGATTCTGCATAATACCAAAATGAAATCCTCACATATTTTGTTGTATATTACATAATTAGTTGACTTCTCAAAGGAGTTCTAATTATGCCTATGGAATAAACTCCAGATAATGAAATGCATTCATCTCGCTGGCAAGCCGTCTGTCGCTTAGCGCTGAGCTCCTAGTCACTCCTCCGGGGTTTGCCTTCAAGCTCAGCGAATGAACCTTTATTTACAGCCACAGAAATTGGAAGTGAAATACAAAGTTATTTTATGATGTACTTCTTTTTTATTTCCTCTAAGAAAATCAGTTTTCCTTAGTTTCCTTTACTGGTAAATGGCCATGTGTGAAGTAGCTATACTAATCCCAAGACATAAAGATTCCCCCACAAATACATAGTATTTTTGGTGCTGAGGCTCATAGTACCTTATTGACTTAAGAAGAGAATGATGACAAAGTCAAAGGGAATGACTTCTTTGATTCTGAATTTCATTATCTGTAACATTTGTACTTAGACTTGGCTAGATAGGTGGGTAAGTAAGTGGGTGGATGGATGGATAAGCGAGTGGGTGGTTAAATGAGAGGGCAGATGTATGTTTAAATGGATGAATAGATATTTGATCTGGAAGGGATAGAGATGGAAGAAAGCTAATTCAGGAAAAACTACCTTTGGATATGTTATTCTGTATTTAATTGTTAGAGAACGTAATGAGGAAAAAGAGGAAGTCATTTTTCTAATAATTCCTTATTTATAAAAGTGAAACTCAAGATTCTTTTAATTTCTCAATATATTTAGCTTTGAAAGGTTACAGTGAGGATGTAGAGAAAGTTGACATGGAGGAGAATAGGAAAAAAATGTCTCTGAGATGATCTAGGTAAGAGATAGTTTTACATTCCAACAGCATGAACTATAAGATAAAAATGTATTCTTTTTCAAAAGGTTTCATTTATTTATTTTTAGAGAGCGGGGAAGGGAGGGAGAAAGAGGGAGAGAGACATCAATTGGTGGCTTCTCGTATGTGCCCTGATCAGGAATCGAACTGGCGACCTTTCGCTTTGCAGGATGACACCCAGCCCACTGAGCCATATCCATCAGGGCAAAATTTATTCTTTATAAATGAGTCATTGGTAACCAAAGGAAGTTAGAACAAAGCTCTACTTAAATTTCCTTGAAAATTAGATTGTTCCTTATCACATTAGCGGCTGGACCTCAAGCCAAGGGGGAGCCATTCGGAGTGATGTTTAGGGGGTATTTCTGCCTCAGTTTCTACATTTGGTAATGAAGACGCCCAGTGTGAAGAGGAGGGCTGTCTAATGCTGCTGCTGACACAGCCCCAGAGGAAATGCAGAGACGCCGCCTGGCTTTCCTCCTCTACTACGAGCCACCATGGCTCTCTCCCCAGGGCCACAGACACCAAAGCATTTTTACTGTTTGCTGTGAATCACCTCATCTCCAAACTTGTCCCTTGAGCTACGTATAGAAAGGAAGGCCTGAAAAAATGTTAAAGCAAGTTTTCCTAAGATAATAGTTTAGTATTGTTTTATGACATGCGATGCAGGGTGACTGGAGGATTACCTGGTAGTATGAGGGGAACCGGGACTTACATTACCCCCAGCACAGTTGGAAATACTTTGCACCATCCAACACCCGCCGTCTGGCCCAGCACCTGGGGCAGGGGAATCCTCCCAAGAACGTACCCATGTGGTTGGTGGCTGAATTTCAGTGGAACATCTGTGGGCAGTTCTCTGGCTCTAGGTTTGGATGTTCCTCCCATCAAGAGCCTTTTGTGAACTCTGTTACCCTTTGGTCATTCCTTTTTTTTAGCAGAAGCCACCTTCTATGGCTTAAATCGCTGCAGATCAGGCCCCTTGTGTTAGTAGACCCTTTTCTACATTCTGGCTGGCACAGAACTGCCTTGTGAACATTGTTCTAAAAACCTCTGAAATGGATCCATTTGTAAGAGGCTCACATGAAAAGAATGCTTCAGGGAATTATTTTTTCAAACATAATGTTAGAACCCTAGAATGTAAGGATTTGAAGATAGCTTAAAAGAGCGAAAGAGATGAATTGGTTTTTAAGACTAAGTAAGACATCTGTAGGTCAGTCTCATTTTGTGCCAATAGAGAAATGATCAGTAACCACCTTCTAAGTCAGAGGCTGGAAGGAAGCAGTAATAGTAAGGCCAAATGCCGATTGTAGGGAACACACGTGCTTGCAATGGTCAGATGCACGTTTTTTATTTTATTTCTGTTCTTTCAGAAAACAGTACTCCTACTTTCGCTCAATGACACAGTGTTGAACCCTGAAAATTGATGCATTTTTCTGTTATCAGTGGACCACTTCCTGTTGAGTGACAAGAAGAGACACAGCCTAGTTTGTTGAAAAACTGTGATAAATATTTGGACCAGGTATTGAAAGAGTCAAAATAGTCATTTTTAAATTTGAGTTTTATATCAACTTGAGATAGCCAAAAGAGAAAAGAAGCAGCAGATTGGCATTAAAAAAAAAAGAATTTTTTAATTCAGAAATTCAAAGGGCTATTTATAGCTTTTTATTATGCAGTGTTTAAGGAAAACTCCTACATTAAGAATAAATATCATCAGTAGGCCTCAAGATTCAAGACGAAAAAAGCAAATTCCCTGAGTGTGGGAGAGAATGTTTTAAAAATTAATAATGATTGGGTCTAATTAAAGAAAAAATTAGGTCAATCAAACATACAGTGCCTTGAATTCCTACTCTTTTCCCTGCTGAGTGATTAGCATGTGGCTGGAAGCCGAAGACCCCAGCCTTCCTTCTCCCTTCACGCAATAATATTTCATCAAGTGTGAACAGCCTGGCAGAGTCCAGGAGGCTGGCGTCCACCAGCAGGGGTGCTTCTAGGATGATTAGTCCAACACTCTGGGCGCGGAGAACCGTGGACTTAATGTGTGCGTAGTGTGCTGCCATCGTTCGAGGAGGCGCTCTGGGCCTTTGCTGTGTTCAATTATAGCAACAAAGTCTCAGTCAACGTTTACCCAGGCGTATTCTTCAGGTGTAGCAGTGTACAGTGAGCACACTCTTGGCATTTGCTTTGCAGCAAGGGGAGTGGTTTGTCTTTTAAATTAAAAACAAAATCATTCCGTTGCTTCCAGTGTTATAATAGTAAGTATTTTCACCAGATCTGCAGCTAGTCTCTCTCAGGCTTTGCCTAAGCCTGGTCTTTTTCTGGGCCAAGGCAACACTTTCCCTCCCCCCCGGGGGGGTGGGGGCATGCCATCAGTCACGTAATGTAGGGGACAAGGACACTGGAAAAGGACCCACACAATTGATAGAGAACGAGTCTGTCTGTGTGCTTGCTGTCAACATTCCTTAGCGATGGAAGTCCTCCTGTGGCCTGCAAGGCCCTGCTGAGGTCTGGCATCTAGTCCCTCTCAGGCTTCACCTCAAACCTGGGCCTTTTCTGGGCCAGGGTACCGCTCCCCCTCCCCCAGGAGCCGCGTGCATAGATATGCTACCTTATCCCTTGTGATGCTCTTGTTCACTACTCAACAACAAACCCACCTTTCATTTCAACTCAGGCACGCCTTCCTGCCCCCCGTGCCCCAGCCGGGATCATATTCTTCTGTTGTGCTTTCCCATGGGACAATGTTCCTTTTGTCTGAGCATTAACGTCTGTTTCTTACATTCTCCCCAGTGGTATTGTCTTATTGTTTGGCTCCTTCACTGAACGCCTGTGCCACATGGCAGAGTCAGGGCCTCTCCTCAGCCCTGCTACCATGCCGAGGCTCAGGGCCCCGTGCCCAGAGGGCCCCATGCTTGGCGTAATGCTCTGCTGTTGCCGCCTTGAAATCCTTAATACTTTTTGAACAATGGACCCCACAATTTTATTTTGCTCTGGGCCCCACAAATCATGTCATTGGTCTTGGATTGGGGCCATATCTGTTTCTATTGGACCTCGAGGACTTGGTCTAGGCTCAAGAAGTGTTTTGTAAATTAACGTTCCAGTGACAAAAGATGATCTCCTGTCATTAGCGCATGAAGTATAAAATGCCTAATACCTAATATCAAGTCACGATGTTATATATTTTCTTGGCAGCTCACTACTTAATCTGATTCTTTTCATAAAGTTTGGCACATGCAACCAAGATTGAATTAAAGAGACATGCATATTATGATCTAAGGAAAAAAGTTAGTTATATAAAAAGAAGTATAAAAATGGGCTGGTCTGTTGTTAATTTTTTGTTCTATATTTAGAACTGAAAGGGTGATGTTTAAAAAGCAAAAATGCTAATCATCTTGCAAAGAGTGCTGTAATAAGCTGGGGTGAACGTATCCTTCAAATGATAGAGGAAGTGGAAGCAGAGACTGAGGCTCCTCTGAAGAAACTATAAACGCTTTACTCTGTGTTCCCTCAGGGCCAAGGAAACACTGAGATAGCAGCGTGTCCAGTTCGAACCATCACATAGTAGGGGAAACCTTGCTCTCTCATGGAGCGAGCTTGGCCAAACGTCTGCTGGGGAGTTCGGAGAAAATGCGAGACTTCACCATTTTGTACAGTGTGCCCATACGTTTTCTGTCACTTGTCTGAGCTGGACACATTTTTCCCATTCTCCCTGCCCACCCCAAAGGTGACTGCTGCAGATCGTAGAGTTGGCAGGATTTTCCAGGCTGTGCCGGCACAAGCTGTTAATAAATTAGGTGCACAGAAGTGTGATGGCAAGGCGTTTCCTGCTGGAGTTCATAGGCCTTCCAGAACATTTATGTCTCATTACAGCCCATACAGCAGTTTATGCCCTAATAAATCAGGGAAGCTTTGCAGAGATGGGCTGGACCGTAATGAATCTTTCTGTTGGCATTTTCCCTTTACAGGCGCAAATAATGGAGCAAAACTGCCCCATCTGGCCACTCTGTAAGAGGGAACTCGTAGCAGGAGCTGTTTTCTTGAGCATGACAAAGGTCACTGCAGGTAGCAGGAGTGAGGCGTGGCAGCAAGGACTGTGAATGACAAGGAGGAATGAAGCCATTTACAGGCCTTTATCACTGTGGTTATAGGCATTAGCTGAACTGTCAGGGCCCTGTTCTCCCTGCCAGTGATGGGCCGCCGGTCCACACTGATTTTTCACATTTAATTTGCAGACCTGCTTGCTGTCTGGCAGGCGGTGCAAGTGGACACACACCCTCAGCATGGCGTGTAGACTTATTCGCTTTGATTTACATTCCATTATCTTAATAAGGTGCACTCTCCACTGACTGGGAATGGTTGCCAAGGAGAGTGTGTGTGTGTCTGAGGGTTTGGGGGGGAGGATCACTTTCTTTCTCTGCCTTCCCTCACCAGTGCAAAGAGATGTGTGATGAAAGCCAAGTAAATATGGAAATTATTATTAATTATGTCATGATGGACAGAAATGCATTATTCTGGCTAGGAAATCAACTTGTCTCTGGCGAAGGTTTACCAGATGTTAAAAATAAGGGGAGGGGGGTGAGTCATATTAAAAACAGTGCCTAGAAATAACTGAGGAATTTGTTTTTGATGTTTATGTGTTTTCCCAAAGGAACCCATCACCTATTTTAGAAGTCAACAAATATTGATCATTTCCTTTGTACCAGGTAACTGGGTTCTCATTTCACGGGAGAAAAATTTACATCTTATTAAGCAAAGAAGCCATCTTGTTGTTTCCTGTCCCTCCATTCCAGCTGCTCTGTGCTCTGGCCCTTTGCAGGGCTCTGAGGGGCTTCGGCAGTGCCTAGGCTGCTTGTTTGTGTTTACAGAGAGGCTTGTGGGAGCCCTCTGAGAGTGGGGTATATTTTTACAGCCGGACCTATTTCTATTCCACAAAGGCTTTTCTGGCACTTCCTCAGTAATCACGGTGCTGCTGGGGAGACAGAGGAGAAGCGAGTGAGGGAATGCACGATTTATCCAAAGTGACAAGGAGAGCAGAGCTACTCCATCAGCCCCAGCTACTCTCATATTTACATGACACCTTCCTTCCAGCGTTTTCCCCAGCAGATGGCCAGGTGAGGTTCATGGACTCTGCAAGGAAATGCAGCTGGTCTGGGGCAGTCACGAGGGATATTTTGGCCTCTCTCCCAGCAGAATTACGCAAAAGTCCACGGAGAGAAAGAGGGAGGGAGGGAGAGAGGGCGGGATGGAGGAGGCAAAGTCACTCTCTAGTTGAAAAAGCCCTGGAAATGTAGACTTAAAGCCAAGTGCTGCTTGCAGATTGGGAGGTTGCCAAGGCCCAGCACCCCAAGACTCAGGGAAAAAGTCAAATCCTGAAGGAGTTAGTCATCAGCCTCAATGGGTTTACTCCTGTCTGCCCTGTTGTAATAGGAAGGTTAGTGAGACTTGATAGGGTCACAAGGGGACATTAATGTCTTGACTAATATGATTGTGTTTGGCCAAGGGAAAAAAGAACCTATCCTTCAAAGGGATTCTCTAGGTATACTGAAAGTCCTCTCGTCATCCTGCTTTATGAAGATCCCAATGTCAAACAAGGCACCTGCCCTATCTGGGACTTCTGTCTGGTGGCGAGTATGTGTCCGCAGACCTCATTTGGTACAGGATGTTGAACACACATAGCTACTTTTTTTTTTTAAGGTTTCCATTTGAAACTAGCTGAGCCCTAGCAGGTAATTAGCACCTTTGCTGTTGGAGCAAGTGGTGCTTTTACTGGTTAGAGTCGCATAATCACGATGACCACTTTGCGGTTCTCAGTAGGAGGGGATAGAGAGAGCACTGGGGATGCTATGCATCCAGGGAATGAGGCGGCGCTTAGGAAATAGCCAGAGGGCCTCTGTTCAGTGCCCCGCCCCCAGTGCCATGCTCAGATCCCACTTAGGCTGAGTCGTCTTCTGAGATCTTGAACAAACCCAGAACTCGTTCATGTATTCCATTCGTCTTCTCTAAACTCTGCTGATGGAGACTCTAGCCTCGTCTTAGGGGGTTGTTTCCAGAATAAAAACGAAAGATACAAAGGTTTTGGGGAGGGGAATAGTCTGTGCCACCCCAGGCCTAACTTGGGGTCACGCTTACGGCTTGGTCAGACTGAGGGCATATACTGGGACTACATGCTTGGCATAGTCAAGATGCCAGCCGGGTCGCCTCCAAACTGGATGACCCTCTGCAAGAAGCATAAGGTACCTGAGCCCCAGCTCCCCGTGTGTGAGCAGGGGTTGTCTTGTTAACCCTCTCTTCGGATCGTTATGAGGATTGAAGCAGAGTATGCATGTAAAACCCATAGCACGGTGGCTGGCACCAAGTACATACTCAGTAGGTGACAGCTGTGATGACAATGATGATAATGATAATGACATTGTTACTTTGGGAAACCAGAATCCAAATACCTAAATGCTAGTTTACGGATGACAAATAGATGTAATTTCACACGCCAACTTCAATCGATGGGGTGACTCTGTTAAGCAAGATCCTGAGACTGCATGCGGGCTCCGTGAGAGAATACCGAAGTCATTTAGGGGTGTTTGCCTTTGGAGGTAGAATTAGGGGTGATGGCATCCCCCATGAATTTGCAATCTCTGTATCATTTCGCTGCTGCCTTAAATAGTGTGCAATCTGGGTTAAATTCACCTCTCTTAGACTCAATTATTCTTTTAAAGATTTTATTTATTTATTTTTAGAGAGAGGAGAAGGGAGGGAAAAGGAGAGGAAGAGAAACATCTATGTGAGAGGGAAACATCTCTCAGTTGCCTCTCATAGGTGCCTTAACCAGGAGCCGAACATCCAGCCCAGGCGTGTGTCCTGCCTAGGATCTGAACCAGCAACCTTTCGCTCTGTGGAACGATGCCCAGTCAGCTGAGCCACACCAGTCAGGGCTCTCTTATATTTTTAACCTATAAAATGGGAAAGTTGGGACAGATCACTTTTCATGGAGGTGTTGAGCTGAATGTTAGAAGGTTTTGGGAGTGAGGAAAATGATCTTTGAGTAGTTTTGGAAGTTCTGTGTATAATTTAACACGTTAAGACAGGTTTCCTTATCATAGGACTTGTCAGAATCCTTAGTGTGCTTGAAAATTTCAAAAGAGACATTCTTCCCAAACGTACCTGGTCATGAACACATTTGTTTTATAACAATAGCAACTCACGAGACTGGTGTTGCACAGAACGGACTTTGAGAAATTAGATTATCCCGAAGGGCCATTTTTTCTTCTCTCCAAAGTCTCAAAATCTGTAAGTCCTGAAAACTCAGATAATTTAATGACTACCTCTCCTCAACATGAACTTCTCACATCTTATCAAAAATACACATTTAAAAGCCATATTTGAATAATGATTCTTCATTTCTTGGAACAACTTTGAAAAATATCAAAGGTAATATCAAATAAGACAGTAATCCTTAACATTTAGAACCCCTTCATTCTGAATCTCAGTTTTAGCTGCAAGTCATTCTGATGCATTTGACTCACTCTTTGGCTAAAACTTTTTTTTCCTCAATATTTGACCTTCCTTCTTGGGCTGGTCTGCACCAAGGACCTGTGGGGTGAGGGACACTGCCCTCTTTCCTCTCCACCTTAGACTCCAGCTGCCTGTCAAAGCTGCCTGAGAGGTGAACGAAATCCCTAGGCTGTCTTTGCCCAGACAGCATCTGGGTCTTCCCCGGCAGGTGAGGATTAACAAGGAAGCAGCCTGGTGGTACTTGAAATCTAAAGATTTCTGTTAATTTCTCAGTTGTTATCAATGAATAACTTTCTCTTTTATGTCATCCCTGAAGGTTATTGAAGTGTTTTTTGGTAGCAATAATGTGGTATGATAATTTTGGGTAATTGGTCTCTTTTAGCAAGCAAACCCTTAGAACATGTTTCATGTTGGAACTTCGTGGTCCCCAATGTTTCTTCTGCTGGATGACACAGAACATTATTTCCCCAAAGGGGTCCCATGGAGCACAGGCCCCTTTCATTCATTCATTCATTCATTCATAAAAGGAGGGAGAGGAGTGTTGGAGGTTAAGAGTAACAAAGAGAAGGAGGAGAGAGGTTTGAGGAAATAAATGAGTGCCAGTTATTGCTTCAGGAGAGTTGGGCAGGGACTAGGTGAGGGGAAAAGTAGATGCTCAGAAGTGGAGGACCCACTTGAGATTTTTAATTAAATTCAGAGTGGACTGGTCAGTACAGTTGTGTATTTCTTCTGCAGCTATATTAGCTGCTTGAGTATAGGCACAGAGGAGGCGGAAATTTGTATCTAAGCAGGGGTGGGGCACAATCAGGTGGAAGGAGAACTAATGAAACTGAGAGTGAATTCGAAGGAAATGAGCCTTGGAATTTGAGGTGGATGAGGAAGGAAGTGAGGAAGAAAGCAGGTGATAGACAATGAAGGAAAGTGAGCTGGTGGTCTGAAAACTGAGGGTAGAAAATTGAGATTTTGGAGCTAAAATCAGTGTTGACAGTAACAAAGTACTGACAATGACAATGATTTTGTCAGGCTAGACCATTCATGCACCCTCTTATTGCTGCCATCTCCTGACCTCCTGATCACTCATGACTACTTTGGCATTGGGCTCACTGCCTCTCTGCCCACCATCTTCCTGTCATCATCCTTGGTGACATTAACATCCACACGGATGGATCACTTGACACCCCAGTTTCTGAATTCCTTCAAACCATCCCCCTCAAAGGTGATGTCCTCTATCCACTTCAACCACCTACTCCAGTGGTTATATCTAGACTTTGGATCTTTTTTTTTTTTCTTTCTTCCACAGAACCCCTATATATAGATATTCTGCAGAGGTAGCCTTCTCTGGAACATGCTTCTGGACATGCTGGGTTGGAATCTCAGTGCGATCACTAGCTGCCCATCGCTTACATCCCTAAGCTCCCCTTTGATAACACAGATCATGCAGAGTGGTTGTGGGAATCGTGCAGCAACACATTTAAAATCCCGGACATAGCACTTGGCTTATAGCAGCTGCTCAGTCCCTTTCCTCACTTCTTTCCAGAAGCTTTTGGGATATCTTGACATTGGAACTTAAATCACAATCTTCCTCTGTTAAAGAAACCATGTTCTTTACACCTAATAGAGTTGATTGAAGGAATGGTTAATGGAAGTTAGAATGAATGCATTGGTTTCATTGCCAGCTTGCGCCTGAGTCTTGCGCCTTGATTAGATGCTGACTCTGTATCTGGGCACAGTTGGGTTGCTCAGTCCCTTATGCGACAGGGCGCATGTTAGGGGGGTGGGGAATGGGGGTGGGTGTTCATGGGTCCTACATGCTAGGCTGCCAGCAGGACAGGAATGTTCAGATAAATGAGCCTGGTGGACAGAATTCAGGAAAACAACCTTCTGCTCATCTTGATGTCCAGGTCATCAGGATTATTCTCCCCATGGGCTGGCAGGAATTCCAAGGAGCAGAGACCCACCTCACTTTCTCCAAGGAGTACTCCTGACATTCAACAGAAGAAGGTCAGAGGAGCACTGCCAGCTGCCTGCCAAAGAGAGGGCAGAGTGGATTAATTAAAACTAAAAATAAACCTCAACTAGAATTACTCCTGTGGGTGGAAGGAAAATAGATTGGCGAGAGCTAACATTTTTGAGGCCATCTCCCATACATTTAACTTTGGCCCCTAAAGTGGTGAGCTAGAGTAATTATTTCTGGTACCAGGTAGGCTGTCTGACATCCATACTACATTAGTTCTGGCTCTGCATATTTAGGAAGGTGGTAGTTAGTTATGGCATTTTAAAAAACCTTTTAAACTCAAACGATGTGTGGTATTTGAGAGTCAGAAAGGAGTTGATGTATACATGCCCTTGAGCATGTCCCACCAGTTAAATAAATACATGTTGTCCCAGGAAGAAGACTTATCCAATTTACTTTAGAAGCTTGTGTTTCCCTTTTTGTCTCCTAAAATATACAACTTTACATGCTAAAGTTAAAACCATTGTAATGTTGAATGTTCTTGAATAGGAAATAGTAACAGTATTGGATTCCATGAGCCTCATGGCCACTTGCTAGACAGTTGGAGTGGCTTATTTTATACAAGAAAGCCTAATTTTGGTAGTTTTATAGGAGGGTGAAAAAAAAAAAAAAGAAAATGCAGGCCTGGACATATGTGATATCTTCCAAGTTTTCTTTTTGCAAGGCTAAGGACCGGAAATGGCAAGATTGATTTGATATTTGAACTAAGGAAAACATTTGCTCTCATCACCTGAGTTTATAAATGGTAATCTTCAATAAAAAGAATTGGTCTCTATTTCAAGACAAAATCATGTTCTGTTATTATGAAATGTTATAATTTTTATCCCAGTTGATTCATTATTTGGGCATGGAAAAAGTCAAGTCTCTGAACCAAAGAGAATATTAGAATCATGTTGTAGTGGCCATAGGAGTGGAGTTTGATTGACTAAGCCATGAGGGGAGAGGGGGAGGAGAGAGAAAATAAAATAGATGTTCATCAGAGACAGAGAAAGGCAAAGGACCACAGTATCTAGAAGGGAAAGTTGAGTTACCTTTAGAGTCTAGAGTGATAAATTTGTGACAGAGAGAAGAATCATGCAAGAGGTGAAAAATTCACAAACCAAAAGTTCTGGTTTGGAATAGAAGCAGGTAGCTATAGATGAACCCTGCTTTTGAAGATTTCTGTTGAAGATAATAATCTGAACTGAGGAATCTGAAAAAAGTTGTAGCAGCTTAGATCAGGGGGCCAAAGGGGCTGGAGGGTTCCTAGGATGGTAGATTTACCTTTCACTTGGGCAGGGTCTTTCAGACTTGGCTGGAGGGTGTCAAGAGTGAAGTGCTCTGGCTGTGGTAGGAGTTGAAGTACCTTCTGCTTTAAGATTTGGTGCCTGTATGATTTCAAGTTTTTCTATCCATGTAAAATACAGTGGCAAGAATGAAGACTGCTAACTGAAGAATTCAAAAGAGAGAGAATTTAATAGGAAAGGAGGAAGGTATAGGAAGTCCCAGAAATTTAATCACACATAAAGGAAAAGAGCAAAATCAAAAGTAGATGAACAAGTTAATTAACTACATAAACATTTCTGTGTTCAGGAAAATTTGCTTTTTTCTCAGGTTTAAAAACATAAGTGATGATGTATTTTATAGGGAATTACAGGCAAAAACACTGGCTTGATGATCAGATGGGAAAAATATGCAGTGGCAGCTCAAGTAAGGGGCTGTATTGAATCCCAAGGAAATTGGTTCTTTAAACATAGGTCTTCAAAAATCAGAAATACATCTCTTCCTAGTGGATAGTGACTCAAGTAATGATGAAAGATCCTTACATTTGGCCAGCAAGGACACCAAGAGTTCGGAGGTGGATAAAAAGGCTCAGATTTAACTGTCAGCCATGCTCTGTAGAGAACATCCTCATGCTCTGTGTAGAGCTGCATCCCTCTTTCTCTAGGGTCCCCTTCTGCAGGAGCCCCGGCAATCCTGGTTCCTAGCCTGCCTTAGGCTCCACAGTGGACGTGGAGGAGACTTGGTGCCCTTTGAACCCTGTAATGGAACAACTACCAAACTGCAAGACTCTCATCATACCCTGGGTATTAGTCCACTCAAAGAGGCTCGGCTCTTCCTAGGGCTTCTTAAGGTACATCGTGCCGTAAGTGGATGCTCAGCAGAAAGCTTGAGGCAACAGAAAGAAGTTCAGGAACTATTGGGTCAGAGATTGAGGACTCCAAATCCACAATGAGGAAGCTCTCTAGCTATATAGACCCCAAGGGAGCTGGAGCAGAAGGGGGTCCAAGCCAAGGTCAAGTCCCTTGTGGTTTCCCAAAATACGCTGTACCTCCATATATTTACTCAATGGCGTATCGTACCCTCTGCCCAGGATGGCCCCTATCTCTTGGTCAGATTCCTACTCAGAAATGCCCTTGTCACTGGTAATTGATGACCTAAAAAATGGATTCAGGAGTCTGTGCAGACCATTCCTTGAAAATGTACTTTATATTGGGTTCAGGGTTATTACTAGAGCTTGGTTCTTCTCACTGACACAGTAAAGAATTACAGATCAGCAAGATGAAAATGGATGAGTAAGAGTTCTATTTGTGTACCCTCACGGGAGAGGATGGGCCTGTTGAGAGTGGTGAGAAAAGGCTTGGCATGGAGGAAGCCACAGGAGAGTCTAGGCTGGGCAGCCTTGGCTCCCTGAGAAGTCAGAGAAAAGGGGGCTTTGGGGATAGGTTCAGCGTATTAGCCTGGGACAAGCTGCCAGCTGCTCATTGCCCTAGAGTTTAGGAGATGCCTGCCCGTGGGTAAAGGACTGGAGGAGGAGGAAGAAGGAAAAGGAAAATGGTGCCTGCTGCCCCGCCAGAAGGAGACTTGTGCTGGGCCCTTTGTCTTGAGGCTCTTATCTCTCTCCTGCAGGAGGGACTCTTAGGGAAGGTCTCAGGTGAGGGTTTCAGCAGAATATTCATCAGTTCCCC
Organism: Mormoops blainvillei; assembly: GCA_004026545.1. Classification (NCBI taxonomy): domain Eukaryota; kingdom Metazoa; phylum Chordata; class Mammalia; order Chiroptera; family Mormoopidae; genus Mormoops; species Mormoops blainvillei. The sequence continues at coordinate 49,309 of PVJD01002303.1, forward strand.
AGGTGTATCCTTTCAGGGTCGTGGTCTTCTCTGATTGGTCAGTGGCAAAACAGGGGGTCTTTAGTCAGGAGGATGGTCCTGGGGTTGCCTGCCTGGTTGTACTGTTTTTCTGGGATTGGAGCTCAACACGCAACTGAAGCCTAGATGTTATCTCTAGGGAGGGAAGGCCAGGGAAGGAGAGGGAAGGTTACCCCGGGGGTGAGGTCCTTGTTTTCCCAGTTTTGCCTCCTGCCAGGCACGAGGGAGGCCTGCTGCTCTGGTGACGATCTGCACCTGCCATTGTGTTCAGCTCTCTGTCTCAGTTCCCCGTTCTACTTGCTAAGGAGTTTTCCTAGATTCTCAAGGTCAACAAGTGAGAGGCCCGGTCGGCATCAAGAAGGTGAATTGAATTCAAAGGAGAAATCTTTATTTAAAAAAAAATTTAAATAAAATGGCAAATCTAAATATTTCCTATATTGAATAAAATTACCTTTTTGGCAATTGCCAAATGCAAATTAATTCAAATTTTGAAACTTTGAAAATGCAGAATTCAGTCTTTTATTGTCGGCTTGACCCTGAACCAGTGTGATAAGCCTGAGTGAAATTTTTTTGTTTCTGTTAACTTAAATCCTCAAACCTATACTTAATAAACACTGATAACAGTGTTTAAAAGAGATATTTCAGTTTTTTTATCTTTCAGGTAGGAATAAAGATAGTTTTCTCATGCAAATCCCTTTTGTAAGGGTGGGTTTTAGGGTGCGATTGGGCAAGGTTAGAATTGTAAAACAACTTGCAAATTCATTTAGAGGTGAAATATTTGTTTACCAGAAAAAAGTCACCAACTATGTCCCTGGACCAAATGTATAGATGCTTCCAAGGTATGTCTTCACAGAATTGTGCAAAAGGAGAAGCTGATAATCTTGCCCAGCTCAACACCGTTTCCTTTTTATTTTAAGGTTTTGTTCTGTTGGCTGCACAGATGTTTTTCATTTTTCTGGGTGTGTTTATATGTTTGCAAGTTTCTGAGGCTGTGCTGATGAATGGAATCTTTACTGAATTTATATGTAGCTTTCAGATAGTAAAAATGCGCTTAAGCCTCTTCAGCTTGCCCCTAACCCCCAGTCTGGGTCTCGTCTGAGGAAACTTATTCTACCGTCTTGGTATCCTCAGGGTTCCCCTGATCTGAGCCTCCATGTGCTACTACAGTTAAAATGCTGAAAGGGGAAAATGGCAATTGTGAATTTAATGGCAGGACCATGAGGTGCTGGATTCACTCTTGATGGGTTTCCCCTTGGATGACAGGAATTGACCTTGCAAAGGTGGTCCTCAGTGAGCATCCCATCCTGTCATCTACAGGGAAGAACATTTACTTCCAATTACAGTGAGGGCCTTTGAGTGGAAAGCCTGGGAGGTTTGCAGGCATTATAACCATTTTGTTAATATTTTTAAATGAAATTATAATTAACAGCGGGGAGAGGTGAGAGAGCCCTTCCTCAGGGTCAGTTACTCCCCAGGGGTGTGGTGAGTGCTTGCTCCCTGTGTCCCAGGTGCTGTGCTGTCTACGAGCAGGGGGAATAAAGAGGGGGTGGGCAACAGCCCAGGGAAGGTGTGGATTCTCCGGTCCACGGACTATTGCTTCTAAGTGGCAGAGCTCTGCTATCAAGAGAGAGAGAACATATCTTTTTTTGTTTGTTCAGTTATTATCTAATAGCTTTTTCTGTCCAAAACCTTAAAACCATATGAAGTTCTTTTTTGTGAATTTTCCCCTTTCTATTCTAGTATATAAGACTACCTCGAGGTGAGAGGGAAAAAAAGGCGAGAGCCCTGAATTCTCCCGTTCAAGGCTTTTAAGTGTATGACAACACGTCATCATGCGTACTGGCAGAAAGGACACTGAAAATTCAGACAGGGGCAAACACAGAAGAAGGTGGAAGGTTGAATAGGCAGGAGAAAGTGAATTAACATTTAAGCGTCTGTGTGCCCCAAGCTTTTAATTTGTGACAAGCCCTAGGGTCAGCAAAAATAAGTGACTCGCCCAAAGCTACAGAACTAATATACAGAAGGCGAATCCAGGTTGACATGATTACAGAGTTTAAGGGTTGTGCTAACTCCTTCTTCTGTCTCATTTATATAAAAAAAGAAAAACACCCCCACACATGTGCGCACATGTACAAACATGCACACATGCACACCAACACCCTAGCAATGTCATGAAAGCAAAGAAACGTGTTTCAATAGAAAGATGAGAGGAAAATGGGGACGCATAATTAGTACGTGTGGGACCAAAAGTTCTGTTTCATATTGTTAGAACACTGAGAATGGAATCAATAAGGAAATAGAATTAAAGAATTTTAAGTTCAAAAAACAAATGTTAATGCTCTCAGAATGGGCTTTAAATATAGCCCTTTTCACAAACATGTCTGGAAACCTGAAAATGCAGATTCCTTTTCTTCTCACAAGGTCATCCATAGTGATTCCGAAGTAGCAGGCTTGGTGGGGGGGGGGTGCCCGTGGTACCCAGCTGGGCGGGCACCGCCTGTGGACCAAGTTGAGACTAAATGTGCTCTGCCACCCGAGTACCCACTGCCTTCTGCACAGCTAGGTCAGCCAGGATGACATCTTTGAAGCTGAGTTATTAATTTTAGTTTCTGGGTTGATTAAATTATGTAAAAGTGCAGTGAAGATCTGAAAAGTGAAAATTGAATCCTGGTTATCTAGCAAAGGCAACTAGACAAAAGTTCTTATAAACAAGCCAATATAGATTGTATCCTCTTCATTTGCATTCTTTCTAGAAAGTTTCTCACTGACAGGGATAAAAAGGAAAGAGAACTGGAAGTTCATTTCTGAAATGGAACGCTCCACGTCAGATTTCTACATGAATGTAATAGATGCCACCAGCCTTCTCCAGCCTAAAGTTGCTTGGAGGGAAGTGGGGCGAGATGGCAGCACCCCACAACTTAGAGTCCCGAGTCCTTTGTTCCCCTGGATAAGGTCTCTGGGAGCCAGCTTGTCTGTGCAGACCAGCTTGCTAGGTCCCAAAATAAAAACACAAAGATCCACACAGACTAAAACCTTCCGTGGGGATATGGATTTGAAGTCCAGTGATCAGCATTCGAATCCAGACCTTGCTACCCAGGAGCCCTGAGACTGTGGACAAGCTCTCTTGGAAGAGTTTCCTCAACTTCAATGTGGAAATAACCAATACTTTTCTCAAAGAGGGTGGGAATTAAATTAATGCACACAACACACCTAGCACAACCCTTGGGATACAGAAAGCTATTCCTCAGTGTTTGCTACTAGCTCTTCTTCCTGTCTCCCAATTCTGTGTCCACCACCACCATCGACACCATTAGTTTCTTAGGCTGCTATAACAAAGCACCTCAAATGGGTGGTCTGAAACAACAGAAATTCATCCTCTTACAGCTCCAGAGGCTAGAAGTCTGATATCAGGTGTCAGCAGGGCCATGCTCCCTCCAAAGGCTCTAGGGGAGGATCTGTTCCATGCCCTCCTTCTGGTGTCTGGGGGTGGCCAGTAGTCTTTGGCTTGTGGTAGCATGACTCCACTCTCCCCCTCTGTCTTTACATGGTCATCTTCCTTCTTTGTGTCTCTGCCCAAATTTCCCTCTTCTTATAAGGACAGCAGTCACTGCATTAGGGACCACCTTAATCCTATATGACCTCTTCCTGATTATATTGGCAAATGCCCTTTTTCCAGTTAGGGCCACAATCACAGGTGCCGGAGGTTAGGACTTTAGTGCACCTTCTTGGGCCACAGAATTGAACCCACAGCAAATTCCCTCTCCATGTTAGGCCTGAGGGAGTCTTGACTTCATCCCGGATCAGGCGCGTAGTCCAGAGTCACCTGCTTCGCCAACTGCGCATCTTTCCCTTTCCACCTGCGAGTGGGCCTTGCCGACGGGGCTAACATTTGCTTAGCAACTTCTTCATGGGACTCGTTCTGTCTTGTTTTCCCTTGATGCATTTTGTGGTCTGAGTAGATTTTGTAGCTATCTGATAAAATGGCAGGAGATACTCTTCCCTTCCTCATTTCCTGTGAGGCCCAGGAGACAGCATACAAAATTGAAAGCCATTATTAAATGTTTGGCATCTTCAGAAAAATCTCCTCTGCGTTGAGGAGCCCTCAGCCAGTCACAGAAATGGTGAGAGCAGCCCAGTGGGCCCAGTCTGCTGACGGTGAGGACTGGCTGGCTGGTGCGACGCTCAGCCAGGTAAAGGGGGGCCTGCCACGCTGCCTTCTCCTTCGATCTATTCTGTTTGGGGGATGCATGTGTCCCACCCACTTGGAGTATGGGAATCCGCAAAGACATCTGTTTACCTTCAATTTCAGAAGATTGGAAAGCCCTGACTTTGATTAAATGCCACCTTAACGTTCTATCAACCCCTGCATGTGTGTCTTGGCAGCTGGGCCAAATATGGAAAATGACAACATTCTGGAGAACAAAGGCCCACGGTCCTGTCTCAGAGGACTGCTCAGCCGCTGAGAGTGCAGAGAGACGGCCTCTGCGAGGCTGAGAGTCTGTGGGCTAGACCTGAAACATGAGAAGGAACAAAAACAACCAAGAAAACAAGTAAGCAAATAAACAAACAGAAATGCCTTGAATGAATGAATCAGGGGTCCTCCACATCTTTCTGCCAAGTGCCAGGTAATAAAAGATTTAGGTGTTACAGGCCATTACAGACTCTGTTGCAGCTACTCTGCTACAGTAGCCTGAAAGCAGCCATAGACAATACGTGCACAGCTGGGCATGGACCAGTTCCAATAAATCTTTATTTGTGAAAAACAGGCAGTAGGCCAGATTTGGCTCATGGGCTGTAGTTTGCCAGCCCCTGGAATGAAATCTGTCAATCCGATTTTTTTCCCTCTGATTTCTAGGAGCTATTTTCTACATTTCCTTCTGTATTCTAGAAGCTCGTTTCCTTTCTTTTTCTAGACACTATATAGTACAGTATATACTGTACTGGTTTAAGAACCAGATTCTAGAGAAAAAAACACCTGGGTTCAAATCCCGCTGCTGCTGTTGACTCGCAGTATAAACTTAACCTCTCTTTTGTTCTCGGGGAAAATAATGTAATACATGTAAAGTGCTTATTATGGTGGCTGACTCATAATATCTACTTGGTATCCATCGCCAGCTCGCTGTTACTACAAACAATTGCAGAAAGACTTTTTTTTCATAAAGGCCACCTCTGAATGGATCATTTTGTGTAGGTTTTTTTTTTTTCAATTGCTGTCAACTGAGTCCTTCCTCCACCTCATCAGGTGAAAATCATCACACTCATCTGTGCTTTCATCCTGTGATTATTAACTTATGCCTATTTGTCCTGTAGGCTGCGGGATGCTACAGGGTAAGGAGAGGCCTCATGTCCCTGTATCCCGCAGCGTTACCTGTCCCAAATACTGATCAGCAAGCATTTGCTGAATTACCTGGCTATTATAGAAATGCTTTTTACTGCGATGTTTTGAATTGTCTTATTTCTCACAGCAGGACTCTATGAATTCAGTTTGGGAACTAGAGTAATCTCACTATTTAACCAGATCGGGGTTTGTCAAAATAGAACTTATCAACCAAGGCTGGCCTTCCGCCTGTTCTTGCAAATAAAGTTTTATTGGAACACGGCTGTGCTCATTCATTTACATGTTGTCTGTGGCTGCTTTTTGACGAAGCAGCCGAGTCAAGCAGCTGCAGCAGAGACCATATGGCCCACAAAGCCTGAAATATTTACAGAAAGAGTTTGCTGACCCCGGGCTAACTCCTCATTAGTACCCTAACACGTATTAAACTGCAGGTGGGTCAGAGCAAGTGCTTGAGACTGTGTGCAGACATATGAAGTTGTCTTCCTATCTTAAGACTTGTGGTCAAGTGTTGCAGTAATGTTGAGATTAAATCTACAAAACAGCAGAAGATACGAGAAAGTTTCAATCACTGGGTTTTTGTTTAAATGTCCTACCAATTTTCACTGTGGGCTTCAGACACACTGCAGCTCCCAAATTGTGTCCCAAGGCCCGCTAGGCCGTGGCAGCAAAATCCCAGGAGCTCTCTAGGGTACTTTAAATGTCCTGGGGAAGTGCAGCAACACTCAACACTGACATTGCATAAGCTATAGACAGTTTCAGGGGATCAGGCTGCTCTTTTTCAGGGATGTTGAGTCTTTGTGAGGATGGGTTTTTGGCAGTTGCTGTGACTGAAAAAGCAAGTTCCGTGAGGAAATCAATGTGGGAAGGAAAATTGATTTCAAGGCTTGAGAACTTGTGCCTGGCCCATCAGGTGTAAATATGGCTATTTAAGAATGATATAAAATACTATTATTTTTCAGATGCCTATTAAGTTGTTAGGACATATTGACTTCACACATAAACAGGATGATTAGGTACTTTGGCCTGGGGTTATTTGGAATCAAGAAAGTTAATACACCTCTGATGTATGGTCTTTGCAAGTGGCATATCTGAGTGCCAAGAAGAAGCACTCAGTATAGTCCGATACTCAAATGGGACTCTCCTTTCTCTTGTAAAAACAACTTCCAAGTCTTTTTTTAAGGAAATAAAAATTCTCGTATATAGAAGGGAAAACAGGAAATTGATCATCTCAAAACTAGCTGGTTAATATATCCAAAAGTCCTGGAATGAGTATCTAAACCAAAAGGAATCACTTGGATTCGGCTTCTGCAATAAATAATAATTTAATGCTTATTATATGTTGGAGACATGACACTAAACAGAAAGGCATGTGCTTGCAGGAGTCATTGTAGGAATATTTTGACAAAGCCACTCGGCTTTCTGAAGGTTGTGACTCTCTCCCCTACCCGGCTGAATTTGATTTCCAAAGGGCATATTTAGTGAGTGCCTTGCAAGCCAGCCCTCCAGAGCAGTCACACTGGTATTAGATACACGCGGTCACTAGAAAATGTTACTACTGAGAAAGATTCTTCTGCATACAGACCCCTCACGGGCACCCTTTGTCTCAATACCTTGCCCAGTGGAATTCTTTTCTCGACCCATGAGAAAAACTCTAATTTTTTCCTTTGGTTTACCCCTAGCAAGGTTGCTCTCATTCAATGATGTGCATTGATATTCCTCTCACATCTTTATTCTTTTCATGTTGTATGAGCCATTTGTTATGTTTCATGTTTTCTTATTGTTTATAAGAATCACACTGGCCCTTAAAAATGGGAGAAGGGGATTAGCAGAGGAGTCCTTAATTAATGGCAAACATGGCTCTTTGTTCCCAAGAGCATGATGCTCTTATTCCTTTCTTCCTGTTAATTGGTTGGATATCTGTTATAAATATCCTATGTCTTCTAAATTACCTGCTGATGTTAGCCCAAATAGAAGCCATTTGTATCCATAAAGGGCCCTTCATTTATTTCCTTCTTTCCTCCCTCTTCTCCATACTCAATTTTTATCTGTTACCTTTTTAACTTTCTCCTTTCTCCTTCCCTTCTGCTTTGTTTCCCATGAATGCCCAAGCAGGTCAGGAAGGAGGGAGGAAGGACAAGAGCAGGTGGCACTGCTGTTAAGACCATTGGCGTTGGATTCACCGAGGTTTATGTTTGTATCTATTCTCCCCCGCTCGGCTGCGCGCACTTCCCCAGACCCATTTTCATCCTGCATTGTGGTGACAGTGAAATGGGCTGTAAGGACGGCTGTGAAGATTGAATGACGTAATACACATAAAGCGATTGACATAGTTTCTGACACAGGAAGAGCTCAAAGTCACGTCTGCCCTTACTAACCAAACAGTTATGGCGAAAGTTGTTAAATCTTGCAGTCAATTTACCATCATTCTCTAGCTTTTCCAGCTGCAGCATTCGACACAGTTGATCCCTCCCTCTCCTTGAGGTACTTTCTTTACTGGGCCGCAAGGGTGCTCAGGTGTTTTGGTGTTCCTCCTCTCGCTAACCTTTCCTTCTCAGTCTCTTTTCCGGTTCCCTCTCATTTCTTTGACCTTAAATGCTCCAGGTACGGTGCTTGGTGTGTTCTTTTCTATCTACACTCACCCCCTTGCATGATGATCTCATCCAGGCTAGTTTCTTTCAATTTCAGGTACCTGCTGACAACTCCCAAATGTACAGAGTGGAACAAAAATAGGTTTACCGTTGTGAGTAGGCAAAGCAGCTTATTCTTGTATTATTATGTATTAGTTGTATTATCTTCCATGCAAACGACTGTAAACCTACTTTTGCCCCACTTTGTATATTTTCAGGCTCTGCTTCTCTTCTGAGGCTCAGACCTGTACATCCAACCACTGGCCCCCATCTCCACCTGGCTGTCGAATAGACACCTCAGACTTCTACCCAAAGCTAAGCCCCTCATCTACCCCCGACCCGTACCTGCTCTCCTCTCAGCCCACCCTTGTGTTTGATGGTAACACTGTTCTAGTTGCATAGACCAGAAACTTGGGGTCTGCATACCTGATGCCTCTCTCTCTCATACCCCCCATCCAGCTGGTCGGTGAATCCTGTTGGCTCTACTTTAGATCCTCCCAGACTCTGACACACACACCCTCTGCCTATGCCAGCACCTTATTCCACTCACCTGGACTACTACAGTAGGCATCTCACTGGCCTGCTTGCCTCCTTGACACACCTCCCTATGTAGTCTGTTCTCAACACAGCAGCCAGAGTGATCCTTTGAAAATGCACGTCAGTTCATTTTTCTTCTCTGCTCACTGTCCTCTGGGGGTTCCCATTTTCTCAGAGTAGAAGCCAACTCTTATGAAAAAGCCCCATCTCTCCTTGCCCTGCTCCACCAGTCCGCCTGGCATCTCTCTGACCTCCTTTCCCCTCCTCTCCATTTCCGCGTCTCCCACCTGGCTGGCCCCCTTCCGACTCTGAGACAGCCGGTACTTCCTGCCTCAGGGGCTTTGCACTGCCTGTTCCCTTTGCCCGGGACGCTTTTCCTCCAGATGTCTGTGAGGCTAACTTTCTCACCCCCTTCAAGTCTTTGCCCAGATTCCCCCTTTCTCCATAAGGCCTACCATGACCACCCCATTTAAAATTGCATCCCCACACTGACTCTGGTTTGATAACTCCCAATGCCTCTTCATTTGCTTTAGTTTTCCGCACCCTCCTAGCTTTCTTACCTACCGCCTTCTCACGTATTTCTCACATTCTTTGTAAGGTTCGTTGTTTGTTCCTGTCCAACAGAATGTTAGCACCACAGGGATGGGGATCTTTCTAGCTTCTTCACCGATGAATCCTAAGTGCTCAGAGCAGGGCCCCACACACAGTAAATGTTCAACACATATTTGTTAAGTCACTATCATCACCATTGTCACTTTTATCATCTCATTTATATCAATAGCTCGTTTTCTGACCTGGCTGGCAGAATGAGTATTGAATCATCATTGTTATATGGACAATTAATTAGACCAAGTGTCCTTTTTTTGTTTTTATGCAGACAGCGATTTGATAGAAGAATTGTATCTGTTTGAGAAAAAAATATGAATCATTTAAAATCATATGGAAATTTAGAGAAATGTGACTTCATAGGTACAATTTATGTATCAGGGCACGATGAATGGATTTCTCATCATCTGAGTGTTTTGTTTTGCTTTTTCCGTTGCACTGAGCCTAGAGTAAGAGGCAGGAACCCTGAGGTGGCCCTGCAAGGATGTAGGCTAGTCTTTTGGAGAAAGTGACCTTTCGGGGATAACTCAATTGGAGCTGTGCTTTGGTCTCACCCTGTGAGGAATTATATTTTATGCTATTGAGTGGCCTACAAACATCAAGAAATCCACGATTTGTCAGTTTAGTTTTCTCTCTCTCTCTCTCTCTATGTGTGTGTGTGTCTCTGTGTGTGTGTGTTTTAAAATGATGTTGCAGATATTTTAGCTCTCTGTCCTTTGGGCTGGGCTGTGTCAGTTCTTAGAAAGAGATGTGGGTTCCAGCCACCCAAAGCCCTTGACTGCCCTGTGATGGCAGACCCCTGGACGGAAGAAACTGGAACTGTGTCACAGAGTTATACACGTCTTTGAAGCGCTCATGAGTAACTGTCAGACCGTAGAACTCGCCCCCACCCCCCACACCGGCTAAAAGTGTGGTCCCACACTGGTCTGCCTCTTCTGCCCCCTCCAGGGGATCCCGTCCAGGTGTCGGCAGCAGCTGGGCACTATGTGGGTGACTTCTCAGGGCTCTGGGACACCTACTGATAGTGTGATGTGTGTAATCAGCCAAGGGACATATTGTGGGGTTCGCTCCAGCAGTTTCCAGTCACACAGGGCAGCAGCGTTCAGTTCCAGGAGATCGGAGGAGAGAGGGCTACACCGCAGTGGCCTGGCCATATTTAGCTAGGTTTGCCAGGAAGAGGTTATCAGGACAGCAAAGGAAGGTGCCCAACGTGTATTCCCAGCACACAGCTTGGAAAGAAAAGTAATTTTTGTAATCCCTAGCTCAAAGTCCTTAGTTTATCAGCATCAAAATGAGCAAGCGCTTAATTCCTTCAGATCCTAGGGGCATGGAGAGGGGCCAGCTCTGGGGCCTGTGAGGGTGGGAGCCGTTGCTGTCTTTGCCTGCAGGACGGTTTTTAATTTGCTCTTCATGTGCTTAGTAAGCTGTTCATGTCGGCTGGGTAGTTTTCAAGCCTCCGGAGCTGACTCTTGGGTGAGAATGCAGAGGAGGTCTCCATCAGCCTTCCTTTATCTTTTATTTTTGACTCTGTGACTAGCCCACCAGTTGCCATGACGCCACTCATCACGAATAGCTGATAACTAGTTAAATTAGTAATATTAATTATATTAATTCCTACTGATCCTGTGGTCAGATTTGTTTTTCCTTTTAATCCAAGCTCGTCTAGTGAGGAGAGCATTTTGGGAGAATGCCACCACACACGTCCCCTTTCCTTTGTCCCCCACGCCGCTGGTCACTGTGCCTTCAGACATGGCAGGAGCATGGACAGCTGCGCCGGACACTGGCCCGAGTGCCTCGCTGTGGGCTCACACAGGCTCCCTGCTTGCTGTCTTCTCTGATCAGAGTCAGGTGACTCTCCAGATAGTAGTTAAAACTGAGTTTCCATATCAGCTCCGGGTTCTACTGAAATTTCTTAGCAGCTCTCAGGCCTCAGCTCTCTGCATACAACACATCAACAAGCAGGATGGACTCCAGCCCAGTTACCTGCTTTAACTCACCGACAGCCAGGATGGGCTGCAGCCCCGTTACCGTTTTCTTTCATTCTGCAGGCAGATCTGCGTGTCTCTCGCAGCCTTTTTGGAAACGGTTACTCTGACTCTACAGATGTCTGTGTCTGGCCAAACCTGTTCAGCTCTAACACAAATTTATTTTCCTCTGCTGAGAATTTACCCAGCAAGGACCAGGGGGGGAAAAAAGCCATTGAGGTTTCGTTCCCACAAATGAAATTACCCATACTTTTAAATTAGGGCTTATAGAGTGGAGATTTGACCACTGGGTTTCATGGACTAATAAAATATCCATAGATAAAAATAAAGTGTGCAGTTGCATGGGGTTGCAGATTTTTATCTGAGTCGTTTTGTTAAGGAAAGCAAAATGGAACAATCATTATTATCTGTCATCTCAGAGAAGAATGAGCATTTTAACACTAAAATGTAGGCAAGATATTATCTCGGAATAAAAGGCAATCCTTGAATGAAATATATTTGACTTCATGGAAAACTCTGCACACTCGTGTTATTTTCCCCCTTTTCCCCTCGTAGCCTGGCCCCTCTGCTGACTGTGCTGGTGACCCAGTGAATGGGAGGATCTAGTCGGCTGGTCACTCAGGGCCCATGACAGGACAGCTGGAGGATGATTTCTGGTCAACACGCTCAAAATGCCAAAATTTAGACTCGAGGAGCTACTTTGAGAAGAATCTGTTGGCTGGGTCTCTCCTCCCTTTGAGAGGACCCATCCTGCCTGCCCTCCTCTGCCAACCTCCCTGCTAATTCTACTCTCTTTTCTCTCTTGATGTGTTTTTACACCTTTGTTATATTTTTTGTTTGTTTTAAATAATGATGGAAACATGTAAGGAGAAAAATAAAATGCTCCTATAAATGTGTCTCCTAGAGAACACGTAGCTAAAATCCTGACGTAGTTTTCCTAGAATTTTTTCTAAGCATGTTTTTCACAAAATGAGGATCCCACTATATTTGTTTATATTTCAATTACTCCTTCCTTTCGACTACATTGACGACACTTTGTCATTTCATAAAATAATTCTTAAAATACAATTTTAATGAGGAGCAGTATTCAAATTTAGGTTGTTCCTTTTTCTCTTCACTTTAAAAATATATATATATATCTATAATCTTGTGCGTATCACAAGTCGCTTCTAGGATACATAGAAGCGTGAAGACTGGTTCCAAGGTGAAGCATTTGAAAGCTATGATTACCTGTTTCCAAACAGCCTCGGGGAGAGTCCTGCCGCCACGCAGCCCCCCCCGTGCCATCTTCCCACTACTCACCAGCTGTTGCTAGACATGAGCTTTGAAAAAAGCCTTCGCCGTTGGATTTGTTTATTACCTTGATTGTGGTGATGGCATCATGGTTGCTTGCTTATGTCCACACTCATCAAAGTCTATACATTGAATGTGTGCAGTTCTATTTTAATTATACTTAATAAAGCTATTTTTAAAATATTATCAATTCTTTAGCCAATCCAGTTGCAGAATAAGTGGAACCTCTCTGATTTTGCAATTCTTTCCTTACTAATATGATTCTATACAGTCATTTGTAGTATTTCCTTCTCCATGAATGACTTATCAAGCCCTTTGCTTCCTTTTGTTTTAAACCAAGGATTCATCTTTGTCCTCATTGATGGGTATCAGTCCTTATTGATTTCTTTTCATATAAGGACACTAAATTTTGTCACCATCCACAAATATTTTTGTCTTTCTTTGTTTGCCTTTTTCTTTTTATGGTGGCTGTGGCCATGTCAAAGCTTTAAAGTGGTGTGAATTAAGGTGATCAGTTGTTTCCTCTCTGGCTCTGCTGCTTTGGCTAATATCCCTGGAAAGGATTTTGCTCTCTTCGTCCCTCTTTATTTCTGCTTCTCTTTCTCTTTTCTCTCTTCACTTCTCTCCCTACTGGGGTCCAAGGGCTGGGAGAGAGGTGGGGCGCACGGGCAAGGATGAGGTGTGGTGTGCTCCTCTTTGTTGGTTTTCTCTCTGGTTTGACTCACCTACTGGCTTGAGATTTACTTCTCCAGTCTCTGTGCCTTTGACCTCTAGTAACTCCATCATTATAATCAGATAAAAATCTTCTCAGCTCCAATTACAGCTCCTGACAGCTGTAACTTTGCAAATAATCGCTGCTGTTATTTGCGTTTTGGGCCAGCACCTCCCCAAGTCCGCACACTGGGGCGGACTCCCGTGGCCTTCGAAGTTCATCTCGGGATGGCTGATGAGAAGGTTCCCATTCCAGGAGCACTGGCGTTCTGCATGGCAGGAGACGCGTCAACTTTCTGCTGCACTGACACTGAGGAACTATTTTCAAAGGCCTTGGAGGCTCGGTGCCATCTGCAAAGCACAGAAATGCATTTACCTTCATTCATCAGCTGATTTTCTAATTCCCATATTTGCTTTCCCTTGTTATAGGATGTTTCCTTTGGAGAGAGTTTGGTTTCTCTGGTAGAATTTATTCAGCCTGTGGGTTTACATGCACCTACCTTTACCACATCACTGGGCAAAACCATCTTCCTGTGGTTCCACTTCACAAAAGATCCAACTCTCTGCCCACTAAACTCTCCAGACCGAATTTGAAAGGATGCTCAAATGGATGTGGCTACTTAAATTAGCCAGCAATATCATGTTAAAAGTGTTCTTTCTATTGTCTCTCAGCCTGTTTCCCACAGGTTCAAGAGTGTCCAGAATTCTTTCTTCTTGGGGACTCACTAGTGAGAAGCAATGTTTCGGAATCCGTGATTTGAGGGCTCCTAGTTTTGGAGTCTGCTGGAGCTCTCTTAAACTCGGATTCCTGGTCTCATCCCCAGAGTTTGTCAGCCAGGGGGCTGTCCCAGGTATCTGAGTTTTAATAGGCATCCAAGGTGATTGGTATCCACAATAAAGTTTGCCACCTCCTGCTTTAAGGACCCCCTTCATTTGCATAGACAGCCAGCCAACCACGCCCTCCCAGGCTTCCACTGCGGGGGCGGGGTGTGTGGTCAGCTAAGTCAAATGCAGAGTGGTTGCTATATGGCATCATTTCACGCCTGAGGGGTATGCGGGTAAGAACAGACTCAACCTCCTCCTCTGGGGGTCACCCACCAGCCTTTCAAATTCAGGTCTGTTTCACTCTAACGCTTACGTGTACGTGGCACGCCTGCGTTCTGCACTAAGGCCCCTCGGGGACATTGGATGGGTGACGAGGGGTTAACAAAAATAAGAGCACCCTGAGGGAGAACTGCTGGGCGGCGCAGTGCTGCGAGGTCCTGTGGCTCTTCTTTCCCTCTTCCGCTGCACATTTAGAAGTACCTGGGACAGTCAGGGGACTGCCTCTTGAGCATGGCGACCAAGAAGGTAAGCTTTGTTGGCTAGTGCAGGTGCTTTCACATGCTGCCTGTGGCCTGGGCACAGACAGCTTGGGGGGAAGAAAGGGCCTCACAGGAGAGAGTGGCTCCAGTTTCAACCAGCAACGGAGGCCTCTCCCATGGGAGCCTGATCCCTTGGCATCTTCTGTGAATTCCCACCTGAGACTCAAAGAAGACTAAGAAGTGGTTGTGCTTCCAGGGAGGCTCCTGACATCCACACTTGAATTTGCTCAAAGTAGGATGGAGAAGAACAATCTTTTATTTGCAGGTGGAGTTTTGGTAGCAGTAAGCATCAACTCTTCCTACCCCCAGCCGTTTCCAGGGACAAGTAAAGATGCTGAGTTTGTGGAGGAAAGTCCCCCCATCTGTTTGTTCATACTTATATATGTTCATTACCCCTTCTTGGCCTTTTCTCCTCTTTTCTGTGACTTCCCTCCCTTTGGCTACAGGGTAACCCCACTTCTGTGGCTGGAGGTGATGGAGCAGTATGTCCACTTATTTTTCATGCATTCCAGAAGAGGTTGTTGGAGCAAGAGTGCTGTAGGCAAGATGCTTCTAGTCCTTCCCTAATGACCCTCCGCGAATTCAAACCTCCCATGTAATGGGTGCTGAAGCCTCTGCTCAGGAGGGGGCTGAGAGGGAAGAAAGAAGAATATTTGCTAAATATATTTAAGATATTTAGCAGTTAATTCATTTTCCCTTTAGCCAGACTTGCTTTTTTTCCTCTAGAGTCTCATTTCACTGGTGGGCATGGTTAACCTGTCATTCATTTTTATTTTTTTAAATTATGCACAATATGTTATCCTGACACTTCCCACAAACAAAATAACGTTTATTTCCCCTTTTTGAGCTCTCTACTGTCATTGTTGCTGCTCTCTACTTACCCTCATTTAAAACAATCAACTGCAAACAAGCCAAATAACAATATTGTCAAGCTATTGTCAGATCCCAGTGGCAATTGATTACTCACGGTGCTTCCCAGGAAACTGCCTGTGGATGTAAAACTAATAGCAACCATAGCAGATCTGTAACCAGGGTGTAGTCTCAGGAATGTGAATAGCAAATTAGGGGGAATAAGTTTGGACATCAGAATCTGGAGGAAGGTTAACTTATTGACACACAGGGATGGTGTTGTTTGTTTAGAAGATGAGTCACAATTCTGTTTTTCTTTGAACTGTTTCAAAAGAACTGGCTTCCAGACAAAGGGAAATAGAATACAGGGAGAGTTGTCTGTTTTCATAAACTTTCAACTTGCTTTGTTGCTGGTCCTGTTTTTAAAAGTTGCCTTAGAAAAACATAAGACATGTTTAATATTCTGCTCTGGATGATCTGATATTCATTTTGATATGTTCATGGTCCCTATTGATTTTGAAAACACTGAATACAAACACTTGACATTCAGGAGGGCAAGCAAAGGATTAGAGTGGAGTCTCTGCCTCCTGCTTGCAGTCATCTTTGAAGAGATGAAAACGTTCAAGTAAGCAGAATTCTTACAGTCAGAATAAAACATGATTAAAACATTTGGGAAGGGAGATGCAATGTGACTGGGGAAAATGTTAACAGCATCGAAATGATAAATACATTTGCCTAACACTTTTCATCTCTTATGATGCATTTTATAAATTGATACACAGGCAATGGCCTGCATGTATTCTCTCACCCTGTGTGTTTTCTCCCAAACATAACCGTTTGTACAAGAACAAGGATGTACAGGAGAGAGACTGAGAGCTTATACAAATCACTAACAGCCACGTGGGTGAACGCAGGCAGCTCAGCAAGGGTTTCAGTCTAGAATCAAAGATTATTGAAACCATAGGAGGCATTTAGATAAGAAGGGTGCAATTACTGTTACTATTTAACAATTACTGAATGTTGACAATGTGTTTCATTAGAAACATAGAAGACCCTGAACTTGCCCAATGGACTTAAGATGAAAGAAAATCAGACAAAGGCATCAAGGCATGACAAAATCCAAGGGTGCACAAAGTAACGCAAGTCATAGGTAATGGGTGGCATCTGTCTTCCAGTTTAAAGAATTTTGCGCCTTCCTTTTGACCTCATGCCAGCTAGTCTCTGATAAAGCCGGATAGTGGTAGGATGCTTGGGAGAGACAGCAGTGGGAGACAACCGGAAGGAGGGGTAGACCAGGCAGGGTGCTGGAGGAGGGAGGGAGAAAGGACCTGAGATGTGACTGACCGCATGTGAGCTCTTCCTTTTGTGGGTCAGAGTGTCACACCCTTGTCACCATGCACAAAAGTCTTCCCCTCCTTTGGAAAACAACCTGCTTGTTGACCCAACCACTGTTCCCCATCCAAATTGCCCGGAAAACAGCATTTCCTTGTGGCCTCTTCTCCTCCCTATGACAATGTATATATCACTTTCTCCTTTGTCTTGTGTTTGTCTTCCCTGTTAGACTAGTAACAATTTATTATAAGGGACTACTCCATTTATTGTTATAGTTCTCAGCAATGGTTCTTTTGAATTAAGACTTTATCAACTTGGATTGACTTCCTGCTCTGCCCTGTGCCTTTGGGTGAACTGTTCAACCACTCTGCACCTCAGTTCGGAGTCTACATAAAATGAGGATTACAATATTGACTCCCCACTGAGCTACCATGAGATGAAATGAGGGGCCAAATGGCAAGTACTTAGTGTATCTTAAGCAACAGTAGTTTAGCTTTCCCTCCATCCCTGTAGGTCCCACTGCACAGCAACAATGCCTATTAGACCATTTAGACCCTTGTTGTATAAATGACCGAAAAAATATGCCAACACAAACCGTCATAGTAACCATGATGCTTAAAGGTGTGTTTGTGTGGGTGTTTGCGTGTTTGTTACCTGTGTGTGACACAGGCACACACGTTTGTCACTGATGGGTTTCCTTAGGTAACAGTGACCTTAATTATCTACCCACATCACCTAATCACAGCCAGGGACAACCAAGGCTTAGAGAAGCTAACAGGTTTGCCCAGACTCACTAACTCATAAGTCAGGGCTCAGAGCAGTCTGAGTCCTAACTGATGTCCCCTGTGACTCTTTGAGTGCTTGCTGGGTGAGTGCTCAGGGGTCACTAGCATCCAGATGTACCTATTCCCACGGACACTTACTGCTTTGTCCCTTTATGCTTTTCAGCTGATATTTTTTTCACTCCAGGCTTTTGCCTGTGCTGTTCAATGCAGTAGCTGTGAGCCCATAGAGCTACTGAAATTGGTATTTAAGTTAGTTCAGATTAACTTAATATTTAGTTTCTTGATCATGCTAGCCAGGTGTTCAATAGTTATGTTTAGCTCCTGGCAACCACGGTAGCGCAGACAGATGACATTTCCATCATTGTAGACAGTTCTCTTGGCCATCATTGCTCCACGGAGAGCCTCAAATAACTAACAGTCGGGATGCTGAGTTTTACTTTTTTCTGACACACCTGGTTATATCCTTAGTGTTTTATAATTTATGAGACATGGGATAACCAGTTGATAGCAGAACAATAGTTATACTATAAATAGATTATATTTTGATTTAATTGACTTCATACTATGTGTTGAGTTCCATGCAAATTGCTTTCTATGAGTTTTCTTATGTAATTCTCAGAGCAGCCCACCAAAGGAAGAGTTTTGTCTACTCCTGTTTTATGGGGAAGGAAAGTCACCTGCTCTAGGTCACAGAACTGTTCAGTGGAGGAATGTGGGCCTCACACCAATCTGCTGGACTCCAGAGCTCCAGCCCCGAGCCATTGCTCTGCTGTCCCCAAAGTCACAGATGTTCTCCAAAAGCATGAGTTGTATATTCTAAAGGCAGAGGCAGCAGGATTCTCCATTCTAAATTTCAGTGGAGCTGCGCCACAGTGAATGAAAGAAGTCACGTTGTTTTCATAGTGCTTAAGTGCCTCTAATTCCTAAAAGAAACCCATTTGGGGTTTTCATTGAACTGAAATTTTCTTGTAGACTTCAAAAATCATCGCTGGTTCTTTATCTCTAAAAACAAAAATGTGTGCAGCCCACCAAAAACAGGTTATCTGATGTTGGAAAGTGGATCAGAAAGAAATTATATGAGAAACGGGTTGTGTCATCAAGGTTTTGAAAACTAGCAATCTTAATGAAAATAAAATGAGCCCTACTATGTGAAGAAAGCCTAACAGTGGTTTGCAAGAAATTGTGGGGATTCTACTGGGCTTCTCTGCCCGTTCTCTCTATATCCGGTACACCGAGCTCCTGCTCACAGGATGTGCGTGCTTGAAAGAAGTGAGTGAGTACATGTGGTGGAAGTTCCTTCCCTATAAAAGGTCATTTAGAAGTTTTAGTTTAGACAAGGTGCCATAACGTTTACCTTATTCAAAATAACTACCCAAGATTCATTTTAACCATTTGGGGCTCGAATTTACCTTGTATGAATTTTATAGGCCTAATCCTACTCTAACAAATTAAGTATAAAAGTAGTTTCTAGATTCTTGGATCGTATTACATTTTTTTCAAAATAGTGTCTCCCCGATGAAAGTGGTGGCCTTCTACTCAGATGTTTTATTTTGGGCAAAAACATCCCTGAAAGCATGTAACTCCATGCGAGGCACAGATTATCCAATGTTTTTTATTCTCCTACCTGATTTTAATGGGAATTTTTTAGAATCCCAGCACAACTCTCCCATCTCTGCAAGGGTCTTTTTCTCTTCAATATTTAGGAAGTAGGTGTCACGTGAAAAGCGGTAGGGTTTGCACCCTGTTCATCTTTGCACTGAAGTTTTGTCGTGAGTGTCACTCATGTTCCAGGTTGAAAAACCTTCCACTCAGTCTGCTCACAGTAGAGCCCGCGGGGAGGCGACGGTTAGATAAGGAAGCGCGGGCCTTTGGGATACAGACAGAGATGTTAACTGAGAGCCACGTTTGTTTGCAGCACTCTTAACTACTCAAGGAATCTCGAAGGGACTTAATTTGTAGTCCAAACCCCTACCTCCAGTCCCAGGTAGTCACAAAAGTGATGAAAAATATTTCATGCTCTCTTTCTTTTCCTAAGCTCGCTTTAATCTTGCTCTTTGAAAGGCAAGTGGTTTTCTTGTGCAAACAGCTTCATAGAAATGTCAAATCTGGCACCCACAGTCTATGCTGAAGGGGGAGACTTGGTACAAAAGGCTCAGTGCTCAGGGCTCAGGCTTTGAAATGACTCCAGCTGTATTGCCAATGCAAATGCAGGAGGGGGAAAAATTACTGGAACAAATTGAAAGGTTATTCAGACTGGAATTTAGAATCTCAATAAAAAAGGCTTTTATAAGCCAAAGCCCTCGGAGTAACCGGATCATTTAAAAATACATCTTTTCTGCATTAAATGTAGTGTGACAGCGCATTAGAAATGCTGCAGTCCAAGTATGTTCCTTAAACATTTTTACCCGACTTGTAAGGACAGCTACAATCTTCTATTGGGGAGAATGCTGGATCCCAAGTCCATAAGCTGTTCGCATTTCTTTCTTTTCTTTTTTCTTTTTCTTTTTTTAAATTTTTGATACCTGGCAGATGGGTTTTGCCTTCCCCCATGCTGCTTGCTTCAGGCTCCGTGATCTCTGTGGGCTACGTGTCTTGATAAAAATTTGTTGAGCTAGTAACTTTCTTTTTTGATGTCATAGAGAATAGTCTTCCTAATCACGCAGATGTTGGGGATCAGAAATAGCACATGGTTGTCCTGGGGTGGGAGCCCTCTAACAAGATGTGTTTAGGCCAAGAGACACAAACATGACTCACCTAATGTAAGGCAGTGACCCAATGTGGGACTCCCTTCCCATTGTTTAAAATCTCTTATTTCATTACCTTTAGAAATAATTGACCCGAGACCAGCTGTCATTGATGTGCATGACAGGACCCTCCAACCCCCACCCCAGAAATTTTTACTCCCTTGAACGAAGTGGGAGTTTTTTTCAAGGGGAAATATCCCTGTAGAGAGTGGAAAGCGAATTAAAGTCAAAGCAACATACGTTTCTTGTGGGCTTCCGGTCTTCTGTTCTGCTGGGCACAGGGCTACTGGGGACCCTGGAGCTGTAGCTGACGCAGCCTCCACACTGTCACCTGCACAGGTCTTCCTACCTATTTCTAAAAACTCATTCTCCAGAATATTGAGTCATTGTTTTTAATGTGAGAAATATTTCAAATGGAGCGAATACCCACTGTCTGGAATTAGCAAATATTCACATTTGCCATATTTATTTCAATTGCTTGGTCTTATTTTAAGTCCTTCCTTTCCTTTCTCCTTCTCCAGGGGTCACATTATTTCCTTTTACAGGCAGAATTAGCACTTGGTGTTGCCAAATTTTACCATTTGTACCAGAGTCTTAGGAATTATATTTTTAACTGGAGTTATAAGGTAACTTCATTGTCGCGCCGTCTAGAATCCACACTCCAAAAGTTTGGCCTCTTTCAGCTTGTCTCCCAGCCCTTGGTGACATGGCTAGTACTGCAGTTGGTCCTTATAATTTTTTTGTTATTGTTTGATTGTTTGTTTGTTTGCTTGTTTTCAGTGAGTGGATGACTCCGTATTTGAAAATTCAACTAACTCCAGGGTTTCAGACAGACTCTCAAATATCTATAGTCTCTCTTGCCATTGATGGCCACTATTTTTAATGAGCATTGCAGAACATTCAGGGCAGGATTGTAGAGCTCTTTAGTTCAATAGTCTGAGCTTCCCAAATGATATTTCTATAGCTAAAGCCCTCAAATTAACCCTGTTTGGATTATCTGATATAATTACAAGGTAATAGGGCATCTTCCTGGTTAAGTGTATGTAAGTTGCTTCAAATAATGTGCTGTTCCTAGCTCAGCGAATTTAAAATTTGCTACAAGGGTTTGTGTCTGGAGTCCTCTGTCTTGCTCAAACCTGAGAATAGACATGGCCCTGAACAGGCACGTCTGTGATGCTGAAGCTCATCCTCGGTAGAGCGCTGGTGAGATGATGGCCACGGTGCCTTTCTCATCATGGAGTTGCCATAAAAGAAAGAATAAGTTGACCTCTTCTGGTTTTTCTGCCTTTTGCAAGGCAGCATCACTAGCTCATTCCTGTGTTTTAAGCGCCATCCTGTTCCCATGCTACAAAGCCAAATCAATTAGAACCTCATTTCCATGTCTGAGTCAGTCCTCCTCCATATCCAGTGCTTCTTTGACTAGTAGCAGGCCCAGCAATGCATTATTTTATTGTATCCAAGTACACCTATCTTTCAACGCAAGGAGGTAGCTGCCTTCATTTTCTTCAGCTGAAATGGAGTTTGAGTAAAGTCACGCACCGTTCTGTTCCTGGGATTGACTTTCCAGTAGCAGGTTGGTATAGAGTACTTCACCCTCAAAGAGGACATTTTTTTCCTTTAACTAGTGGCAATTTTAACCACATTTTCCACCATGAAGTAAGTGACGTGTGATCGTGTGTGTCCGGCTCGCGCCGGTGCTTGGCTATGGTTCTGTGTCAGTTACCTCTTTCCCTTCCATTTAGGAACATCCTTTACAGTGTGTGGGGTTGGGATGATATGGATAGCAGTGTGATTCAAGTCTGCCTGTATTTACTTAGAATGTTCATCTATTTTCACACGTTGATGTTCAGGCTTTTGTTAGGTACCCATTCACCTCGGGACCTAGGGCGTGTTGCCGTCTCGGCTAGTTGCCCTTGAGGGACACTGCCTCGGGAGACTGTGCCTTTTCCTGAAGCTCTGTGTGTTTGTCTTCCTTAAAAATGATCTTGTAGCTGATTGTCAGGGGCACTGTGGAAACTGATGCTCTCCAACTTTAGACCCTCAGTCCCAGGGCGAAGAGCAGTGGGAGGCTTTGATAGCTTTTAAAGCTCGCAGAGGGGAACATTTTTGTGCCAACTGTGCCAGAACCCCAAGCTCTGTGGGCAATATGATAGATTTTGTTCAGAGCCCTGCACTGGCCAGGCGTCATGATATGGCTGGGAAGCTCTCCACCAGCTATTGTGAGAGCCATCTCTCTGTTCCCTGCCTCCGCTTTTGGCTTCAAAATTCCTGGTCCCATTTTACAAAGCAGCCAGCCATCCAGATTGGGATTTCATGCTCCGCTGCACTGGTGCCCCAGTTATTCCCTTTACAAAGGCCTCCTTTACAAAGGCCTTCATCTAAACAGTGCACAGAAGGTGCATAAAGGACTAACAAGTGAAAGAAGGCAAGAACAGCAACTTTCTGGAAAATGTTGTCATTAGAGCATTTCCACGAAGGCTCGATAATTCATTAGGCTGAGTCCAGGCAAAAGCCCCATCCCCCAAAACATATGTAATGAATTCAGATCTAATTGGCCATGGTCCAGTCCAGTTTTAAGGGTGACATTCTTGGCATTTTGGAGGTCAGAGGAGAGACTTGAGTTGAAGCTTGTCATGTGTGTTTCCCGTGTGTTATATGTAAGTTTACTACATTAATTAGATGTGCCTATTACCTCTTAACTTCTAGACAAAGGCCAGATAAATTTGCTAACCATGGCGCATTATGCCATCAATCCAGTGCCTCGATGCAGAAGCCATCCACAGCTTATCCAGTACACGGAAAGGGTTCACAGAGCACTCCAAAGTGCAAACGGGAAGGAAACCCTGGCTTACGGGTTAAGATTGACTTTGGGTTTGCTGACTGGAAAAGAACTCTGCCTCTGTCTTTCACTGTGGAATTTTCTGTGCAGTCCTATTACCAGGGTGTGGCTAATGCCTCCAAAGCTCACCTGGAAGCTATGTTAGAAAAGCCTTTGAGTAAGGGCAGCTTTCCACAGGATTCTTGCTGACTCACTGAATTCCCACAGCCTGCTCATCCCAGAATCTTACAGCGTGGGGTAGCTGGAGTGAGGGGCAATTATGGAGCACGCTGTAGCCTGAGTTTATATTTGCTTGTCTGACTTCACCCAGAAAGTGAGAACTGTAAGTTGCAGGTTCTGTTTGTCTCTCAGAGGAATCATTCATCTAATGGAAAGGTTCTTCCTAATCCTGTTTTCATTCCCTTTTTCCTGTTGGAGTCGGATCTCAGATATAATAATCAGGGCTTGGGTGTGTGACTTCAGGTCCACCTGTATCCACATAGATCTGCATTGTTCAAAGCTTTGAAGTAATGTCGAACAATGGACAAGTGTTACGGCCTGAGACAAAGGTATTTGCTTATTTGAATCTAAAAGTCAGAGATGTGGGAGACTTAATTCCTGGGTTTGCAACTGAATAATCCATTCCAATTCTCTGATCTATAGCCTCTGAGAATGAGAAGTAGCTGGATGGTTGCACATTGTATATACAAAGGAATTATCTAATTTGATAGTGGGCCACCACTGTTTTGCCTGAATGTTATAATAAAAAATTTGAAATTTCAATTCAGTGAGATAAGTTTTAAGGTTTAGATTAATAGCTGGCTTAACTCTATAGAGCTACCAAAGACAAAGTGGCAGAAAATAACCCAAATAAACACTTCTTCAAAAGGATAGAATTGAATAAGATCCTTTTGATTGGAGACCTTGGGATTACTGCCAAACTGGATTTTGGGTTGTTTATAATAGGTACGTGTTGATTGAGCAGAGACTCATGAAAACTGAATACCCTCAGCCTTGGCCCAAGTACATGGGAGGTGGAGGGCTCGGCCTATTTGGAAAAAAAGACAGATAACTAAATCTTTTAGAGAAGAATGCTTTTAAATGCACATTTGTAAGTTAAGCCATGATTTAAACGCCCAAATCTCTGGAGACCCTAGAATTTCCTTAAACACCTGAGTTCATGGTGAAGGAGTGAGATCCTAACAAGCTTACAGAGGCTTTTAGTTCCTCATTTACTTTTCACTAGCCCAGTTTGGTTTCTTAATCTTGGGTCTTAAGATTCCCTCCTTTTCTGTAGCTCCATCAGTTGAAAAGACATGTTGTTTTCTTTCAGTGTTTCACTAATTCTGGTATGATGAGATTAGACCAATTTTAAATGACTACTGTTTATGTCTATTTATAACCCTAAAATCTGATGTTACACCTGCCTGCAATTTTAAACTACAGTTGCAGATTACTTTTTAAATTTTTTTCTTAAAAAATAGTCCAATGCCTAGCATCTGGGAGAGGTGCTGTCTTCCAAAAAGAAAATGTACCTTTGGTTTTAAAAAGAAAAATGGGCCCAGATCAGGGAGGCAGAAATGACGGAGTAGGTTTTTTGTGTGCCCACAGCTAGAAAGTGCGTATGTCATTTCTGCTCATATTTCACTGGCCAGAACCTCGCCACATGGACCCATCTTTACTGTAAGTGAGACTGGGAAACAATTCTCCTGAGGGCCTGGAAAGAGGAAATAGGGTTGGTGAGCATCTTGATTTAAGTGGAAGACCTCTTTTAGAGTAGAGGCTCCAGGAGGATCTCTCTTTAGAAGTGATTTTAAGCCAGTCACTAGAATATTAACTATAGCCACATTAGCAGAATATATATTCTTCTCAAGAACACATGGAACATTCTCCAGTATAGAGCAAATGCTTAGTCACAAAACAAGTCTTAACGAATTCAAGAAGATTGAATTATATCAAGTATCTTTTCTGACCACAATGGAATGAAACTAGAAATCAATAGCAGAAGGAAAACTGGGAAAGAAAAAAAACAAAAACTAAACTAAACAACACGCTTTGAACAACTAATGGGTCAAATAAAAAATCAAAAGGAAAATTAGAAATATCTAGAGATAAACAAAAATGAAAATATAACATGCAAAAATAGTACTAAAAGGAAAGTTTATTGTGATAAACACATATATTGGAAAGGAGAAAGATTTCAAATAAATAACCTAACTTTATATCTCAAGGAACTAGAAAAAAAGAACAAACTAAGCCCAAAGTTAGCAGAAGAATGGAAATAATAAAGATTAGAGCAGAAACAAAAGAAATAGAGAATAGAATAAATAAAAAACCGAGAGTTGGTTTTCGGAAAAGATAAAGTTGACTTTTAGTTAAACTAAGAAAGAAGACAAATAAATAAAACCAGAAATGAAAGAGGAGCAATTACAACAGATGCCACAGAAATAAAGAGGATTATAATCCACTCATTTACTGTTGGGTACCTGGGTTACTTCCAATACTTGACTATTATAAATTGCACTGCTATCAGCACTGGGGTGCACAGCTTCATCTGAATTGGTGTTTCTGTAGCTTTAGGGTATAATCACAGCAGTGGAGCTGCTGGGTCAAAAGGCAGTTCCATTTTCAGTTTTTTGAGGAAATTCCATAGTGTTTTCCATAGTGGCTTCACCAGTCTGCATTCCCACCAACAATGTACTAGGGGTCCCTTTTCTCTACAACCTCACCACCACTTGTTGTTTGTTGATTTTTTTATGACAGCCATTCTGGCTGGTGTGAGTGGTATCTCATTGTGGTTTTAATTTGCATCTCTCTGATGGCTAGTGATGCTGAGCATCCTTTCATGTGCCTCTGGGCCCTCTGACTGTCCTCCTTGGAGAAGTGTCTGCTCAGGTCCTTTGCCCATTTTTTAATTGGATTGTTTGTCTTCCTGGAGTGGAGTCTTGTGAGTTCTTTAGATATTTTGGAGATCAAACTCTTGGCCAAGGTATCGTTGGCAAATATATTTTCCCATACGGTTGGTTCCCTTTTCATTTTGCTGATGTTTTCTTTGGCCATGCAGAAGCTTCTTATTTTGATGAAGTCCCATTGGTTTATTCTTTCCTTTATGTCCCTTGCTCTAGGGGAGATATCGATGAAAATATTGCCACGTGGAATATCTGAGATTTTCCTGCCTATGTTCTCCTCTAGGACTTTTATGGTTTTGTGACATATTTAAGCCTTTTATCTACCTTGAGTTTATTTTTGTGTGTGGTGTAAGTTGGTGGTTGAGTTTCATTTTTTTGCATGTAGCTATCCAGATGTCCCAACATCATTTGTTGAAGAGGCTATTTTTACTCCTTTTTATGCCTTTGCCTCCTTTGTCAGATATTAATTGTACATTTACACAATGGAATACTACACATCAGAAAGAAAGAAGGAGCTCATACCATTCAAAACAGCATGGATGGAACTGGAGAGCATTATGCTAAGCAAAATAAGCCAGGCATTGAAAGACAAATACCATATGATCTCACCTATAAGTATAAACTAATTGACAGAACTAACAAGGAAGCAAAATAAAGCCAGAGACATTGAAATAAAGAACAAACTGACAGTGAACAGAAGAGAGGTAGGAGGCGATAACAGGGGGAGATAGGGGGAGGGTCATCAAGGAACATGTATGAAGGGCCTATGGACAAAGCCAAAGTGGGGTAGGATCGAGGGTGGGAGGTGGGAATGGGAGTGGTGAGGGAAAATTGACAGAACCGTACTTGAACAACAATAAAAAATTTAAAAAAAGAAAAAGGATGATGAAAGATTGCTGTGAACAATTATATAGCATTAAACTGGATAGGCTAGAAGTACTGAACAAACTCCTAGAAACATAAAACCTACTAAGACTGAATCATGATAAAATATCTGAACAGACCAGGAACTAGTAAGGCTATTGAATCAGGAATCAAAAACCTCTTCACAAAGGAAAGTCCAGGACCAGATGTCTTCACTAGTGAATTCTACCAAATATTTAAAGAATTATCATCAGGTCTCAAATTCTTCCCAAAAATTGAAGAGAAGGTTACACTTCCAAACTCATTTTATGAGGCCAGCATTACTCTGATACCAAAACCAGATAAGACCTCCACAAGGAAAGAAAACTATAGGACGCTATCTCAGATGAATGCATGAAAAGACCTCAACAAAATACTAGCAAAGCAAATTCAATAGCACATTAAAAGAATCATACACTGTGCTCAAGTATGATTTATCCCTGGTGTGCAAGGGCGGTTCAATATACTCAAATTGGTGTGTTACACCACATTAACAGCATGAAGGATAAAACTCACATGATCATCTCAATACATACAGAAATGACACTGTCAGAATTCAATACCCTGTCATGATAAAAACTGTCAATATATTGGATATAGAAGGAACAGAACATAATAAAGACCATATATGACAAACCCACAGCTAACATTATACAGAATGGTCAAAAACTGAAAAAGCTTTGTCTCTAAGATCAGGAACAAGGCAAGGATGCACATTCTCATCATTTCTACTCAACATAGTACTGAAAGTCCTGCCCAGGTCAATTAGGCAAGAAAACAAATAAAAGCCATTCAAATCAGAGAAGAAATAAAATTATCTTTGTTTGCAGATGATCTTGTGTAAAAAACCCTAAAGACGCCAGCAAAAAAAGCTGTTAGAACTAATAAAGAAATTATATAAAGTTTTTATAAAGTTGCAGGATACAGAATCAATACACAAAAATCATTTGTGTTTCTGTACACTAACAATGAACTATCTGGAAAGGAAATTAGGAAAACAATCTCACTTATATTAGTACCAAAAGAATAAAATACTTAGGAATAAACTAAACTTAAGGCGGTGAAAGACTTAAGGAAGAGGGAAACTAAAGATTGTTTCCCTCTTCTCCATTCCCTTTCAAATGTTACACAATGACTATTAAACTTGTTAAACAAAGCCTTTGTTTTCATGAAAGAAATAATAGGGACAGCTTTGGTTCTAGGAGGAGCTGCTTGGAGAGAGGCATAACATGGTCGGAAGGAGGCATCTGGACAGCCAGATTCCAATTTTGCTGCAATTTCTTACTAGGTGGTTGACCCCAGGCAAGATTCTAAAACTCTCAGAGCTGGTTTATTCATCTGTAAAATACAGATCATCATCATAGTAAAACTTACCTGTGTTCATTTCCTTTTCCTGTTGCAATAAATGACCACAAACGTAGTGGCTAAGAACAACTTAAATGTATTAACGTAACAGTTCGTAGGTTAGAAATCTGACCCAGGGCTTCCTGGGTTCAAGTCAAAATGTCAGCAGGGCTGTATTCCTTCCTGGAGACTCTAAAAGATCATTTGTTTTCTTGCCTTTTCTGATTTCCAGAGGCGGCCCCCTTTCTTGGCTCATGGTCCCCTTCCATCCGCAAAGCCAGGAGTGGTCTGTTCAGTCCCTCTCGCATCACAGCACTCTGATTCTGACACCCTCTTCCCCTTTAAAGGACCCTTGCGATTGTATTGGTTTCCTGGAATAATTCAGAGTGGTCTCTCTATTTTAAGGTCAGCAGATTAGCCATCTTAATTCCATCTGCAACTTTAATACCCTTTGTCATGTAACATAACATCATCACAAATCCCAGGGATTAGAATGTAGATATCCTGCCTGGGGAGGAGAGCAGCATTATTCTGTCTACCACACTGCTCCCATAGGAATGTTGTGATAATTAAATAACATGACTCCTGTGATGGCTCAGAATAGTGCCAGTCACAGAAGCAAATGCTCAATAAATGTCAGACATGACCCCATTATGTCATACCAGTTAATGAAGTTGTTTTGTAGAAGGACAGGTTGCCGGCAGTTCTGTCTTGAGGAAGAATCTGATGCCACCTTGCTCACTGCAGGAAGCGATGATTAAAGGACATAGGTAAGAATAAAAGTCAGTCCCTCCCTAGGTCTTGCACTTTGCTTTTAAAAGCCAAGGCTCAGGGCCCGAAATCTCTTTGGAATTATGTGATTCTTCATAGAAAACATGTGGTTTGCGCAAAGCCAATTTTACGAATAATAGGAATGAAACAAACTGGGCAAGGTCCAAGCAGGTAATATCATCCTCACAGAAAAGTGGCTAGTAGAAAGGTGAAGAGCCACCCTGCCCGGAGTCACATTTCATTATCTCATGAAGGAGTTGGAGTCCAGGATGTAGTTAAGATAATGGACTCCGGAGTTGGACTTCCTCCTCTTCTCAGTAGTTGGGTGACCTCAAGCCTTAGTTTCCTCATTTGTCAGATGTGGATAAAAATAGTACTTACCTTAACATGAGCTGAAGACTAGATGAGCTAACGCAGCCCAAGTGTTTGGCACAGGGAGGGCCTGGCAGCAACTGCTAGGTGGGGATAGCTCTGGAATCTTTCGCATGTGCTAAGGACCTCACTGAAAATAATTATAGTTGAGAGAGCCATTCTCCTGCTAGTCTGAGGCCAAACTAGAAGGATTATGAGTGTTATCTTCAAAATTTTATTCTCCTGTAGTTAAATCTAAGTAAATGTTTATTCCATTAAACTTCCCTCCCCAGATTGCATCATATGTAATTACGAGATGAAAATGTGGTCTGGAGAATGAACATAGCCATTGTTTAAGTTTTATATATGTGATGATGGTTTTTGAATCTTCCTTGTGGGCAGGAGGCTGGATTTGTTAGTTGAGGTGGATTATGACAATTGGGCCAAAGGACAGACAGCAGAAAGCCTCAATTTCTTGGTTGGAAAGAAATATGTTGCAGGACCTGGACTCAGCAGGAGTAATATCTTGTCTTGGGCTGTTTTGATCCTACAGCGGGAATAACTGAAGATAAAGACAAAGATGATGAAAGACAAGATGATATTTTAATGTCACCGGGCCTGGAAACAAGAGCGCTATTGTTTGCAGACAGCCTTTGTTCATCTGCGCGAGATTAGCGATGGCATTAATTTATTCAAGATTACAGTTCTGAAGGAACGTCATCGAAGCTGAAGCTCTTTCTTTCATCGAGCACATGCTACTGACCTTAGGGTGCTGTGCTCTGAGGCCAAG
Organism: Mormoops blainvillei; assembly: GCA_004026545.1. Lineage (NCBI taxonomy): Eukaryota > Metazoa > Chordata > Mammalia > Chiroptera > Mormoopidae > Mormoops > Mormoops blainvillei. Next base: position 79,384 of record PVJD01002303.1, read on the forward strand.
GCACCCTGCTGAACGAGCCGTCTCCACGGGCTGGTTTACTCGGTAGACAAGCCTCGGCATCGTCTTTTTCTGCCTCTTTGCCGCACTCAGGATGCCCGCGTAGGCTTGATGTACCCCAAGATTCTATAGATTTCTAACGGTGAAAGCAGTGACCATGCTTGGAAAGTAGACACCGGTAAAGTCAGTGGGTTTCACACAGGGCTGCTATGATTCAGCCCTGCTCTTCCAGGTTCCCTGATATATTCACACTTTTGGCAAAGATATTGTGATCATAGCTTATTTTCTCACTAGACCAGCTCAGTAGCTCTGGCTCATTTACACTTACCGAATGAGGAGGATGGTAGCACTGGCTTATCACAAAGATGGCTAACTTAAAAACAACCTTTTAGTTGGAAATAGGTTTAATGACTCACAAGATATGCAAACAGTTTGGGCTATTAAATAGTTCCTTGACACACTTCACTCAACTTCTCCTAGTGATGCAATCTTAAATAAATATAATCAGTTAGCGTTTTATTTATTTATTTTGGTTTGTTTGTTTTTAATTTAATAATTTTTACTGTATTTTTTATTCCCATTTATTCCCCTTTATCCCCCTCCACACCCCCCACAATCACCACACTGTTGTCCATGTCCATGAGCCCTTTTTCCTTTTTGCTCTATCCCTCTACCCCATAGTATCCCCGAGCTATGTGCTTGCTCTCTGTCTATGAGTCTGTCTATATTTTGCTTGTTAGTTCAGTTTGTTCATTAGATTCCACATATGAGTGAAATCATATGGTATTTGTCTTCCTCTCACTGGCTTATTTCACTTAGCATAGTGTTCTCTCTGTACACACATGCTGTTGCAAAGGGTGAAATTTTCTTCTTTTTCTATGGCCAAGTAATATTCCATTCTGTAAATATCCCATAATTGCTTTATCCACTCATCTACTGATAGATTCTTGGGCTGCTTTCATATCTTGGTGATTGTAAACAACACTGCAATTAATATAGGAGTACTTATGTTTTTTCCAAATTGGTCTTTTGGGATAAAAAAACGGAGTATCCAATATGCCTTTCTGGAACATCAAGTTTATTATAAAATTTGGGAGAAGCAAATACTTTAGTAAGAACCCCTGCAAACATGGGAGTAAAGAAAATAAGGGGAGGGTGGAGAAAGACCCAGAAAAACAGTCTAGTCTCTGAAGCTTCATTCAGGTAGGGGATGAGGGATGGACCTGCAGTGAGGGTAGCCTCTCTTTCTTACCTCCATGGGGCCCCAGGCTGTCCTCCAAGCTCAGCAGATATTTTGAATAAGATGCTTCTGAAGGCCACAAGGATGCCGGATACCCTTCTCATGTGAATTCCATGCAGAGAACACTGGTCGTTTGCATGCCTCCATTGTCCGCTGGACCATGTCCTCTCACCAGCATAACACAGTGTGTGTTTGCGTCCAGTCTCCTCTGGCTCATCTCCTGTACCATGTGGCTCAGCACCTTCAAGGTCGACATTTAAAATACAGGGTGTGCACCCTGATGGGTGTGGCTCCATTGGCTGGGCATCGTAAGGCAAAGCAAAATGTCATAGCTCCAATTTCCGGTTAGGGCACATGCCTGGGTTGTGGGTTTGGTCCTGGTCAGGACATGTACAGAAGCAACCAAACAATGTTTCTCTGTCACATCGATGTTTCTCCCCTCCCATCTTTCTCCCTCCGTTCCCCTCTCTCAAAAAATAAATGAATAAAATCTCTTTAAAAATAAACTAAAATGTAGGGAGTGCAACTTGATCTCCCCAGCGTGTCTTTGACCGTAGCCCTGTCTTGGCCATCCACAATTAAAAAAATTATTTTGGCATGACTCTTGTCCTTTCTTGATGTTGCTTGTTAGTAGATGGTGTACAACGTAACAATTTTAAGAAAAACCTGGAAACCCTCCTAGCCAATCCCTGCCAGCCCTCGCTGTGGCCAGAGGAAGGGCCCGGGGTCCCATCATTACCCTGTGCAGGTCGGGGGCACTTTTACTTGGTGGCTCCCTCTGGGGCTCCACCATCGCTGCTAGTGCTGCTGATGCTGGGGGTGGTGAGGGAGCCCCCAGGGCCATGTGGGGGGGCTGGGCTGGGGTGGCAGTCCTGAACTCCGGGCCTGGTAGTGCAGTGGTGGTCCTTGAGCTCAGGCGGGGGTGGGGGAATTGTCATCTTTGCTTCCATGCTGGCTGGGGGATGGTTATCCTTGCTTCCTGGCTGGCTAAGGGAAGGACCTTACTTGGTCTCAGGCTGGCTGAAGGAAAGGTAAGCCATGACCACAGGCAAGTTGACAGAATGGTCATCCTTGCTCCCATGCTGAGTGAGGGACTGATAGGCTTATCTTGAACCTCTTGAGTTGTGGAAAGACAACCATTGGGCTCAGGGGAGGGGCAAGGCCTTACCCTGACAGTGCGCCCTGGCCTTTCATCTTGTTTTTGTTGTTTGTGGGATCAGATAGGCACCTATAATATTGTTATATTTTCTTCCTATCATTGACTCCCATATCTTGTGCTGCTTAAATTCAAGGTTCTTCATTATTTCTATTACCCGGGGTCAGTGTCACCTCAGCGCAGCTTGCTGTGCAGCTTCAGTTCCTCCTCCTGGCCAGTACTGACCCACAGGTCTTCATTATATCTGCCAGGGTAGTTCTTCAGCTGAGGACAATGGTCATTAATTTTTGTAACAATTTTTGACATTTTAGAGACATAAAGTATGGTATGTGGAACTGCCCACTCCATATATGTTGCTTCAGGTCATCAAAGTTCTTCCCTGAAGATGGCAGTTTTCTGTTACTCTCCTCCCTAGGCTCCAGATATCAACCTTCAGTCTGTTAGAGGGTTGGAGCTGTAAGATCTCCCGGGCCATGTAGGAGATGGTGGCACAAAAGGTGTTGAGTTTATGGTCTGAAAATTCTGTACTGAAGCCAAAGTCTGCTAGTTTGATATTTAGCTCACTGTCTAGAAGGACGTTCTCTGGCTTCAGGTCAGAGTGGGCCCTTCCCCCCTGGTGGCAATACTGTACTGATGATATCAGCTGCTGAAACACGGGTCTGACTTCCTCCCCGGTCCTGAGGCCATAGTTCTTGAGATAGTCTCATATAAGTGCCCTCTGCTAATATGTTCCATGAAGAGAAAACATTGGTCCTGGGTAGCAATCACCTCAAATAATTCGGTGATTTTGGCGTGATTTAAACCCTTAAGACAATGAACTTGAAAAACTTCAGAGGAGTCCCATGTATTCATTATTTTCACAGCCACCTCTGTGCCAGTTAGAATGTGCTTGGCTAACCTCATCTTGGCAAAGGAACCCTCACCAATGGTGTTCAGCCTTATACAACTGCCAATATAGCACTCCTCATTGGCAGAGGTGGCTGCAAAGTCATTAGAAATGGTGACTTCAAAATAAAAACAAAACAAAGAAAACATTAAAACAACAAACTAAGTAAAAAGAAAAAAATTGAGAAAAAGAGAAAATAAAAACAATACAAAAACAAAAACAATTTTGGAAAAAAATGAAAAAATTAAAACAAAAAACAAAACGCAAATAAGAAAAATTTTAAAAACTAAAAAAAAGAAAGGGAACAAAATGGAAAATAAAAACTAAGTGAAAGAAAAGAAAATGAGAAAGCAAGCATACTTGTCCAAATCCAACAGGCCACAAAGCAGCTTCCTGGGCTATAACGGACAAAAACCTCAGCCCAGCCAGGAGCTTATATAGGAGTGGTTTGTAATTCCATCACAATGGTACCTTTGAAGTCAGAGCATGAAATGGACCAGTCACAGCTAGGGATAAATTACAGTGGTTTTCTCACTTTTTGATCTCGTGACAGTTTTACTCTGGTAAAGAAGTAAAAGAATCCCCAAAAAGCATTTTTTTTAAAAAAAATGTGGGATATTAAAGATTAAAATTTACTTTATAAAATTTATTAGAAATGAAAATCTCTAAGATGCAAAAAAAGCTAATAAAATAAAAATTAAAAATCTGACTTATTCTCATGTTCCAAGTCTCAGTTCAAATATCACCTGGTTAGAGAGGACTTCCCTGGTCCATTCATTCCTACCTGCCTCATCCAGTGCATCACATTGGTCACCTTCACAGCACTGACCACAGTGTACCTGAGTCTTGTTTACTATCTACGCTTCCTATGACTGTAGTGTTCCCTGTGTCTAGCACCATGAGTGACAACAAATATTAATAAATATTTTTTCACTGGATTGATAGAAGAATTTGAGAGAACAAAAGAAAGTATGATCAACTATTTAAACAAAGTGATTCATAAAGTATCTTTAGAACATGCATAAAGGACCCATCGACAAAACCAAGTGGGGAAGGATCGATGGTGGGAGGTGGAGAGGGGTGAGGCTGGGGAAAGTGGTGGCCAGAAGATGTTGGCATGGGGATGATGGGATGGGATGTAGGGCAGAGGGGATAAAGGGGAAAAAAATGAGACAACTGTAATAGCATAATCAATAAAATATACAAAGAATAAAGTACTGTTAAAATTTCATATCTGTTTCTATGAAATACATCCTTGGTATCTTGATAGGAATTGTGTTGAATCTATAGATTGCTTTGGGTAGTATGGACATTTTAATGGTTTTAATTCTTCCTATCCATGAACATGGTATGTACTTCTACTTATTTGTAACTTCTTCTATTTCTTTCTTTAGGGTCTTATAATTTTCCAAATACAAGTCTTTTACATCCTTGGGTAGATTTATTCCTATGCATTTTACTCTTTTTGAAGCAATTGTGAATGGGGTTGTTTTTCTTAATTTCCCTTTCTGACAGCTCCTTATTGGCATATAAAAGTACAACTGATTTCAGGATATTAATTTTGTATCCTGCTAGTTTACTGAATTCATCAATTCTAGTAGTTTCTTGGTGGAATCTTTAAGGTTCTATAGAGAACAGTATCATGTCGTCTGCAGATAATGACAATTTTACTTCTTCCTTTCCAATTTGGATGGCTTTTATTTCAGAAATTTATATGGAACCACAAAAGGCCCTGAACAGCAATAGCGATCTTGAGAAAGAAGAAAATGTTGGAGGAATCACGCTACCTAATGTCAAACTACAAGCCCACAGTAATCAAACAGCATGGTACTGGCATAAAAACAGACACATAGATCAATGGAACAGAATAGAAAGCCCAGAAATAAACCCACACCTTTATAGTCAGTTCACTTTTAAAAGAAACATTGGAGATTTCAAACATACGTGGTATATGGTACAAAAAAAACCTTAAATGCATGGCTCTATGATTTTTTTACCGATTGACCACTCCAGTGTGAACGTGGTATGTTAACCAGGGTCTCCCAGCACCTTCAGAGCCTCTCAGCATGTCTCCTCCCAGCCATGATGCCCCCCAAACATAATTACTTTTCTGACCTATCACCGTGGATTAGTTGGACCTTACTGAACTTTGTATCAGTAGAGCCCTCTGGCATATACACGTTTGGCTTCTTTTGCTCAGCGTTAATGTCTGTGAGATTCACTCAGGTGGTTGTGTGTTTCAGTGGCTTATTCTTATCATTGCCATATTGTACTCTGTAGGATGGATATATCATCGTTTATTTATCTTTTCTCCTATAGATGGACACATAGATGATTTCCAGTTTTGGCTATTTCAAATTATGCTGCTATAAAAATCATTCCACATGCCCCTTTATTGCACACTTATGCATGTATGACTGTTGGGGATATACCCAGGAGCCAAATCACTGGCTTATAGGTTATGCATATGGTAGGAATCAGTACATACTGCTGAAGAGTTTTCCAAAGTGATTGCAACAATGAGAGTTTTATTCCTCTCTGCCAACACTTGATATTCTAAACTTTTTAAGTTTTAGCCATTGTGGTGTGTGCACACGCGTGTGTGTGTGTATGTGTGTGTGAGCTTTTCAGTATTTAAGCATCATTTTAATTTGTATTTCTGTGATGACTAATGTCCAATTTTTCTTATGTTTTTTGACTATTTGAATATTATCGTGTCTATTCAAGGTTTTTTTCCCATTTAATTTATTAGTCTAGGTTTTTTATTGATTCATAATAATTCTTTATATTTTCTAGATACTAGTCCTTTATTGGGTGTGTGTATATATATAGATAGATATATAGATATAGATATAGTTATATAGATACACGTATATACACACACACAGTAAATAACTTCTTCAGCTCTTGTGACTTTCCTTGTCTCTCTTATATACTATTTTTTGGTAAACAGAAGTTTTTAATTTTGATGAAACTCAGCATATCAATATTTTCTTTTATGGATAGTACTTTTTAAGGTACAATTTCAGACATATTTTCTACCAGAAGTATGGGTATTCCATATTGTCCAATTCCATATTGTCTTCTAGACACTTTATTATTTAGCTTCATAATTAAACTGCATTATTGAGATCCATTTGAAATTAAGATTTATTTTTCTACATGGATGGTCAGTTGATCCAGCACCAAATATGAAAAAAAGAAACCCAACAACCTTTCCTTATTGTGTTACGGTAGTACTTTTTAGACACTCTGATTTCATGCTATTGGTCTCTGTTTATGCTTATATCAGTTTCACTCTATTTTAGTTACTCAAGCTTTATAGTTTTGATATCTGGTTTTATAAGTCCCCTAATATTATTTTGGTTCTTCAAAATTGTCTTTGCTTTTATTGGTCATTTCCATTTCCATACAGACATTGCAAGGATGAGAATTACTAGATATTCTTATCTCATCGTGAGCTCAGGGTGAACACTTTTAATGTTTTTATCATGAAGTTTTACATTCCTGTTGGTTTTTGCATTTATCCATTTTAAGTTAAGGAAGTGCTATTCTATTTCTAGCTTTGTAAGAATTTAGTTGGATGGGTGTTGAATTCTACCAGGTGCTTCTTCTGCATCTTTTGAGATTATCATACTTTTCTTTATTATTTAATGCCATGAATTGTATTGTTCGATTTTCAAATGTTAAACTAACCTGGCATTCATGGCATAAAATCAACTCTTTCATAATATATTAAGCTTTTATGTTTCACTGAATTTGATTTGCTGTGATTTTAAGATCTTTGTGTCTGTGTTCAGAAAAGATATTGGTCTGAAATTTTCCTGTTTTATAATCCTTTTTTTTTTTTCAGGTGTTTGATTAGAGTATAATGGCTTTGAATTAAGTTGGGCAGTGTTTCTTCTTTTTCTATTCTTTGGAAGGATTTGTGTAAAATTGTTCTTTCTTCCTTAATTGTATGGAAGAATTTGATGTTTTGGTCACAAGAGACTGTAGTTTACTTTGAGGGAAGATTTTCCTTTACAGATTCAATCACTTTTATAGACGTAGGCTAGGCTAGTCTGATTTTTAAATTTCTTCTTGAATCATTTTTGATAAATTGTACTTTTCAAGGAATGTGTTCATTTCTCTCAAATTCTCCTATTTATTGTCCTAAAGTTTTATATAAATTTCCCTCATTATCTTTTTAATATCTAGAAGATCTAAGGACTTTCCCTTTTCCATTCCTAACATGGTTAACTTGTATTTTCTTTCATTTTTCATTAATCCTTCTTTAAAAGAATTTATCAATTTTTTTGGATTTGTAAGAAGCAGTTCTTGGCATACATCTGTTTTCTGTGTCATTGATTTCTATTCTTATTTTTTATTTCCTTCCTTACACTTTCTTTAGGTTAAATTTGACATTTTTATAGCTTGTTAAAATGGAACCTTAGATCATTGCATTTCAGATTTCTATTTTTTATTGTATGCATTAATTTTCCTCTAGTGCTTTAGTGATATCCCACATGCTTTTGGATATCATATTTTCATTATTATTGAATTCAAACTATTTTCTACCTTTCATTGTGAACTCTTCTTGTCCAATGGATTATTTAAAGTGTATTATTTAATTTTTAAGCAATTTGAGTTCCAAAGTTTCCAGTTCACATTTTATAATTTTTACATTATGCATGGAGATATTGAATAGCTTCTGTGTGCTTTCCATCCTTTTAAGTACAGTGAGACTTGCTTTATAGACAAGCACTGATGTGTTTTGGTTAATAATCCTTGAGTACATGTAAACAGAATATATCCTGAAGTCAATCAATGCCCTGTTCTATATCTGTCAATTAGGTCGAATTGACTAATTGTCATATTCAGCTCTCCCGTGTCTTTACTGATTGCTCTGTTCACTTATTGTATCCTCCCAGACAGGTATGTTAATAAATCCTCCACTGTAATGCTCCATTTCCCTATTTTTTTTTTTTTTAGTTCAGTCAGTTGTTGTTTTACATATTGTGTCTTTGTTATAATCAGTAGACAGGTTTACAGCTGTTATGTTTTCCTCATGAATCAGCCCTTTTATTATGGTATTAGATCTATTAAAAGAATAACAGTGTTATTTACAATTACATTGTGCTTACAAGGTTTCCAAGTAAAAAGATGGGACCCTCTGCTTAAAGTATTTCTTTGAATTCTGCTGATAAAAATATTGTCTAAAAGTTTTAATATTGCTCTCATTTTAAAGCATATTTTTACTGAGTATAAAGTTTTAAATTGACACTTAGGTTCTTTTGACCCTTTTTCAGATTTTTCAGCCCACAGTACAATGTGTTCTGTTGTATCTGCCTTTTATTGTTTCTGTTAAGAAGACCGTTGTCAGTCTTATTTTTACTGCTTACAGTGTACTCTTTTTTTTTCTTTAGCTGACATCATTAATTTTTCTTTGGTTTTTAGAATTTTTAATATGACATGTTTGTGAAATACTGAGTTAGGTTAGTCTCAATGGACAACTGCTGGACCGTATTCCTGCTTTCAGTGGTCAGACTCTATTTTCTAGCTAGGGCATGTAGATGTGAAGAACATCTAATGGAAATGGTCATTTTTGAATGTTCCGTCTCCTCAAGGGAATATATCGGATTGAAACAGAATATCTAACTTACCACAGTGAGCCTGACTCTTGGCTATGCATTGTCACACTTTTCAACAGTGTTGCTGGATTACTGAAACAAGATTAATTTAAATTCTCTTTAAATGCATCTTTTGGTTTGATTTCCTAAATTGCAACTGTCAAGAGATCAAGTAATAGTGTCATTACATCGAAAGATAGGGAATGCTTTAAAGACCATTTGATCTATCTCACAGAACTAGGTTGGCTATTATCCTAAAAGAGTCAACTTGGCAAAAAATGAAAGAACCTGAAAAGTCAGTCACTGACTGCATGTCAGTCTGTCTTGTGGTTTTATGTAGTTACTAAGATATAAATATTTTCTAGCTATATAAAAATGTACAACCATAAACATGCACCTGTGTGTACTTCCCCCCTCCCCACATTCCTAGACTAACAGTCCTCTTAGATATTTAGGAAAGGTGTACTTTCATGTAAAATCATACCATCTTATGAAATGGACACTGAGAACCTATGATGTTTTATACTACCCATGACACTGTTCCTGTTATTGGTATGGATAGTTGTCACATGATTTTTTCTCATTTAATAGGCTTGTCTGACTCTATATATCAGAGCTATTGTTAAGACTCTTTGTACCCCCAAAAGTTTTTGAGAACCGTTTATGTGTTTATCCTGTAAGTTGTCAAAGTCAAGATGAACTGCGAATATGCTTTTTCAGGTCACAGTCATTTACATTTTGTGCCCTTTCTTCAAGGTCACATTGTGTGTTCTGACTTTGCACTTGATCCAGAACGTGTCCAGGACTTGTAGTGGCCATAGAAGAGTCAGAAGTGTCATGATAAAAGTGACAGTGAAGGGTCTGGAAGGATCCTGCCTTTTGGGGGAGGGGAGAAGTGTGACACCCACCCTAGGGCAATAACTGCAAAACCCACATCTCCAAAATTTTTGGTTTTCAGAAGGCCCAGGACTCTGTGACTATGTGTTAAAATGTCCGCGTTCTCAGGTTCCAAATAAGGACTGTTCAAAGGCAGGTACTGTCTTCTGTGGAGAAACTCAGGAGGTAGACAAACACTTCAGCACAAGCAAAAGCACGTTCGGCCGCGGCGTGGATCGAAGGCATCACCGTCTAACGGAAACGGCTTTGTATTGTGTTCCTTCAGTGTCAAGGCCCTTTTTCTTTTCCTCCTGAGAGCAACATTTTCCCTCTTATCTCCATTTATGTCTGTGCTCCTTAATCATCTTCAAATGTTTGTGGGTTGATATTCGCATGTCCCCATTCCATTTTTTATATCTCATTTGTTGCCATTTTGCTCTTACAGAGAGCGGAAGTATTCTGTTTAGGCTGCGTGTTTAAGGGTGAAAAGTGTTTATAGAATCTTCATCTGTTTCCCCTGAGCCTGATCTATTGGATGACATCACTCTATAATTTTACAGGATTTGGACAATGCAAAGTATTCAGGGCAGAATGTTCAGGACAGCAAACAGAACATGTTTTTGTAATTATCCAGAGAACCCAAGCTATAACTGGTGATTCTTTAAAAACAAATCAACTTACAAACCCAACGAGAGAAGGTGGTCCTTGCTGATCTATTATTTGATGGCCCAAGGCTGACTTTGAGGGTGTTTGGTTGCTTGAATATTTGTACCTGGTTGTAACATGAGTTTGGATGGGGTTTAACCTTTGAACTCTGGATTAAGAATTTTAATCTGGAGTAAATAATTTATATAATCAATGATAAGATTTTGAATACGTTTGAACAAAATCTTTTAGTGTCTAGAATTTCAAGACAGTAATGGAAGTCACTAATTTCATATTAATGAGGGGCAAATGAATATCCAGTTGGGCCATTTCCCCTACAGTTTCTCCTTGCCCTTTATTGGCCCACGCTGCCTTGTTCTCTCTGAATTGGTTAGTCCGCTGAATGGCTGAGTAGTTTCGTTTGAGATCCCGTTCACTATCTGCTGACCTTTGAGGCATCATTTTCTGAGACTTTCATGTCTTGGCCACCTGAGATTTATTGGACCCTTTAAGCAACTCAGACAACAGAACACAGAAGAGAGAATCTTGTTAAAGATTTATGAAATGTCAAAATGTAGCGAATCTACCTTTAATTTTAGTGACAGTGAAAGCTCCGATTGGCTTGTTCAAAGACATCAGTGGAATTTAAGTGAGTGGGAACAACCCCCACCGATTCTCCCTCTGTAATACTTCGGGATCTGTCTTGGGGAAAAGAAATCTTTGGGTAAAAACTTCATGCTTCTGCCCCACTATGTGGGATACTTGCACCTTGAGGGCCCCAGACTAATGAAAGGGTTAACCCAAGTGTTGAACACTGTTTAGCTGTCTTGGGACATTTGTTCTGTATTCATGGATTTAGTAATTTTAATGTAAATAGGCACCCCAGCAGCTGTGTCCCCTTAAGCATATTTTATTTAGCAGCTGAGTTATCCACGTCACTTGGCAGCCATAGATTTTCAATTTTTCCTTGTGCCAAGAGGGCAGCTGGAATAATTTGAGTACTCATTAATTTGGGAGAAATATGAGCTGTGCCAGGCAGACAACACGAGTCTTCTGTATGGTGGTGTACAAGGATAAGCAGATCAGAGTAGAAGCAATTTGCCCAACCCCAAAGGGGCCCTAGGATTTTAATAAGTTGGTTATGAAAATTCTATTTCTTTGCAATTTGAAGCATCTAATTAGAGCCTGTAATTTCTCTCCTATAACGAGAGTGAATGAAGGTTAATGTTAGGCCTCCCGGGCCCTTTCACATTCATTTACAGAGAGAAATCAGGTAACAGTTGTAGCTAATTAGAACAGGTTATTAAATATTTAGTCCATCTTGACTTAGCTTGGAGAACACATGCATGGTGTTGGGGTATGGAAAATGATAAAGGGAAGCTGAATTTAATTTTTAATCAAAGATAAACTTTAGGCAGAATAATAATTTCAGCACTGACTACCCTAACCCGATAGCCAGAGCGGCAATTGCCCCCAGAAGTCTGAACTGTCAAGATAAAGGAAGGTGATGTCGATTTAATTTCATCACTGAACGCATTTCCCAAGTTCAAACAGCTGGGATTTATGCAATCTGCGTCAAGTACAAAGAATTCAGTGATTTTTATCATAGCGGTGACATGAAAAAACCACCTTCTTGATGTTTCAGAATTTGGATTTTGAGCTTAGAGGATATATGAGTGCATTTTGGGGAACTATCCTAAGGAAATAGTATCATTCCTAACACTTTCTTTTAAGACAGGACTCATTTGGTAATGGGGTGGTAGCATTGTGTGGAATAAAGTCTGACTGTGCGTAGACCGATAGCCAGACTCCTGCGTGCTGAGGACAGTAAGTCATCCTTCTCTTGTCATAACCCAACCCAAATTATCTTCTAAAGTGAGATTCCGTTAAGCCAGTATGTGTATGTCAGAAACAAATCCCTCAGAATCAATGCCATGACTGATCTTCCCTTTGGGGCCTGACACAGAGGGAAACATCTTCAGAGGGAAATCAGTCATGGGCGACTCCCAGGACTTCTGTATCTTACCTGGAAGCAGACTTTTGGGAATCCAGTATACAGAAAAGGGCAAAGATGAGGGAAAGAATGAAAAGCCTTATAAAGATAGAAAGATTCCAAAGAGTGACTTTAAGGCATACGTCCCTGGAACTTTTCTAGTGAGGTGATTTATCTTAGCCTGTGAAACCCCATCACTACTCAGTTGTTTTATTTGGGGGATGCTTGAAGCATCTTTGCAGATCTGTACAAAATAAATGCCAACTCCCAAAGACCATCTTACTTTGCTACATTGGCTTCCATTTGCCAGTTATTACAAAATGGTTTCTGACGGCAATAATCCTTTGAAAATCGCCTGTTATTGGGGATAATAGCTGGTTGTCAGAGCATTAACCACCCTGGACTTCTCTTTGGGCTATTACATAACAAAAGAATGAACTGCTGGTGAGTCTGCCAGGTGTATTAAATTATATCATGCATTATAGGAGTTCTGTGATGAGGATTAGCATTCAGAAAAGACCATCACAGATTGCCAAACTCATTATCTGCTGAGGCAGGAGGCTGGCCTCAGGCCGGGGATGCAAGGCTCGGGTTGTAACTATTAAGCCACTACCTCCAGTCCTTCTCTGCGCTAACATGGGGACAGACAAGTAGCACATCAGCATTTTCCCCCGTTCTTCCACTTCTAAAGAAAACCAAAGCACACTGCATTAACCATAGTCAGCTGCAAAGCTGCATTGACGGTGCATTTATTCACTTCCTGGTTTCTCAAAGGCAGATCTACCTCTTGGGAAGCCTTCTATAGTCATAGAAATTGTGGATCCTGCCAGCGTTGTTGAGAGTCTAGACTTTGTTCCCTAGATCCCTTAGGACAATAAATATGGATGGTAGGCCTTCAGATGCATGGCCTCTGGGGCTCGGCTGTGGTGTCTCAGGCACCCACATTCACTCTGAGTGTTGACATGTCCCCAGGTGCTCCACACCTTCCAGGTCAGAATTTTTCCAAAGAGGAGAAGCATGAAATTAAATGATGGTTGAATATCTATAGAAACAAGCATTCAGCTGCAAACATGCAGAGAATCGGGGCTTGTCTGTTCTCAACAGTTCTGGGCGATACTTCACGTAGCTATTGGCTTCACCCATTTTGATGCCCTGTGGGATGATACTGCTCCTAATTTTCAGTGGAACATCTCATGAGATCTTTTTAATAGAATGTCACCTCCATAATGTTTAAGTCTTAAATTGTGCATTTTCCTACCTGAATGATATCTGCATGGAATGAGCTTCTGTGTCAACCTTGTATCCCTAATTCCTTGTACAGAGCCTGACACACAGAAGATGCTCTGTAAATATCATCTGAATGGAATTGAATGGAAATTCCTTACTGTCTTATTTTGAAAAATATATTTTTTGTAACAAAATGTAACATGTTCACTCTAGAAAAATTTTTAAAAAGCAGATTAACAGGAAAGAAAAAAGAATCACCTGTTATCCAACCACTAGAGATTATGGCATTAGAGATATTTTGCACATATCTTTTCATTATTTTTCTGTGCGAGTGTATTTTCATTTTTTATAGCTTGGATAAGACTATATGGCATTTTAGAACCTATTTTGTTTGTTTAGTGATGTCTTTTCAAGTCATTAAGTGATCAACTTTACCATTTTTGTAATGGCTTCATGAAAGTTCATTGAATAAATGCACTGTAATTTGCTTCTGTGGGCTCATTTAAGTGGTTGTAATTTCTCTAATATGAACAATACAACAGCATATATTCTTTATGTTAAATCTCTCTTTCACTGTATGATAGTTTTCTTGAGCAACATGGAGAGGCAAACAGGAAAACATCTGGTAAAACTTCTGAAAAGGCAAATTAATTTGGTGGTTAGAAACAAAGGCAAATGGGGCTTTCATAGACTATCAGGAATCTGTACTTTCTTTGAACTGTTAACGATAATAGCATCTTATGAAAATCACCAATGGATAAATATTTAGAAGCCATAGAATGAACTATGAACTGTTATATTAATTCTATTTGTACATTTTTAACAAAATAAAATTTCAACTTGCTACTAAAAACATTTCCTAGAAGTGGTTTCCTACAAGTAGAATTGCCATGTCAAAGGTTATAATGCATTTAAAATATTTGAAAGTGTGGCCAAGTTATTTTCAGAAACCTTATGCCAATTTATATTCCCACCAGCAGAAAAGCTATTTCCCAGCACTTTCATTGTCATTAACAAGATATTTTCAATTTCATAGCCAAAATCAAACAAAAATACCCCAAAGCTCTTATTTTTAATTTTAATCTGTATTCATTTTTGTTCTTAAAAGTGAGATTCAGCATATTATTCTTTTGTTTGCTTGCTTGCTTGCTTGCTTGTTTTTGTTGACGTGAATATTTCTTTTTCTGTGGCCTACTGGTTCACGGCCTTTGCTCTGTTACTGTGTTCTCATGTCATAGTGAGGAAATGATCTTTGGAGCCCTACCTGCCTTAACTGAAAATGGCTCAATAGCTGCAACTTACCTGCTGTGTGACCTGGGGCAGGTTCCTATCCTTTCTAGGCCTCAGCGTATCATGTGCCATTGAGTCAGCTCCATCTCCTGGCGACCCTATGAATGAGTGATGCCCCTATGAATTTATTCATCTGACAAATAATTTTGCGAAGCTTCTATGGGTCAGGGGCTGGATTAGGAGTTGGGGAAACAACAGTGGGCAAAACCAATATCGTGTCTCCATCATGAAGCTTACACTGGTGCATGGTGCATGTGCGTATGTGTGCATGTGTAGGGAGCAGAACACAGCCAGTGACAGACAAATAAAACTGTGAGTTTGCTATGTAGAAAATCACTAGGGTCTTGGATAGAGAACAGAAGGGGGACTTGTTTTAGACAACATGAGGAGGGAGGGACTTTTAGAGACACACAGTTTTATGATGAGACCTAAAGGATGGGAAGGAGATAGCTGTGCTAAAATGTTTCTGTGCAGAAAGAATGGCATATGCAAAGGCCCTGTGACAGGAAAGAACTTCATGTGTTCAAGGAAGTAGAAAAAGACCAGCCTGGAGGAAGGAGTGGGTGGGTGGGAATATTTCAATGGTGTGGGGGTCGTCCTGAGGTGGGATTGTGGAACAGGGTAGGGGCTTCCAATTGTTATTCTAAATAAAAAGGAAGACTCCTGCATAACTTTAAGCCAAGAAGGGACATATCGGATTCCTGTTGTAAAAAGCTCTCTCTAGGACCAGATAGCAATGAAAGAGCTCAGAGGAGGTCTAGCCGGTTACCCAGGTGAGAGGCATTGGGTAGCTTGGACCAAGTCATTACTAGAGGAGATGAAAATCACTGGCATTGCATTTAGCAAGAAGCTACAAAATAAGTTATTTATATTGCCATTCCATGTTATAAATTAAGATCACTTTTAACACTGGCTATCATTTGAAGTCACTGACTGCTCTGAAAGTGGGTTTCTAGGCTACGGCAGATACTCTGGCTCCTTTTTCCAGTGTAGTCTTGGGTCCTCAAGACAAACTTCTCCAGGAAAAGCTCCAATCATCAAGGAAGTGATGTTTAAGATGCAAGGTTGGGGAACTTCCTACAGCCATTAAATTCATCAGCCTTGAACAGTCTTGAGGCTCTCCCCTGGGAGAAACATGTATTTTGAAAAAGTGGACTCAGTTCCTGTACCCAGTATCAGTCTCTTCCCTTGATCCCCATGAAAATATCCTGACCTTAGGAGAACAAACAGCAAAAAAAAAAAAAAAAAAAAAAGAAAGAAAAGAAACCATGATGCTATGGAAACAAAACAGATTCTAGCTCTCAGGACTGCCAATCTTATTCTAGCTTGTATGTTTTTCTGTTCAAATACACTGCTCTTCTTGGTTTACATTTCACCGATTTGTCTGCTGCCTCCCCATCAGCTCTGTGCATTCCATATACATCTTCTAGGACCTGTACCTTCTCTTCCCTACTGCAGGGAGGCTCCTTGGGGCCAGGGATGGTCTGTTACCTATGGGACCTTACTTCCTCAGTGCTTATCTGTCAAATGCTCTTTTCACCGACTTATTTGCATGACCAAAAATACTTAAATTTCAGTTGTTTTCTCTTATAGTTAAGGTGTAGGGGAAAAAGAAAAAAAGAAAAAGGGTTCATTTCTAAGAAAAAAACAGCTGAGGGCTGGATGAGGAAGGATTCTTTTGTCCTCAAATATTCCTCTCAGCAGTGCACAAAGCTATGAGAAGGAATATGATGACTTTACACTTACAGGCATTTGACAAAAACCAACACCCTTTCATGATAAAAGCTCTCGATAAGTTGGATATAGAAGGAACATGCCTTAACACAATAAGGACCATATATGAAAACCCACACCTAACACTGGGGGCACCGTGAAAGCTTTTCCTCTAAAATCAGAAGAAAAGGGTGCTCACTCTCACTGTCCCTCTTCAGCATAGCGTGGAAGTCCTGGCCCCTGCAATGAGGCTAAGAAATGGAAGACACGTAAATAGGAAAGAAAAACTAAAATTGTGTCTGCTTGCAGATGAGATGATATTATATTTAAAAAAATTAAAAAACCCTAAAGACCACCAAACAACTGTTAGAACTAATAAGATGAATTCAGGAAAATTGCAGGATATACAAACAACATGCAAAAGTAAGTTGCATTTCTATACACTAACAATAAACTATCTGAAAAAGAAATAAAACATGTCTATTTATAACAGCATAAAACAATAAAATACTTAGGAATAAATTTATCCAAGAAGGTAAACGATCTGCATACCGAAATCTATGACATTGATGAAAGAAACTGAAGCCACAAATAAATGAAAAGACATCTTGTATTCCATGAACTGGGTGAATTAATATTGCTAAAATGCCCATACTGCTGAAAGAAATCTACATATTTAATAAAGCCTCTGTCAGAATTCTAATGGCATTTTTCACAGAAATAGAAAAGAAATTCTAAAATTTATATGGAACCACAAAAGACCCAGAATATCCAAAGCAATCTTGAGAAAGAAGAGCAAAGCTAAGGCATCACACTTACTGATTTCAATTTACACTACAAAGCTATAGTAATCAAAACAGCATGATGCTATCATAAAAGCAGACATACAGGCCAATGAACAGTATCAAGAGCCCAGAAAAAAAACCCATGCATATACCATCAACTAATATTTGATAAGAGAGCCACGACCATGCAATGAGGAAAGGAATGCTTTCAAAACAACTGGATATCCATGTGTAAAATAATGAAATTGGAACCCTACCTTAAACAAATTAATTTGAATTGGATTAAAGAATTAAATGTAATACCTGAAACTGTAAAATCTAGAAGAAAACATATGGAAAAAAAAATATATATATGTGAGTGATCTGGGGATCTGATATACAGTTTGGTCCTCATAGATACAGGTTGCCAGATGGGTTGTGGGGGCGGCGGGGGAGGTTGACAATAATGGATAAAGAGAGTCAAAAGGTACAAACTTCCAGTTATAAAATAAGTAAGTCATGGAGATGTAATGTACAGCATAGCAACTATAGTTAATAATTGCATATTTGAAATTTGCTAAGAAATTAGATCTTAAAAGTTCTCATCACAGGAAAGAAATTCTGTAACTAATACTGGGTGGGGTAAAATTAGACTTACAGTTTTTTGTATGGAAAACATGATAACTAATAAATAATAATACAAGAATAAACTGTGTGTTGTGTAGTCGTAACTATAAACCTACCTTGCCCCGCCGCATATACTGCTTGGTGACTAGAGTTAACAATACTGCATTATGTACGTGAAAGTTGCTAAGAGAAAATCTTAAATGTTCTTACTACCCCCAAAATAGTACCTACGTGAGGTGATGGACATGTTAACTAACCTTATTGTGGTGATCATTTTGCAGTACATCTGTGTCTCAAGTCATCACATTGTCCTTAAACTTGCATAATGCTATATGTTGATTATATCTCAAGAAAGCTGAAAGGAAAATTGAATGTTTATGAAAAGGCTTATTTTATCCATTGAAATCATGAATTAATGTACTTTTCCTTGTATAGTGCACCATACAGCCGTAAATTACAGATTAAAGACAAAAAAAAAAAATGTTCCTCCTTATAAACTAAAGTTTGAGCCAGAGCTCAGATGGCATGTGACCTATTGCAGGAAGCCGAGCTGCTTGGTGGGTAAGTGTGAGAGTGAAGCAGCTCGGGAAGAGGGTCCCCCTCAGGGCCCTGCCACAGGCCCCTTTCCCAAAGAGACAAAACCAGCCATGGCCCCAGCGTGGGCCACAAAACTAGGACAGAGAGAGAATAAGAATTTGACGGGGAATCTTTAGCCACCAACTTTTGAGGAGTCCAGAGCAGTGAATAAGAGACCAACAGATCCTTCTCTCTGTATTCTTTTATTTCTTCATATATCTTTGCCTTCTTTAACCTATAAAAAGGATTTAGAAAACTTAAAACTTCCGCGAGGAGAGAGACCACATGGACTTTTTCTCCTGTGTGTCTCCAGCATGGAGACAGCGGGTTAGAATCCAGTGGGCACCCAGTTAACACTGGACAGATGGAAGGGGCGGTAGGAGGGCGGGAGGGCAAGAAACATAAAACAGAAAAGGCAACACGAACTGGAGGTCAGTTGGAAGGAAAAAGGGACACCAATGGCAGGGGTCCAAAAAAAAGCCCAAAACACGCAATCTCTGAGGCATTTGAGCCCTCTGCGTGAGGACGGCCAGTGCAAAGGAGGAACCCTGGACTGCTGGAAGGCTCGCCATCTGTAGGGTGAAAACATAACCATTGCTTGGGATAAAATACAAGTCTTATCGATTGATGGCCAGATATAAATTTTCCCCTGGAATTCCTCTGAAAGAAGGTAATGGTCCCCCAGTTCCTCCAGAGCTTTCACTCGCCTTTCTGCCCTGTTCAGCTGAGCTACTACTCATTGATGCCAAAGTAGAGGCCTTCACCCGGGGGCACGCTCCCACAGTGGAAGTCCCAGGCCTTGGGACCACTGGGGCTCCTGGAGGGGGCAGAGGTTGGTATCCAGGAAATGAGAATCTGTAGATTGCCAAACCCCACAGGTTGTTCTGATACACAAGCCCCTCCCCCACACCCCATGGCCATGTCCCTACCTGTCTGCCTCTTGAATATCCCAGGTAAATGGAATTAACACTGTCCTCGACGATATCCTAGCAGTTGTCTGATTAGTCCTTGACTTTGTTACTGACAGTAAGCCCTAGAAGGCAGTAGGTGAGGTAAGAGCAAAAACTGCTATTTGGGACTAATTCTTAGTAACAGGGAGGACTGGTTGGGAAAATAAAAGTGACGAGAACCTTGGGACAAAACAACTGTACTGGCTTAGAATTCACAACCGTTGGCTTTAATGAGTTTGAGAGTGATTGGGGCAGAATTCCGAAATCCCAGTTCTTGACCTGTGACCTGCTGCTTTGCTACCTTGGCTGGGAGGGGTGCGGAGGGAGGGAGGGGGTCTCTCTAAGGCACACTGCTTCTTCCTGGGGCTCTTGACCCGTATCCCAGTGAGAAAACATGAGGATCATATCTGTGCCCGAGGCCAAGTGGGCTCTGTACCCTGATCTGTGTCCTTGGGTAGGTGGTAGAAGGGGGCAAAGAAAGACAAATTCAGGGGCGAGGAACCTTAAGGAAAAAGGGACTTTTCTCTCAGGCCCAGAGAAAGGTGGGCCTAGTCCTGCCTGCAAGCTTCACATCCTCCGGTCTTTTCCCGTACATTTTCTCTTTAGGACCTAGGCAAGAAGCACCACTGGAAGGTTCCTCCTAGAATGAACCTACACACACACACACACACACACACACACACACACACACACACACATTTTTTGCAACATGAATCCTCCCAAACCCTTATCATTTTACTGTATTTGTAGCCTTTAACAGCAACCCTGCCCTGTGCATACTATTATATTAACCGTAACACCTTACCAGTAAGGAAAATGGGGCTTAGAAAGACCAGGCAACTCACCCAGGGCCTCCCAGCTTATTCAGAAAAGACCCAGATTTTAAAACTAGGTGGGTGCCATTCTCAACTCCATCTTGTATCCACTGAGTTCTGCTCACCTGTCTACCCAGTCATCTCTATGTTCCTTGAAATGGTGTCATCCATCCAAACTGTCACAAAGCATGGGAGGGTGGAGAGACTTCCACTGATAGGTGCTTGGAATAGCAGTTGTCATGCCGCCGTTTTACGATGTAGTCTTTTCCCTACTAGGTAACTTCTGAGTAACTGAAACAGGCAGTTATTTAAAACATACCTGGCTTCAGTCCTGGCAGAGTTTCCCCCTGGAACCAGGGGCGGCACCCAGGAAGAAAAGCGTTGTAAAAGTGGTTGTTCGCCTGCGGGAGGCCTGAAATAAGACACCATTTTCTGGCGCCTGAGGATGAGACCGATAACCAAGAGCCTTTCACCCCTGTGTTTCTTCCTCCCTTGTCACTGAGCCTCAGTGTAAAGTGAAGCCAAGGGAACTGAGCAGAGGGAAAATAAAACTTTCGCTGATTGACAGCAGCATATCAGTCTAGAAAAATAGGAAGGTATTTAAAATGGAATGGGTAATGAAAGAAAGAGCTTTAATTCAGAAAATTCAGGTATGTCCCTTGCTGACTTCTTCTGACTTCCAAACTTTGTGAAAAGAAATGGAGAGCAAGTAGGAAACCGCGATGTGCTGGCACTGAGCCGACCACAGCCCCCTCATTCGGTCCTTGCAATATGAAGTTCTGATTTGGAGGGAAAAACTGATACCATTCAAGTAAACAATCATCAAGATAACTGGAAAATGGACCGAGTATCATGAAAGAGACCAGTGAGGTGATGATGTGAAGGGGGATGACTAGGGAAAGGGAGTTAGCCATGCAAAGCAGGAGGTGGGGAACATTCCAGGAAATGGGAGTGGCCCTACAGCCAGAGGAGTTTTTCCTGTTTGTGGACCTCCCTGGGTCACCTCGCTGTGATGAGGAGTTTAGAGTATTTCCCAAACCCAGCGGGAAGACACTGGAGGGTTCTCAGCTAGGGAGTGGCCTGATCCTATAATGTTTCATGAGCATAATCACCACCACCTGATTTGTGGAACAATTAGTTTCCCTTTGACAAGAGAGATTTTCTCATCTGTTTTTGCTTAATTTAACAGCTTTGCACATGTAAGTGTTATGGTATTGAATCTGTCCAGGGGTGTCCAACCTGTGGCCTGTGGGCCGCATGCAGCGTAGCATGGCTATGAATGAGACCCGACACAAAATCGTAAATTTACTTAAAACCTTTTTTTTTTTTTTTGCTCATCAGTTTTTGTTAATATTTGTGTATTTCATGTGTGGCCCAAAACAACTCTTCTTTTTCCAGTGCGGCCCAGAGAAGTCAAAAGCTTGGACACCCCTGCAAGCCTTCTTAGAATAAGGGGCATAACTGTGAACAAGTAACCATCCCCAGGCCTGAGAGGGCAAGGGACACCGGAGGGGCCTCTCAGCCACGCAGATCATGCAGTAGCCAGCGGCCTGAGACGAGGACATGATTTTGTTTCAAGAGCTCGGGTATCAGCGGAAGGGAATTTCTACGGCGTTGCCAACCAACAGGGTTTTGAGCGCTGGCTCTGTGTGCAACACTTTTCTGGATACTATAAACTCAACAATAAATGAGATGGGGGGCCCGTCTGTCTGTCCATTCCATTCCTGCTTCTTTAAATGTGGTCATTCAAAGGCCTCATCGCATGATATGTGTCATAAGAAGCACAGGGATGCCTGTTTTATCCCAGGGCTCCTGCCGTCTCTCCTTTGCTCCTCCATGTTGGGGACTCATCCCCGATGTGGCTTCTGGATCTGATCAGGGATGCTGATATCTGGTACACATTAAGTTGTCGGAGAACGGGCATGCAAGTGAACATGTGAAATTTTGTCTCCATTTAGCAAGCACTTCAGATGAGAGAGCCCGTATTGGTTGTCCGAAGAACTCTGTTTGTTTTTGAGTAATTTACGGTGCAGAACGCAAGAAGAATGTAAGTCAGAGGTTCTTAGCATGGGATTCAGCAGTTCCTAGAGAATCCAGATCTGGACTTTGGTGGAGGAGATGACTCAAACCTCATGCATCTTACCTAAAATTACAAATGTACAGCCTTGGGCATTTTCTTGCAGGGTGAAAGTATATAGATAGATAGCTCTCGTCAAATTCTCAGTGGATCTTAATGATTCTCCAGTGGTTAATAGAAGTTGCCATTGTTATACTTCTGACTGTGTTAGGAACTTTCAATCCCATTATACCTGGTAATGACAAATATCAGTGATTTGTCAAGACCATCCCCTAGGCAAAATCCTCCTCTTCACCCACAAAAGTCAATTTCCTCTTCAACCAAACCTCTGGGCAGTGTCGGGGGCATCTGTGAAAAGGAGATTTGACTTTGTTCAATTCACCTTATTTAGTTTTACTAAAGAAAAATTGTCTGAAACACAAGTGGGATGCAAGCCTAACTTACAGGAAGTCATTGCTTCTGACCAGCCCTTTCATCCGTTATCTCACTCGCTATTAATCACATTGAGTGGGATGAGTGGGTGATCCACATGTTATAGGTAGAAAGCACAGGTCAGAAGGTTAACTTAGATCACTAAGTCAGTAAATGTTGAGTTGGATCCACCTGGAACCCAGGTCTCCTGATTCCTTGCTATTTTAAAGGGACTCAGGAGTTGTTTTAATCAGATATGGTAAAGCACACAGACATGGGAATGACTGACATGAAGGAAGAAGTTTATTATACCCATAGTCCCCTAGAAGCAAGGGGCAGGGCCACACAGCAGCACCAAGGCCAGATGAGTGGGCAGAGAGGGGACTAGTGGGCTGAAGGCTTTATTGTGGTTTCCATAAGAAGAAAGAGGAAAGCAGGGCACACAGGTTTAGAAATGAAAAATTTCAGCAGGCTCAGAGGTATAGGGGCTGTCCCGAGCTGTCTGGTGCCAGGCCCCATGGTGATTAGGGCAGGTAGACAATGGCCCAAGCAGTGAGCCCCGGATAAACGGAGGTGGTCGGAAGCTTGGGCTCTGGATTGGTCGGTTAGTATATCAAGGTGTCCTTGCAGAGAAGTTGTATACTATCCAGAAAATAGCAAACCCTCAGAGGGGCAGTCCATCCAGGGCAGAAAGTCTCCAGATATCAGAGCATCAAAAATACAGAAAATAAAAAGACATAACCAATGCACTGCTTCTGCTCCCTGAATGAATTTTATCACCTGCCTTTGAGGCTGTTTGCAGCTTCACCTCTTACTGATCCATCAGGTGGTGTGTAATCTCCTCTGTTCCATTGAGCTAACCCAGGCCACAATCTCCGGGTGACCCAGAGACACCCATCTCCTTCACTTTGACAAATCACGTGGCCATAAAACTGGACTTCCATCCTCTGGCTGGAAGATTATACATGGTGATTTTTTCTGATTCAAGATATTTTCAGAACCACACATGAGGTATCAGGGACTGTGCTTGACAGAAAGGAGATTATACAGACTCTTAGAGCATCCCCAAAATGACAGTTCATTTTTCATAATGATCTATGATATTCATTTGTTGAAATTTTATTACTTTCATAATTTAATTCAATTTTTTCCATTTTATCGCTGCTCAAGGCAGCCTTACCTTATTTGCCTCTCTCATCCTTCTGGATAAGGATGTTTCTTCTTTTATTATGAGCATGATGGATTCCAGATTAAAGCAACCTACTCAATATAACTGTTTCCATTGGTGTCAACCTTCCTTGAGTCTGCCTCTACTCTTGCGGCATTTCCATGAAGACACGTATCGGCAGTGATTTATGAAGGATTTTGTGAATAATCAAGTTCCCACCCTCATCTTCTGCTTAGAAATTAAAGATTTTATTCAGAAATATTACCCTATATCAGCAATCGTAGAAATGAGCAAATAATAATAGCAGTTGGTTGGGAATATTTTGTGAAGATACAGACTAAGAACCTATGGAGTAACACCAAATTGACTTTAAAACATAAAGACACCAGGAGACCACTTTCTACAGCTGAAGTCATGCACCACTTTTGAGAAATCCTGCAGGTATTTTAGGGAATAACTGAGTTGGGCAGTAAGGCTGAAGGGACACGAGCAGGGGAGAAGACATGAGGGAGAACCCACATGCTCATTTGCAGAAGATGCCACTTTAGTGAATTAAAATGTAGAGCCCATGGATATGGGCCCCCAGAGGTACTGGACGTCTCTTATAGCAAATTTCATTTATATCTATAATACATATAACTTGAAGGTTTTCAAAGGTAGAAATACTTCTTTTATAGTTAAATGTTATTTTAAAATACAGGATTGTTTTCTTTTTTCTTTTTTTTTTAATAGAAAATAAAGACTGTATTCATAGACTCCTCAGTGCCCTGTCCCCAGGCCCTTGTATCTGGGACAAAGAGTGGGATTATTGTAATTTCAAGAATCAATGCTTTGTTTGGGTGTGAACACCAGCTCAGCAGCGACGGACATCCGGGTACAGCTCTTCCCTTCCCTACTTGCCCAATCTGGTTGGTGTCTGATGCTCCCACCTCGTTGGATTGACACAAGCTTCTTTGATAATAATGTCTTCTCAGTCCAGTTCCTCTCTTTTTGTTTTTAACCACGCACTGGATTGTAAAGTCCCTAAAGTTCAACCCCAATCCTTAGCCATCAACAGAAACACCTTTATTGGAAATGGCTCCAACAATTTCTTAATTCCCAGTCCTCCTTTCCTTTGCTCAGCCCTCTTCTTCTTGGTGGTATTTTTTTTTTTTCTTAAGTGTTGAGCTGAGATAAAACCACTAGGGACACTTCTTAAAAATCTAGATCCCTAGATTTACTTAACCTGAATCTCTGGAGGGTTGGTGCTGGAGACTCTACCCTCAACCTATGAGTTAAACTCCTAGTGTTTCTGATGCTCAGTGAGGTCTGACAACTCTCACTCTCCTACCACCCTGACCAGAGCTACCTCTATCTCTCGCCTGGAACATTTTAGTGGCCTCCTACTTAGTGTCTCTGTTTCTACCTTACCTCCCTGTGGTTGAGGTTCTCAAAGTTGGCTACACATTGCAACTTCCACAAGGAGATTAGAAAGCTGGGTCCTGCCTCATTTAATTGATCTTGGATGGGACCTGAGCATTCAGAATTATATCATCACGGGAAAATGAAATGGGCAGCCAGGTTGACCATGACAATCCACGGACTGTTCTCTACACTGCAAACAGAATGCCCGGTTACAATTTTATAGGCAGCTCATGTTGACTTCTGCCCAGTTCTCCCTGTGGTTTCTGTTGTTGCTGGGGAAAAAAAAAAAGCCAAAAAAAAAATCCAAAAACGACAATAACAACAAAAAAACCTACTCTCCCAGTGACCACAAAGGCTCATATGATTTGGCATCCATTGTCTGTCCAAGTTCACCCTCTGCAACCTCTCCTAGCCGACTCTGCTCCATCGCCACCGGCCTCTTTCATATCCCTTGAGCATCCCTATCTCAAGGCCTTTGTACCATCTGTTTCCATCACCTGGAACGTTCTCCACCAATAACCATATATCTTGCTTTCCCACCCCATTTTGCCCAAATATCTGCTCAAATATCACCTTATGAGGGAGGCGTTCCTTCCTGAAACAGCAGCCCCCATTACTCTCCATTGCCTTACTCTGTTTTATTTTCTTTATAAGCATTTAACTCAATAAAGAAATAGCCTATGTGAATTTGCCACTTATTATATTTTACTCACAAAAATCTAAACTCCCTGAGGACAGAGAGTTTTTTTACTGACTCATCACACCCCCAACACCAAGAATGGTCCCCGGCACGTGATAGGTGCTTGGAAGTTACTTGTGATGGATGCTGACCTGCCACTCATGGGTTATCTCAGAAGCATGGGCACTGGTGATCTCCCAGTCACTACTAGGGACCTGGGGGAGTGGCAGCAGCCTATTCTCTGGCTGTACAATTGCCCCATGGTAGCTCCGACTAACAGCTACTTCCCTTCCTCTATTTTAATGGTTAAAGAAAGGAGAGAATTTGACTCATGATCTGTGCCAATGAGACTACCTATGTTCACCAAAGGTTGAAAGGAATGATGGCCCTCTGAATTTTTGTTGGAGATTGCGTCTATATGAGTAAGAGGCACAAATCTGTTTTTCGGAAAAACTGGATTGTTTCTTGTTTGTTTCATTTGGGAAATTTTATACTAAGTAGATTAAGTTAAGTGACTTTGAACTTTGAAATGTCCACATCTTAACATTTTATTAAGTATAATTGGGTTTGTAGAACATTTAAAGACATCCAAACGTAAATGGAAGATCAAAATGAACTAATAGGTTGATGCAGACTTTTTTCTACCCTGCCCTTGTGCCGCGCTAATGAAAGTGGTGCCTTCATGCCTGCGGACGAGGAGCACGAGGGCCTGACTTTCTAGGGAACTCGGTGCCTCTTGACAACTGCCCTGGTCTGAACTGTGCCATGACACCTTCTCGTGATTGACCGTGCCATGGACCTGGCTTTCGGGACCACCCTGGTCTGCCCCTGCCAAGGCACCTCATCACATCAGAAAAGTAATCGGACTCAAGGCAGACTTGGGAAAGTTTGCTTGATGCACTTCCTAGGGGAGAAATCTCCAACTCTTGGAAATAAAATCCATTAGGCTATAAGATCTGTTAGTGATGGAAATGAGGAAAAATTTAACTCTGTTACTCTGAGAGGTTTTATACTCAGTTGATTGAGCAGTGGCGTGAAGCAGTGCCCCTGGAAGATGCAAGGCCAGGTTTAACTTCCACACATCACCTCTTGATTTTACTGCTGCGTTATGCTTTCTGTGTCCTTACAGGATGGTTCCAGAAGTAGTGGTATCATTACTTTCTTTTTATTTTAAGGGCTCTTTAATTACTAAAGCAATACCTGTTCATTTGTAAGAACATTAAAGTGACATTGAAATTCCTGAAGTAAAAAGTCTAAGTCCCTTCCTACAAAATATAGGATTCTATGCTCCACGATATCCTACAACTGGCTTTTTTCCCCTTACCACTTTATAATGGATATCTTTCTGCATGAGTACATAGCCGCATGGTATTGCTCTGCATCAAAGTGCTGTAAGATTTTAGCCAGTAAGCTATCAGGAAGCACTAAAGATACAACAGTTTTTGTTTTTTGTTTTTTTTTACTATTAACAAATAGTGAAGCTGAATACTCTTGTACTTATATTATTTTTGTGTACTTGTGAACATTTATAAAGCTGGATTACAGGGCTTTAGGAAGATGTGCACTCTGCAGTACTCCTGCCCCTTCCTGTCATCCGTGTTACCAGCTTGGTCTTACAGGCAGTTTATTTGTTTCCTTGGCTATAAGATAAATGCCTAGAGGTAGGATTACTGGTTGTGAAAAAAAATTACAACTATAAAATGCTATGGATGTTGTTAAATTGCTCTTTAAAATATTTATTTTGGATTAAATCTCCTTTCTCTTTGTTGCCAGTTGAAGGGTATTATTTGGGAAATCTAGTATCATTTGATTATGTTTATTTTATAGGCAGAGATGCAACAAGTCATTTTCACGCCACTTCTACTCAGATAAGGAGGCCAGTCCACTGGGAGCCAAGGACTGTACATATATGGAAATATTAAAGATGCTTCTCATTTTGTTTCACAAACCAACAAAACAAATATAGTTCTATAAATCCCTTAGCACGTACCTGACGCAGAGAATGGTGCTGACTGCAGAAGCCACAGTGGTAGTGGCGTAGAGGGTGTGGGCTGGTTTTCATTATTGTGATTAGTGTTAGCACAATTATTCTTGAGCAATCATGTCTGGTCTGAAGTTTGGCACAATCCTACTGGTTTTCCAAATGGGTTGCCATCTTTTTAAATCAGGAGTTATAGAAGTTTTGCCAATGATTCACAGCATTGTTCTGGAGTTTTAACTATGCCTCCGAGAGAACTCAGTTTATCCTGTGGTTCTTCATCTGGATGGCAGAGGAGGTTTGGCACACGCCGGTACCTTTACTCCAAAACAAATGGATTGCTTTGTGTTGGGTCTTTTCTGCTTTGTCTACAAAGATAGACTCATAGCTTCATTTCCTAAGAGCTATCTATTATGCTCTCTGCTTGGTTAAGAGCCAGTGGGCATGCAAGTTTTTATCAGTCTAGGATTTCCCCTTAAATAGCTTAAATTTGAAATGAAAGGCAATGTGTTCTGAAAACAGCATGGGTCTGGTCTCAAGAGACAGGTCGCTTCTCCTGTGGGTTCTGGCTCCGGACCTTGGAGCCGGCTAGGGATTTCTGTATTGGCAGAACCGGTATCTCCGGGAGGTGAAGAAGAGACCCCATTGTTATCTTGAGGTCTCTGGAATCAGAGAGACCTCTGATAAGATCAGGACTTGAAACTAATCAAATCACTTTATTTCACTAGGCCTCAGTTTCTCCTAAATCAGGCATTATCAACTAAATGCCAACAATGGCCAGAAAGGAAAAGTGAACAGCGGACAGCTCTGTGTTGGAGGGTCAATGATAACACTCCCTGGTTATATGAGGCTGAATCTTCTCTTCCACCACCACCCTTTCCCTGCCCACCCCAGACCCCGCACCCCAATGGAAGCCAGCATCTCCCAATTAAAAAAAAAAAAATCCTTCCTAGGTGACTCCAGTGGGAATAATGTGGAAAGAGCTAGGGGAATGAAGAGAGGCCAAGGCTTTTGTGCAGACTCCTCCCCCCAGGAAGCCCCTGGCGGGAGCTGTGACAGATGAAATGACTGCCCTACCAAACAAAAATGGGGACAGACTAAGGCTACATTATGATAATGTTTATTTTGAAGTATCTTTTTAGTTGGATATAAACCATCACCTAAACACTAGTCTTTAAGTTATAATTCCCAGGTAAGAGGACATTCCTAATTAGAACAAACTCTTCATTTCTGAGCATTCATATATTTTTCTCCATTCATGTCCTGACTTGTAATGTCCCAAGTACTGTGCTCATAGCCCTTCTTTTCCTACATCATGTGAGCAGTCTAGTGGAGACCGACCTCGCAGATGTAACCATGCAGGACGTTAGTTAACCACTGTTGAAATAATGCTTGGAAGGAGCAGGAGGGGTGCCTGACCCCGTCTAGATGCGGTGAGGGCACTTCAGCTGGTTGAGCCTTTGGTGCCTTGTTCATCTGCTGCCATGTCTTCATTTAACTCAGGCTCCAGGAGGTGACCAAAGGGCTGAACTTGGCCTGCCAGAAGAGGTTTATTTGGACGTATGGTGTTGACCCACATGTCACTTTAAATTCGAATGAAAGGATTTTAACCCTTTTAATTCTGTATCTTTCTTCTATCTAGCCCAAAAGTACACTTTGGGAGGTAGGTTGTGGTTTATTTCAAAGAATCCTGTCTGACTATTTCACTTAGCATAGTGCCTTTTAAGTACATTGATGTTGTTACAAATGGCAAGATTTTCACTCTTTTTTATGGCTGAGTCATATTCCACTCTCTGTGTGCGTGGGTACATTATCTCATTTTGTACATACCATATATTCTTTATTCATTCATCTACTGATAGACACCCCGTTGTTTCCGCATTTGGCTATTATAAATAATGCTGCAGCGATATAGGGGTACATATATATTTTTAAATGACTGTTTTTGTTTTCTTCAGATAGAGACTCAGGTGTGGAACTTCTGAGTTGTCTGGTAGTTGTATTTTTTATCTTTTGAGGAACCTCCGTAATGTTTTGCATAGTTCTTGCCCAATTTACAATCCCACCAACACTGTACAGGGTTCCCTTTTCCTACATCTCCTCCAAATGCTGTATGATTTTCCTTACATGTCAAATCTAAAAAACAAATAAATGAAGCAGAAACTGACTCTCAGATACAGAGAATGAACTAATGGCTGCCAGCAGGTAGGGGAATGGGTAAGAAGAGTGAAAGGGAACAAGAGGTGCAAACCTCCAGTTTAAAGAAAAGAGTCACAGGGATGTAATAATGTACAGCAAAGGAAAAATAGTCAATACCATTGTAAAAACCTTTGTGTGGTGATAGATGGTTACTAGACTTATTGTGGTGATCACATCGTGAGGAATATAAATGCCGAATCACCAAGTTGTACACCTGAAACTAATATATTTTTGTGTCAACTATAATAAAAAACAAACAAACAAACAAAGTACTCTGGCCTCAGGAGGGAGAGTTAGGAAAGCAATAGAAAATAATGGAGCCAGGGTTTTACATCTGTTCTCCGCTCTTCAGGAGCCAAAAACTTAGGGAGGCTTGAGAGGGTCTCCAGTGGTGTCCTGGCTCCAGGCTGTGCTTCTTGTCCCAGCGAATTACCTCCTCAAATCAAACCAGAGACCACAGATGGCAAGAGAGTGTCTGCAGCCTGTCCTCGCCACTGGGGGGAAATGTTGAGGGTCTTTCAGTGGCGTTTTTATTCCCAAGCAGAGCACACTCTGCATTTCCTGTGCGGACGAGGAGAATGGTTGCGGATTTGGTCCAGACCTGATGATCCCGGCCCATATGTGTGCAGCAAACCCAGGCCGTGACGCTGCTGGTCTCCCATTTCAAGTTATTCTCCTCTGTCGCGAGTTCCACACCGACAAACAACCACCACCAGTGCCATATGGTTTCAAAGATCAAAGGCCCCGATTTTGAATATATTTCAAGCTGACTGTACTTCAAATGTTTTAAATATGTTCCTCCAGATGGGAAGCATGGAGCATTAACGAGGTAAACCACATGTGCGTGAGCCGTGATGTGGTCTGTGCAGGACAGTGCAAAGTGAATACCACTGATCCGTGTGTCTGTCTTCCTCTCAGGTTCGCATCTTCACATACCTCATTGGACGAGAGGCGGCTTTTGCAGACAATCTCAAGTGGATGGCCTGTGCCAACAAAGGTAGGTCCCTCTCATGCACTCAGCTCTGAATGCCTTCTCCTGGGATGTGCAGATATCAAGATAGTCATGAGGAAGTGGAGAGTTCTAGCAGAAGGCTGTGAGTCCTAAGATGAGGTCTGGATGTTTCTACATGATTTTCCATAAACTTGTATAAACAGCTTCTCTCAAAACATGCTGACCAATTTTGAGGCCATAGTTAAGGCAAGAGGTTTAAGCCTCTCCACCCTATTGCTTAGGGGCTGAGTGACCTGGGGACAAGTGCTGTGGCAGAGGTGTGTATGTCCATGCGCCAGTGTCCATGTGCTCGCTCAGCATTCCCAGCTCCTGGCTGCTAGGCAGGGCCTCAACACTGGCTTCGGCCAATAATGTGTAAGCAAACCCAACCTGGGTCATTTCCAGGCTAATGAATTTAAGACCTGGTGTAGTGGTGTCTACACTCCCTTTGGCTCTTGTGAACTCTGAAGCTACATGACGGAAAAGTCATGAAATGGAGCAACTTCCACCAGCCTGGGTCCCTGAATGACCATATGGAGTAAATGCTTTTCCACTCATGCCTTTCCACCCATCCAGTCCCCTGCCATCTGCCAGCCCACACTGCATATATAGTGCGTATGGTAAATCTTTGTGTTAAGCCACTGAGGTTTCTGTTTTGATATGGTTCCATAGCATGACTTAACCTACACAACTAATTAATTCAGTTAATTCTAGCCTTAATGTTCTAATTTTCAAAATGGAAATAGTGATAATAGTTCTTCCTTTGATTCTTATTAAATGTAAGGATTAATGAAATGATGCGTGTTAGTGGCCTAGTTCAGTACTGGGACATAGCGAGTGCAATAATTATTGACATTTTCAGTGACATATTCACAGGTTAATTGATTAATGACCCCTGTTGTGTGTAAAAAACGGTGTTTTGGGGAAGGCACAGGGAGGGAAGTGACAGGCCCTCCAGTCTATAAAGGGCTTCTTTTCACTCTACAACAACTGAGAAGGCAAAACATAGGAGCCAAATAGGTGGTAGAGTCCAGATTCCTTGAGTCTAAATCCAGGTTCCTTGAGTTTAAATCCAGCCTCCATCATCCATCAACCATTTGGAAGTTACCAAACCTATCTGGGTCTGAGCTATGTCACCTACAGAAAAGGGCAAGTGATGATACCTGCCCCGTACAGACACTGCAAGCAAGCACGGAGTAAGGCTGTGTCAGTAAAGCTGGTTCCTCAGCGCCTGGCACATAAATGTCCTATAGTATTTCCTGGGGTCATGCTGATCTGTGCACATGTTTTATCTCCCTCCTGAGGCTACAGACTCCATGAGGGCAACCTTTGACTCTTATTTCATCTTGAGCCCTGACAGAGCCCAGCCTCCTACCTCACTCAGAGTGGGTGATCATTTGATGTTCCTAAAATGAGTAAATTGATTATAAATACTAATAAAGGAAGATCTGTTCTATTGCTCAAATATTGGTATTGATGGGTACCAGCGATCTATTTTTATATTGTCCCCTAAGCCATCCTTTATAAAAGTTCGTACCTCACTGGAGGAAAGAGAACCCAACGAAGGTTTTCCAGGTCTCACTCTAGTTTCAGTGACTTAAAACAGAGTTATTTTAGTTGCAAGCAATCAGAATTGCTCCCTGAAAGAAAAGAAAAAAAAAAAAAAGGAGTGTTTTGGAGAGAGAGAGGAATGACTCGGAATCTAGATTGGGTAGGAAAGTTTATACCCCATGAGGACCAGGGAGCTGTGTTTTTGTTTTTCTTGCCCTTCTTGGTTTCCTTCTACACTCCACAGTGTCTTTCTTCTCCATAGGGAGACCTTCTCTGCCAGGGCTTGTGCTTGTTCAGAAAAGGCCACGCTGTGCCATGCACACCCGTCTACCCACACAACACAGATTGTGGGCAAGGCATGATATTAGAAAGGAATTTCTGTCTTCTTCATTTTAGACTGATCTGCGACTCTAAGTTCTGATTTTAAGTCTCCCACCTCCTTCCCAAAAAAGGCTATGACACCTAGCCTAGACCAGGTCTCTCCCCTGCTGCACTGGGTATGGGCAGAGGTTAGCCCACAGAGAAAACTGTATGCACTCTGAGGGGCTCATTATTGTGGGTGGGTGGGTGTGGGAAGTTCTCAGAGAATAGGTGCATAGCCAGACAAATAAACCTCATGCAGAATGTCATTCCCTCTGCCTGGCATTGTCTTTAAGTATCCACTTCTTCTTGGAACAATATTCTAAGCAAGTCTCAATTTCCTCCTTGAAAAAGTGGAGACCTGCATGGAAGTCATAACATTTCCTTGAAGCTTTAGAGTAACATATTCTACGATTATTTTCATTTATTGGCTGGCTCACCTCACTGTAGGTATCAGTAATTCTGATCATCCCAGAACAATGCATTTGGCTTCATTTCAGGGGGACATGTGGGAGGAGTGCCGGCATGAGGGACGAAAGCTGAGCGCATCCTATGTTTCCTCAGAGGAAAGAGGCCATACTTGAAATAATTTTTGGAACTTTGTTGACATTTGAAAATCTTGAGTGAACTACACTTTTCCTGGTTCCCCCCCTCCTTTTATTCTGTGGTCTTGAAAAAGGAGTCCTTTTCCATTTTTAAAAAATTTTGCTGGTATTCCTGCCACATCAGATTGCACTTCTTCCCATCAGCTAGTATGCATTTAGTCATGGGTTATTGTTTTTACCACTGTCTGTGTCCAGCTGATGAAAATTACTCAAATTGAAGTCTTGTCTTAATCAACTAATATTACACCATAATTTAGTTTTAGTCATTGTTTATAAGAATCTTTGAAGCATCCTTTTGAAGACAGTTGAGTCAACTCGGAGTATTTCAGGGCCTGGCTATAGAATATAGCCCTGTAGATTTAAAAGTTCTGAGTACAGCAACTTGGGAAATCCAAGGAGGTAATAGTAGCTGCTTAGCTGGCCGGGCCTTGGATTCCACAGTGATTCTCCTCTTCCTGTCTAAATCCAGTCATTTCCTTCCCTGCCAGAGCCAGTCCCTCTCAAAAGTTTCACCTTCCTTACTCTGCTTCTCCTCTAAAGGGCCTTGGGAATAAAATGTCATTGTTTACCACCCTTCAAAGTAGCAGTTGCCATCAAAACGTTAGGTTCCAGTCATCTGTGCCCATATAAACATTGGCTTCACGTTGCGTCAGTTATGGGGTTTTAGACCACGTAACATCAGTGAGCAAGTATTCTTCTATGGTCATTAATTAAATCATTGTTTATAGTCTCAGATTGTTATAGTATGGAGGCAGCATAACATTTTTCATCTCAAGTGACATGAGGTCCAGAGGGACCCCCCTTACATATTTTCGTCCTGACTCAGACATGTTCTTCGGTGAAATGAGTCATTAACATTTGGGGGCCAGAGCAGACTCAGGAAGAACCCAGGGGAGCCCAAGGAGAAGCTTGTTGGCGGACAGGCCAGGCCTGGCCAGAGTGGCCCAGGGGAGGAGCGGGAGCCACCAGGGCCCTCACACCTTTCCAGTCAGAGGTCAAGGACCCACTATCCGTACAGAATGTCTTGCTTGGAAGTCTGGTAGCCATGGAGACTGTTCTCAGCCAGAGGACCTGAGACATGTCCCCTGGAAATGGATGTTGGGAGACATGTATACCCCTTGCAGGAGTTCTCTGCTTCCTCCAATCTACTGGCAAAATCCAGGGAGGCCTGGAGCTCACTGGTTTGTTTCATTCTATGCATAAGTAGGTTCTTTCTTGAGGGAAATAGCCCTAATGAGGCAAAGCAGCAAGCCATTTTAAATACATTAAAACAATCGTTGCCACTGTACAATGGCTTGTGGAATATAAAGTTCTGAATTCACTCCATTGGATAAATAAGTGAACTGGGAAAACTGAACAGAGGGGCCGACGAGCCCAGATATGCCATAAAACCCTGATGACCTTCTCTAACGCTCAGTGTGCCAAGATTTTAAATAAGCACTGCCTGAACCTCCTTCAGAAATCACGGTGGATGGAGTGTTTTCCAGCTGTGCAAATAAAGAAGGGCCTCCGTGTTTGGGTTCTCAACCAATCAGTCATCGTTAGGGCGAATGGAAATGCCACATGAGCCCCTCTCGGTTGTCTGCTCCGCTTGTCCCTCTTTGATAGGTTAATGGTCATTCTCTCCTTGTTGGAAAGCGAGCTAGTGGCCTGAGCCCTCCTCAGAACTTCAGACCCACAGTCCTTCTGCCATTAAAGAATTCTTACCCTCACTCCATATTTCCAAGTGCCTTGGCCACTAAAAGAGAGCTTCAAATTTATGAGGCCAGAATGGTGGTATGTGAGGGTAGGGGGAAAGTGGCCATTAAAACTTACTATTTTGGAACAGGTGGAAGAAGGCAAAAAAAAAATGACAGTTTTTCAGATATCTTTGTGTAATATTTTTGTACCTTTTGACCAGTGTTTCCCCAGTCCTCCTAACCCTCAGCCCTTGGTAACCAACATTTCACTTTCTGTGTCTTTAAGTTCAGCTGTTTTAGGCTCCCTATGGATTCCATATATAAGTGATATTATACAACATTTGTCTTTCTCTGTCTGACTTACCTCTCACTTAGCATAATACCCTGTAGATCCATCCATGTTGTCGCAAATGGAAGATTTCCTTCTTTCTCATAGCTGAATAATACACTGCTGCGATGCCTGTGCATTGATGGACACTTAAGTTGTGTACAGTGCACAGAATGCGAAGATGGTACGCTGTTGTCTATAGCAACTAAGGATGACAAACTGAGTATCAGGTGCAGTGCAAAGTACTTTTGTGTATGTTTCTTTCTACCCTCACTGAAGCTCTATTAGGTGCTTGAGAAGGAAACCGAGATGCAGCTTTCTCATCTCAGGTTACAGTTAGCAGGTGGCAGAGCCAGAATTCGGGCCTATAGATCCAAAGCCTGAGCCTAACTCTTCACCAGGACGTGAGGTGACCTGTCTTTGGGGAAAAGAAAGTGGTGTTTCATGAGGACTCTTGCATGTCTTCTATAACTTGAAAGACTCCGGAAAAAGAAATCTAGAGGCTGAGAAAAGACTTTATCAGCCAATAAACACTGAACTTGGATTTCTTCACAGCCTGCGTGTGTTCCAGAAATGGTCCTGCCTCAGCTCGTGTAGGCGTGTAGTTCAGTTTCTGACGTTTTACAAACGGGGCCATTAAGGCCCTGAGAGGAGGTGAGGAAGGTTGGGCTCTGGGTGCTGTGATGGAGCTACAGACAGGCCAGCATTCTTAGCTCAATCACATGATCCTTTAAATTACCTTTTTCTAAGGTGACATGTGAGATGTCAAATTTAATGTTATTCACAAAGGAAAAGGCTTGTTTCTGAATTTTAGCGTCTGGCTAATTCCGATGGCTTCACACTCAAGTGCCCCATTCTCCAGGTGGGCACATGCCCACCGAGGCTGTAGGGTAGGTCCCCCCACCCTCATGGTCATTCTCTCCTGGTCAGTTCTTTCCAACTCATTGAATATGTGCCCTTTGGCTTTAGGGCCCAACAGGCCTCTTGCTGGGTGTCTATGAAGATCCAAGGAGATGTGGAGGTAGAAAGTTGTTTTAAAATTATATATCTTTCTACAGAAATAAGTGCTTTGTCAGTAGCATGGGATGTTGATTGGGAGGAGGAAGACGAAGGAGAATACTGCCAGAGTGTTCCCGGAACCCCACTGTCCAGAAGGAATGCAAACGAGGGCACACCACCACCTTCACTGCCCCACTCATTGCCCCAAGAAGACTGGAATCTGGGCACCGGCTTTGTCTCCAGCCTGTCTTATTCAGAGGGGGAAAGAGTGTTTGTAAAGACTCAAAGGGAGCAGTACCCATCACACCAAAGGCGGAACGAGGACCTTGGCATGGGAGGTGGACAGCCAGGGTCTCCCACTGAGGAGCAGGCTCAGAGCCCTCAGCTCTGACGTCCCGGCAAAGTGGGGTAATGAGTGATGGAGCACCTCACGCAAAGGCACCTTTCAGACAAGGGACCCTTCAGAAATCTCAAAGTAAGGGTGGTAGAACCTCAGAAATACAAAGTACCAGGCTGCGTGTGGTTTATTGCATTGAATAGTGGTAACCCAGAGTTCACAGGAGGCTCTGCAAGGGAATAAAGTAAATAAATAGATGTTACGTAGAAAAATGAGAAGACCATTTGTAATAGGTGGCTAATTACAGCATTAATTACTCCTTGGTAATTACCGGATGATTGCTGATTCTGTTTTCCTACATGATATATGAAGTCCAAAAAGGCACATTAAAGAAGAGAATAAACATTCAAGAGCTAGAATTTAAAAGAAAAGGCGGGGGGGGGGGGCAGTAGGGAGGAGGGAAAAGGGCCAGTTCAGAGAATGCAAAGGGAAAACAAGGGAAGCGTCTATGGTTACAGCAAAAGCGTCCAGCCCTCAGTGACTTCCTGTTATCCATCAAAGGTCCATTTGTTAACTAAAACTTAGATGAAAACATTTAAAAACAAGAAGAGCCTTTCAGAAAGGTTTGAGATTTTAATGGGTTGGGGCTGGATGATTAAATTTGCATTAAGTTTTGCAATATGCATTATTAATATTATTTTTATAATTTCAGCTTTTCTTACCTTTTGTACATTTACCTCTCAGGTCTGTGTATGGAAATATAAGTTAGAACTGTGGCCTGGGTTTTGAGGAGCTCTTTGGTGCTAATTAATGAGCGTTTTTCAGAAACCTCATGGAGAACCACACATTTCCCCACCCCATCCTCAACCTTTCCCGACCCCAGAGACACGGACAGCCCGATAGGTGCGCCCTGCTCTTGGAGGACCTCTGAGCAGCCATGTCTGTCCTTTTCGTAACACAGGGAGAGGCAGCGTGTTCAGTGGTTAAGAGCAAAGGCTTTGACCAGATGAACCTGGGTTCAGATTGATGCAGGACAGATCACTGCGTTCTCTGTGTTGTTCCCTCCCTGTATGACGAGCACAGGAGCGGGGAAGGTGTGAGGCCCAGGTGCGCAGGGCCAGGGTGAGTCACAGTAGGGCCTCAGTGAGTGTCGCTGCATCACTGGTGGCTCCCGCTCACCCGTGTGCCTGGCTCTGGGAATCCTGCGTCCGACAAGACGAGCCCCAGTTTTTTGAAACATCTTATGGAGCTAATATTCCCGCGAAAGGCAACAGAGGATACAGGCAAACCAGAATTCAGCAGCAGATTAATCTAAAGAAAGAGAAGCCAGGGTAAAGTGAGAAGCATTGCATTCAGACAGCTGAGCCCTGCACGATAAACAAGACCCAGCCATGGAGAGACTGGATTAAAGGTGTGCCGGGCAGAGGGTGCAGAAAGCGTCAGAGCCTGAGAGGGGGATGAACTTGGCCTTTGAGAGGAAGAGAAAGGCCAGAGAGCTGCAAAAGTGAGACCAATGGCAAGAAAACAAGAGGCGGTGAGGTCATCCAGGTGGGTGGCAGGCAGTCAAAGGAGAGCCTTGGTGGTCTGGGTAAGAAGTTGGGATTTTATTCCAGCTCTAAACAGAAATAGGTCCTTCAGGATCTTTAAGCATGGAAACGATGATCCGCTTTATACTTTCAGGTGATCCCTCTGGCTGCTGTAAGGAGCCTAGATAATGCGGAGGGGGTTGCGGGGAGGCTGTTACTATACCCTGGGGGAGAGACCCTGAAGTCTGGAGTAGGTTGGGGCAGTGGAGAGAGGGACATGGATTTTAGATATATTATAGAGATGGGGCCAGAAGAACATGCTCGTGGATTAGCTGTGGGTGGGGTGAGCAAATGATGGCTGTCAAGGATAGTTCTTATGTTTGGGGCCGAAACTGGGGAGTGGCGCCATTTGCTGATATGGGGAAGACACCATCAGGGGAGGAACGCGTTTGGTGAGCGAGATCAGGAGTTGGCTGGGGGCGAGTTCAGTCTGAGAATCCTGTTAGTCATCCTGGGGAGGTGTCAGGTATACAGTTGGCTGTGGGTCCGGAGTTTTGCGGAGAAGCCAGCTTTTTGTAGCTTCTCAGAACTTTGACTATGACAAGCAATGCCAAGTGAGGATGATCTCAGCTCCAGCCCGTCCAAATGTGCGGTAGTTTTTCCTTTCCACTCCCCTCTATGCTAATGACCTGTCTCTCCCATCCTCCTCCTTGCATTCATTCCCTTTCTTCTCTTGGCCCTATTTTGGAAAACCCAAATCAAGGATTTTTACTGTTGGCTTTGAGGATTAAGAAAATATAGGCAGCCAAGAACTCCTCCTAAGGGATGCTGTCTTACTGCACATTGGGCACAGTTCCAAAAGGAATTGGCCTACACTGAGAATCACACACCCACGTACCCTCACAGTCTAGAACCTCCTCTTATCAACACAGCAACACCTCTCTTAGCTGTCCTCTGTCTTGATTGTCTAAGACCTTTCCCTCAGAACCCAAGGTCTGCCCACTAACTAGGTAAGAGATGAAATGTTTTCTTCATTACACAAACGCTGCTTACAGTCGCTGTGCCAGGAGAGGTAACTGTGGATGCTCCCTTTCACCCAGCAACCCTCTGTAAAACTTGCCTTCCTCACCATGCCTCCAAGAGGAGTGACCCGAAAGTCCTGCGAAAGCAGCGTTCCCAAAGGATCTCCCTAACTTTGGCATCTGATGTCCGAGGGAGGGCCGAGGTGCACACAGGCCCCACTCACAGGCTGCATGCTAAAACGGGAGCTCAGAGCCTGCTCCTTTGGGGCCCTGTCTCCCTTGGGATGGGTGGGGCTCGGGCCTTGGCTGGGAGGGTGGGGATGGACAGGAGTGACAATGCATGTTAATTAGCACTGTGCAGAGCTGTCATCAGGAAGCCAGAAGCCACATGGTCCCAACCTGGTTTGGGGTTGGCAC
This sequence comes from Mormoops blainvillei, assembly GCA_004026545.1. NCBI lineage: Eukaryota > Metazoa > Chordata > Mammalia > Chiroptera > Mormoopidae > Mormoops > Mormoops blainvillei. Next base: position 119,479 of record PVJD01002303.1, read on the forward strand.
ACCAAATTCAAACCAGCTGGCCTTTGTTTGGAAATGCCCTGGGAGGGTCCCAGCCCTTTCTGGACAACAGAAGGGCTGGCATTTCCTTACCCTGAGCCCTGTTTTAGACACTGAAAAGTTCTATAAACACTGTAGCAAGCGCTGTGACAGGTCTGGCTTCGGAGGCACACACACCCTCTCTGATTTGCTGGCAATGGGAACCAGCACGAGCCTAGTTATAGGGGCCCTCATTTAAAGGCGGGGAGGGGCGGCTGTGTCCGTCAGGGCCCCTGCTTACAGTCCTTCCATGACGGCCTGCCTGTAGGAAGAAGCCTAAACTCCTCCCCAAGGTCCTATGCGAGAGTGCCTGCCCATTGCCCTGGTCTTCCCGCGCAATCCCTGCCCCAGCTCCTTACCCCAGACACTCCAAGATATTTTCATTTCCTAGAAGGGGCCTGACTCTGACCTTCGGCCCTTATTTACACTCCTGGCTTTACAGGGCACTCTCTAACCCCACTTCCTCTAGCTAACTGGTTCTCATCCTTCAGGGTTCAGTGGTGCTGACCCTTCCTTGGGGTTGCCACATGACTGGCCATCCCTGCTGTGTGTCCCAGGAGGCAGAGGTCCTGCCCATTGTGTTCATCTCTGCTTCTCCAGTGTGAGGCAGCAGGGAAGCCTCCTGTAAATGTTTGAATGAAGGCCCCCCCCCCCCCAGGGATGCAGACCTATGCTCAATTCATCCCTTCCCTTCTAACGTTGCCTAACCCAAACACAGTACGGCCAATGGGCCTCCTCACTAAAGAGGAACACAGCGATGCCCTGAACTCGAGGTCGAAATGGCATTCCCATTCCCAAGACAAGAGCACAGTTAGACCTTTTTCTGCTGCTTGGAAACCATGTCTACCTCGCATATGCAAAAGGCAGGTCTGGTACCACATGAGGGTATGAGCTGGCATTTATGCCTCCAAAACATAAAGGGCAAAATTCTGTGAAAGCAAAAGGCACAGATTAAGAGACTCACAATCCTGGGCTCACCGTCTGTATTTGCTGCTGGATGCCTGTGAGAATGTGGGTGAAACACATATCTTCAGCCCGCTTTGGCCACCTTGTCTTTAAAGTGGGCACAGCTATCCCCACTTCGTCATGTTGGAGAGAATAAATGAGACAAGTCCCTCAAATGTTTAGCAAATTTTGTGCCCCTTAGTGAGGACTCAAAAATTAGTTATAGCCCTGGCTGGGTGGATCAGTTGGTTGGGGCATCATCTTATAGACCAAGAGGCTGTGAGTTTGGCTCCTGGTCAGGGCACATACCTAGGTTGTGGGTTAGATTCCCAGATGGGGCGAGTGGGTTAGATTCCCAGATGGGGTGAGGAGGCAGCGAATTGATGTTTCTCTCTCTCACGTCAATGTTTTTTTTTTTCTCTCTCTCCTCTCCTCTCTCTCTCCAAAATCAGTAAACATATCCTCGAATAAGGATTTTAAAAAATTAATTAATTATAACCATTGTTGTTATAGTGATTAAAAAAATAGATAGCCTGTCAATTTTGTGGTTTATAGTTTCCCCATTGGAAATAGACTCCCTAAAGTGAAAAATAAAAGGTTACAAGATGTCATGTAAGAGGATCGCCATTTCTGCCTCGGAAGGTATATATGTCTATGTATAGAAAAAAGTCTGGGAAGACATTCTCGCAAGGGTTAACAGGGGCTTCCTCTGGGAGGTGTGTTTAGGGTGGATCTTAATTTCATTTTTTTGCTTGATGATGTTTTCTAACATGAACACATTACTCATGAAGGGACTGATGGCGGGGGTGGGGGGGCGGGCTATAATGTTTAAAAAGAATAAGAAAGGGAAGGAATTAGCGAGAGGCCAAGAGGGCACGGCATGTGCGTGCTCTGAGGCGCAGGTCTCCCTGTCTGTTACTGAACTGGGCTCTCCCTCGGCAGGATTTTTCACCCAGATCTCCACCTTGGCCGATGTGCAGGAGAACGTCATGGAATACCTCCACGTCCTCAGCCGGCCCAAGGTGATTGACCAGGAGCACGACGTGGTGTGGACCGAAGCTTACATCGACAGCACGGTGAGTCCGCGGGGCTCGGGGGGGTGAGCCTGAGGGTGCATCCTGCTGTGGGAGAGTTTCCGGTGTTAATTCCAGGACACTCTCCCTCAATGATGGGATTCAATGGCATTTTCCTTCGTTGGGTAGTTTGCGTTGGTCCCCTTGGCAAACGAGGTTCCAGCATTCTGGAAGGTGGATGACCAGCACAGAAAACTCACTTTTTTATTGTGTCTTCTCTAGTTATTTTTTCCCTTACCCCGTGTGTACAAATTCTCTCGCTGTAGCAGGGATTCCTGGCCTGTTAGAGTCGTTGCTCGCCATCTGAGAGGCCCGGCGCCGGTGATGAATCTTGGGGGTCTCAGCTTGGGAAGGGGGCTGCAGCTTGGCTCTAACCGTGAGTTGGAGCCGCCACCGAGGCCGCAGCTGCATTTTCTTCCCATAGATGAGTGAGGATGTGCTTCAATGGTGGTTACATCGGCACTGGATTGTTTTTGGAACTCTGGCCAAGGCTCATTTTGAAGCCGAATTCTAAGCAAAAGATTCTGATGCTGAATTAGTTTAAAAGGAGGAGCTTTGCCAATCATCAAACAATGGCTCCGTGGCCTGGTTTCTTGTGTATTTTCAGGGCGATTTTTCATAGTGATAATGAGTCTGATGGGAGTGGCGTTTTTCATTAATTGATTGTAAATGTTCTCACAGGGCCTCTCTCCCATCGTTTTTGTTGGGATTAACATCACATTAATCACTGTAACCCAGACATAGCTGTTCTCCAGAGTGGTCTCAACGGCTGTTGTGGGCCGGCTTTTCTCTCCAGGAGCTCTTACTCCTGCTGCATTTCTGGCAGTAACAGGCAAACGCAGGGCAGGAACTGCATATGGGAACCCACCTCAGGGGGGGCTTCGCAGCGCCTGCCCCACCTCAGCCTTAAAGTCACAGTTTGATTGTGCAGATAAGAGCTGCTCAAGAAGGGGTGTCCCTTCCCACAGGGGAGACAACCGGAATAGAGAAGGGCGTTAAGCTGAAAGGGCCTAAGTGGCGGACAGGGAGACCTTGGGCTTCTATCACTTTCGGAGTCTGACACCAGTTTAGTTTAGGATCATGGGAATGAAATCACTAAGCCACCTCATTTATGTTGGCACCCTACTAATAATGATAATAGCAACAACAGTGAGGGGCCCATCTTTTCTTCTTCCACGTGGTTGAGTGAGGCAGGAAGGGCAGGCTTGAAGAGGAGGAGCTGGCTAACCAGGACTGAAGTAATCAAGTCACCCGGTGGTTTTGCATGTAAACCCTAAACAGCCAGTTTGACCAGTCCTTTTATTTTTTTTAATCAATTTTAAAAGTATACAACAAAGTCTCTATAATTAAAACATAGTACCAGCACCTGGAGAATCAGACAGATCAGAGGAATAGAAGGTCCAAAAAAATAAAAGACCCACCTACTTATAGAAATTTAGTATATGATAAATAGGACATTTCAGATTAGCAGGGCTAGGATGGGCTTTGTACCAGATGCTTTGGAGAATACACTAGATAGCCATTTAGAAAAAAAAAAAGTTCTGCTCTTAACATCATATTCAAAAAAGAGTTTTGAGTGGCTCAGAGCTCTGAACGGTGAAGAATGGAGCCATGCAAGCAGTGGGGCACAATGTGGGCCGCTCCCTCTGTGACCTGAATTCAGAGAGAGGCTTTCTGACAATGACTCCAAAATCCGGATGCAATAAAAACAAAGATAAATAAGTCTGACCTCTTAAAATAAAAACAAAACAAAGCAAAACCTAACATATATAAGTCAAGAACTATTATAAGTGAAGTCAAAAATGAATGATAAAAATAGGAGAAAATATTTGCCACATATAGGACACAAAAAATTAATAATCCTGATATACTGAGAACTTTTAAAACTTAGAGGGAAAGCCCCAAAATTCCTAGAGAAGAAAATGAGCCTAATAAAATTCACAGAAAGTAATCAAACTGGCTTTTAAACATATGGAAGATGTAGAACTTCACTCATAATAAGAAAAATGCAAAATGATATATAGTGAGATACCATTTCTCACCTCTCAGAGAGGCAAAAACTAAAAGCTGACCTATGCACTGTGTGGGCGAGGCTGTGGGAAGGGGACACTCCCATGACGCCAGGGGAGGGCAGAGTGGCGCAACCCCACCTTGACCCAGCAATCCCAAATGTAGGAATTCACCCTGAAGATGAATCTCAACAACATAAAAACAAATACATCCTGTTCAATGCAGAATTGCTCGTACTTGCAAAATATTGAAAGTTACCTAAATACCTCAACATAAGAGACAGAAGGATAAACTATGGTATAGCCACACAATGGAGTATTAGCGCTAAAAACAAGAATGAGCATGGTTGCTGTTGGTTCATATGGAAAGATTTCTGGGATATATTGCCAAGCAAAATGAGCAAGATGCAAAAGGATAAATAAGGCGCTACCTCTTGTGTAAGGAAAAAAAAAGTAATAAGAAGACCTATGAGTTATCTGCTTATTTTTGCAAAAAGAAACACAGAAAGATAAATCAGAAACCAATGGAACTGGCTACCTACAAGGAGTGGGAAGGAGTGCAGAGGAGAAGGGCCAGTGAGGGAGAAAGACATCTCCGAGCTATCGTTTTATATAGTTTTTAACTTTCAAAAGCATGATAATACTGTGTTTTCAAAAATTGAAATAAAATAAAAATGGGGGCAAACTAACAGTGAATGCAAACAGAAGCAAATGAATTTAACCACATTTCAAATGAGCGAGAGAAAATTACCCAGAAAATGAGGAATAAGAAGTTACCTTTTGGATATAGTAGTTACACACAGCATTAAACTTTGAACAGCATTCTGACACCCTGAGGCTAAGGGAGAAAAAGAACAGCATATAAATTTTAAACTTTTGGTGTCATTTGTAGTGATGTGGGTATCGCAACTCTGAATTTAGTTTGTGCATGTGGTAAGATTGTGCAAACGTGTGATGGGGGAAGACAAGGCAGACACATGTGACATGAGGCTGGATTGAAGGGTCTCAGAATTCAAGCCCCAACTCTGTCCACTGAAAGGGCCTAGACGTAGTGGCACCTTAGTAGCAACGGCAACATCTAGGAGCCAGATCCTAGCTTCTAAAAGCCGCACCCCACTGAATGGGATCAGGGTTCCTTAGAGAAATTGTCAGTTCCAGGGTTTGTGCAGGGAAGGTACTGCACTACCACCTCCCCCCCCCCCCCCCCAAAAAAAAACAAAGAAAAGCTTGGAATATATTATTCCAGGAAGTGCTTAAAACAACAAGGTCATGTCAAAAGGACACTGGAGTCAGCTCTCACTGGTCAACTCTGGGGCAATTTAAACCTCTAAATAAAAAAGGACAGTGATGGACTGTATCCTGTAGCATAAAACAGAAAATCCATGTGTCCTTACAGATAATAAATTTATAAACAAATCTCAAAGTGATGAGTGGGTAAGAAGGAGTGCAGTATAAAATGCAATGCTGACTGGTAAATGTGGAGGGAGTCATGGGGTTGGAAAATCACTGCTTTGCAACCATTTTAGTAAAGACTGGTTAGGGCAAAGGTTATCAGTGGATGCTAAATCTAGGGGGAAGTTTTTAGCAGAATATTTTCATCATCTGAAAGAGCTTTCCCAGAGGTTTTTGACAAGTTGCGAGGGGGGACGTTGAGTATCTATACAGTGGCCCAGTCCAAACAAAATCTTGAGTGGGTCATCAAAGTAGAGGTCACTAATGAGAAGCAAATGGACAGCGTGCTTTCAGAAAAAGACACATCACACTTATAGAATATTCTGGCTGGGAATAGGTAAGCCCATGGTGAGGAAGAAGATAAAGCTCTGTATTAATATGAGGTTTTGCTTTAGGTATGTTCATCACTTAAATCAACTGTTTTAGATTTACTAATTACATACATACATACCTATACATATGAGGTCTGTTCAGAAAGTATCCATCCATGTAATATGAAAAATAGAGACATTTACTGAAGAAGATACAAGAAACTTTGTACGTAGTACAATGACTTCTCAGTCCCCTTCAAAATAGTTACCTTGGGACATCATACAGTTCTCCCAATCACCATCAGCTGCCCTGTCGTATTTTCCTGACTCTTATTGATGGTCTGCAATCTCTTCCGTTTCAAAGGTGATTTTAGTTTGGGGGAAAGCCAGAAGTCACAGGGCACCAAATCTGGGCCGTAGGGGGGCTGAGTCACCTGATTGATTTGATGTTTGGCCAAGAAGCTATGCAGAAGACTTGATGCATGAACAGGTGTGTTGTCATGAGCTGCCAATCCCCAGTTGCCCATAGCTGTGGCCTTCTGAATCATCTGAATAGTTTCCTGCGGAGGAATGTTCAAACAATGCAAAATCTGATGCAGATTCGTTGGTCTGCCTCTCAGTCATTTTGAATGTGATGGCCACACAGTACACATGCTCACTCAATGGCGTCTACAGCCCCCACCGACTAGTAAGTAAAGTCACCATTGCTCACGCACGTGCATTCCAGTCCGCTCTCTTTGGCTGCCAGGTTACGCTGATGTCACATAAACCTTCTCGTTATATTAACAGCGGCTGGACTTTTTCCAGATAGAACTTGTATATGTTTATGTATGGAGAGTAGTTAAGAGAGAGGAAGAGCGCATCGCTCCTTTAGCTTGTCCACTACCGCACTGTTGGAAGCAGAGGCAGAGGACATGGCCTGGGAGCCACTCTGGGTGGGCAGTTACAGTGGAAAGGTCTTTGTAGTTTTGTGTTTTATCTTAAACATTTACATGAAGTTTGCATCCTGTGCCATAATCACCTTTACTTATGTTAAAATAAAATAATGGTTTAAGCCAAAATAATGGTTTATTCCAATAAAATAATGGAATGCCAAGATAACAGAGCTCATTTATTCCACCTCTTTCAAAACCTTTTGACATACATAAAAGCAACCACCCAGAATATTCATGTCACTGAAATCACAGCTCAGCATCACCTCTGTGCTTTCCAAACTTCTCTGTTCTATCTTCGCAAATAGCCCTGATAAATACTTTTCCTATTGGAGAGTTTCGAGGGTCCCTTCTCACCCTGGTGGTCTTGAGCACCCCGTTGGGCCAGTGAGGACACTGTGGAACAAGCATCCCTCTTTCATAGGCCTGTTCGGTGAGCAGAAGGCAGCTGCTGCTCCAACAGGTGCCTCTTGAGCCAGGAAGCAAGACCCTCTTTAAACTCACCTGGGCCTGGATTCTGCCAGGACAAGGACAAAAGCCCCCTGTCATTTGTGTGGGATCAAAATAGGATTTGTATGCTGAACTCATCTGCACAGTCAGAATTCTAAGATAAAACTTTGGAACCACTCAGAAAACCATGAGGGTAGGGGGTGGAGGTCAGCAGAGTGCAAGCTCATGGCTGCCCTGACACACCCAGGACAGCCCCTACCCTGCCTGCAATAATGAAAGAGGCCAAACTCAGGCACATTTAGCATTGGCACGGTTGACTCCGTTTTAATGCTTGATTTTTCTGGTGGGATTGGTAGCTATAGAATTTTTGTATATTTCAACATATTTAAAACCTACTTCAGGATAATAGCTAAGGGCATTGACTTTAGGGTAGGAATAGCCTCAGTTTGAATTCTGCATTTATGCCATGTAAGCTACGTGACTGCAAGCCAGTCACTTAGCTTTTGGAGTATCGCTTTCCCCATTTACAAATGGGGATAAAACCTGCCTTCGAGGGCTGACTCTAAGGATTAAATGTCTGTGCATGGTGAAGATGCAAAATAAATGCTACCTGTCATCATTCCCAACCGCAGGAACTCCACTAGGAGTTTTTCTCCTTGGTTGTGAGAAGTTTTAAAAAATACTCTTCTTTATTTGAGCTGGGTCTCAAAGAAACTTCATGGTAACTACAATATGGCTTCTACCATGTAGATACTAGAATTTGAGACTCCAGTACGATGAGTCCCTTGAAAACACTGTTCCTCTAGAGACACAGTTTAGTCCTTTCAAATTCATTTCACTGTAATACGTGTTGTGGGTCAGGCACTAATGGCTGGTGTTGGTGACTGGGGTCGGTGTCCCTAAGGAAGGCTGCTGGCCGTGCAGCACCAGCCAAGGAGAGTCCCTCACAGCCTTAAGGAGGCAAAAGCCAGCTGCCTTGTCCAAGGGAAGGGAGAGGTGGTAGAAGGCCCTTAACTTGGCTCAGTGTCCTCTCTTTGTTCTGGCACAATTGTGCTGGTCGCCCACAGCACACTGGACATTTGGTCTGGAGGCCTTGCTGGCATATGACACATACACACAACTGTCCCTGCAGCTGACCTGCAAGCTTACGAAAAGCCAGCCAGACCTCCTCTTATTCCCAAACCCATAGATGCCAGTTTTCATTTTGTCATAATTATAAATTAGTTAAATCTTATTTCAACCAATGAAGTCTCAGTGTAAAAAGAAAGTTGTTACTTCAGTGACTATGTAAATGAATGCTTTAGAAAAGATTGTAAAAAAAGTTGCTAAAACGTTACCAGTGTGTTAAGTATGGGCAAAGCAATCATGAAAGACTGAAGTTCTTCCTCGCATTCAAGGAAACCGACACTTAACCTTCCTTCCTTCCACCCTCCCACCCTTCTACCCTTCCTCCCTTCCTGCTTTGCTATAGGGTAGTTTACCTTGATTAGTTTGTTTCCTCCTGGGTTAATGGGGTAGATCTAGTAGCTAGGTTAGCGCCTGCTTATTGTCTCACTGCCTCTTGGTAGCCTCCAGAAGCTATGTGCTGCATGAAGGAGAATGACCTTCCCAGACACAGAGAGGAGGGCCACCAACGGGTGTCAGAGTGGTTGCGATTCCCAACTGGAACTGCCAACACACTGCGATGTGGGTCAGCATCGTTGGGACAGCTGTGTTAGTTTTCTATTGCTGCGAAATGGATTACTACAAACCTATCTGCTTAAAACAACACAAATGTATTATCTCATGGTTCCCCTGGGTCAAGAGTCTGGGCACAAGTTAGCCGGGCCCTCAGCTCAGGGTCTCACAAGACTGCAATTAAGTGTTGGCTGCGCTGCAGTTCTCATCTGCAGCTCAGGGGCCTCTTCCAGGCTCATTCAGGTTGTTGGCAGGATGCAGTCCCTTGCAATCGGAGGACTTAGGTTCCCATTTTCTTGCTTACTATCCGCTGCGGGTTGTTCTCAGCTCCTATAGCCCACAGTTTCTTGCCACATGGCCACCATATCGTTCGTGCAATGCTGTTTACTTTCTTCCAGGCCACCAAGAATGCACCTCTTTAAACCTTCACCTTCTTTTAAAGGCATCTTTGATTATGCCAGGCCAACCCAGGATAATCGCTTTCAATTGACTCAGAGTGCAATGTGAGTAACCTAATGGGAGTGATGTCCCATCACACTCATACTCTAGAGGAGGGGATTTTAAGAGACATGTACTTAGGGAGGCAGAGATCTAGGGAACATTTTAGAATCCTACCTCCTGCAACAGCCTCTGTCCATGTGCTGTGGTTGGAGAGGAAGAGATGATGCCAGAAGGCAATGCCACCAACACCTCCTCCTACCCACTCAGGGCAGCCACGTGTGCTCTCCATCAAAAGAGCTCTGCTCACCATGGGAGGATCGAGGGGCCTGGTTCTCTTTGGGACATGTAGTCTCCAGTTGGCCTTGATTCCTTTTAGATCAGAAGACTTCTGACCCTGATGAGTTATATAATTTCTACCAAATTCTAAGAAAATATGTATTTGTTGAATAGCAAATTTGGACACTTGATCCCACAAGTTTGCTTAATATGGTCTTAAACGTCTTCTTTCTCCTTAATTATCTGGTGGTTAAGGCAAAAGGAATTCTGTTTGCTTGACTCATCAGTGATTATGGCTTAAAACCCAGCAGCAACAAATGTAATTATGTAAGTGATTTAATGCTTAAATGAATAGCTTAAGATGACCTACAAGTACAGTGCTTTTCCTTTTTATTAATTATGTATTGATTCATACAGTTCTGGGTCTGAACAGGCTCACGATAAAAGTTTAGGAACAGAAGCTGAGTTTGGATTCTGGTACATGAGAGTCAAAGATGGCACTTATCCAAGACTGATCTAGAATGGGGCTGACAAAACTGTCCGTTCAGGGCCCGTCCTCCCTGCCTGCTACTACAAGGCCGATTAGATATTCTGTTTCCTGCCTGGCTGTTCTATTCAATTTGCTTTCCTGGTGAAGCCCAAATAAATGAATTAATGTTAACAACATTAATTATGTTTCATCTAATAAGAGCTCATGTATTAACTGACTAAACAACAAACACCAGAATTCTGAAACTCATGGGCTTCTTATCTGAATACAAGTAGTGCACAGTCATTATCTCTTAGGTGCAGAGCAGAAAAAAAAAAATCACTAACAATGGAATTTGTTCCATTTTGTTAGCAAATGGCTTGTCCTTTCCAGTTGGGTCCTAATCACCTTGGGAATGCCTCCCGATGTGCTGTGCGGGGCAGAACCTGCATTGCACTGAGCAGGCATCACATCTTGATCAACCACTCCAGGGGAGTTTGCATAGGCACAGGGACACGCAGAAGGGAAGCAAAGAAATCTTTGCGAAACAGTGGGAATGTGACCATTTAAAATAATGAGAATTCATTACTGAGCCCTCCTGCCCCTCCCCTTTGCTGGTAATGCAATTCAGTCTGCAATTTGTAGGAACTTTCAAACCAATTTAGTTGCATTTGCAAATTGGACCTGTGTCCCTCCTCCTCACCCCCCACTAAGTCCAACTTGGAGAAAATGCTTTGCATTTTATAAATTGCACATTTGTTTCGGTTTCCCATCTAGGAATAGCACCTAGGGCATTTAGGAGTTGTTTGGGCAATTGCTTTAAGCTACAACATTTTACTGCCTAGAAGCAATTATTCAGGGGGTCCGAAGGCATCATAAGGAAGTTGTTGGGGTTTGGAAACTGAATTTACAGTATTTTCCCACAACACCGCTGCATATCAAAGAAGTTCAAATCGTCAAAACAAAAAGACACACGTAAAGAGAAACATAAACCATCCTGCTGGGTTGCGGAACAGAGAATGCCATCTGCATTACATGGCATGGGGGAAACTGATTACACTGGGACCTCTATTTCATAGCAGATGGGTTCATTAAATTTAATAGCCTCCAGAGCCTTTAGAAACCGTGTTAAAAAACATGTGGAGCATGCTGCGACACTTCACTTCTGGCCCCGCAGTCATTATAACTCTGGCACAGACTATAAATATTACAGTACTTTATTTCCATTGAAACTGATTACTATTATAATTATTTTTTTTAACCAGGAGATGGTTATGTTAAAAATGAGTGCATTCGTGATTTCCAGTATCATTTACATTCATATAACTTTTTTCCTCTTCCATTTGATTCTGGATTTCTTTTTTTTTTTTTCTAAGCTTTCCTTTTTTTTTTTGTTTTTTGTTTTTGTTTGAGTTAGTGTAATAAAACTATACATCAAAAGTATAAAATTATTATATTCAGGGAAGATGTCCTAACACCCTGTCGAGGGTGACTGTCAACTAGTTTAAAAGCTTAGGGCTGAAAGTGAAAAAATAATATTTTTAAGTGTTTTTTTCAGATTTTTAGATTTATTTTTGTTTCCGCTATTATGGTAAAATAATTTGCAATTGTATATAAGGAAAGAGAGACTCTAGAAATAAATTTAATGCCTTATAGAAATGGATAAGACCATTAAGTCTAAATAATTATTTAGCATGATAGGTTATTTAGCATTCTTTTTATACAGTTGACAGCACCCAACTCAGAGTAGCCAAAGTCAAAAAGGGTATTTGTTGACTCTTGAAACCCAGACTTCTATGTAGTTTTGTCTTGAGACTTGACTAGATTTAGGGTTCAATCCCATGTTATTTGGCCTTATCCCTTGACTCTTAACTAGCTTAATTCCCAGGCATGTTCTCTCTAAAGAGTGGTAATGGTGGCCTCTACCATCTACCAACTTTTACTATCTTTATAGTCCCTTACTCACTCTTTTCCCTTACTCTTAGAGCATTTATAGCAAGCTTATGATAGGCCTGTTTGGGCCAAAACCACGCACGGAGAAGTTAGATGGAGCTTCTAATTGATGACCGAAGTCTCACCGAGTGGGGAGGAAGCCAGTCCCAAAGGAAATTGATCCTGGGAGGACTGAGAAATAAGAGTCCTGCATAGAAATTGTATGTAGAGCTCAAACCTAATCCAAGTCAAAGATCATGTACCCCATCAGCATGGTACTCATTATGTTTTTAACCTGTAGAACCCTTTACCTAGTTAAATGTTTCCATGGACCCTTCATGTATAAACCATACAGAGGGAGAGCTGCTCTGGGAGATCATGAGGAAGGGGTTCGGAGCACTGAAGGAGGCTCCAAAGCACTTCGTTTGCCCCTCCCCGGCATACAAAGCCTACGTAGTATTCTGAGTAATCGTTGAATGCCAAAGTGGGAGTCTCTGCTGTATGTCACCTGCTGTGCCCCTAAGTTTACAACAAGGTACTGGTCTGTATCCAGGTAGGTAAGATGGTTATGGGGACTGGGAGGTTGTGTACGTGGTTGTATTAGAAAGCTAAACTGGGAAAGTTAGTCTGATAATAATACTAATATTTGCTAATATTTATTTCTGCCTTGTTTCTCTTCATTACTGCAGGCGATCTAAAGTTGACTCACCATGCTTATGTTACCTCATAGAAAGCATGGGCTTTACACAGAGAACACACTCAAGCCAGGAGAAAAGCATTTCACGAACATAGGAATGGCCTCGGCAGGGACGAGAATCATCAAGGGCGTAGGAAGCCACCATGAGCAAATAGCAGCTCTCTTCGTTCTTTCTTTCCAGAGCCACATATCCTCCTGCCTGGGCTTCTTTCCTAACATGTCAGCTGTATTTTTTACATTCCCTGTAGACCAGTTCTCTTATTTCCCTTCATTCATGGGCGACACATGGTCTCCCCCAAGTCTGCTTTGCATGATGTCCCAGTTCAAATCCAGTAGAGATGAACTCAGTGTTTGTGTATCTGAGGTCATTTCCCAGCAAATTACATAACTTACTCTAGCCCATGGTTCCACTGAGGTCAGATGCCTGCTGCTGAACCAATGGGCTCTGTCTGGAGAACAGTCATGACATAGGCCATATGATAGAATCAGCTCAGCCAGGGCTGTGGATAGCAGGTGCTATAAGAAAGAGGTATGGGCAGGAGGAAATGACTGGAGTCTGTAGGAGGTGGCATTTCTAGACCTGTGTCTTTCTACCTAAGGCTTCTGTAAGTTGTATCTCCAGCTGGGCTCTAATATTAACTCTCAGGAACGTGTCTTCTTTCCTCTTCTTTAAACCTCAGGCTCATGGCTTCCTTTTGGCTCCAACTGCCCCAGCAAGTTTCCCCATCCTCTGTCTCTGCCTACCCCATCTTCAACTTGAGCTTCCTCCATCCATTATTCAACTACGTGGGTGGTAGGAACCCCTCTCTCGGTGTCTCCTGAGATCTGAGGGAGGTACCTGGCCATCACAACCAAATCTGTACTGCTTTTCCCTCTGTACTACCCAGATATTTGGGCAGCTTAGATTCTTAGAGCTGATTCTCATGCTTTGACATGGTTTAAACAAAAATGAACACATTCCTCTTATTACCAGCATGAAGAATAATTAAAATAATCCCAGAGAATCAAGCTGTGGTTTGATATCAGCCGCCAGTTTCTCTTCTCTTGCTGTAGAAAGAATTCTTTCCATGTAAGAGTTCTTTCTTATTCTGTGAGGATTACCATGCCAATTATAAATGTTATTGTCCATAAGGCTGTGACTCAAAGATACCAGAGATAAGAACATTTCACCTGACTTGTGTTCCTACGCTACTCCCATTTAAAAATAACAAGGACCACTCTCTTGCCTCCTCTTACCATTGAACCATTATTCCTTCATGGCCTTTCACACCTGTTTGTGAGAGACATGCAGTGAGGCTGTCTGTCCTTCAGCCTCATTCAGCTCATGAACTCAATGCCAGCTCCTCAGGGGAAGTTCACTCGGTTCCAAACAAAAGCAAGGACACTAGTTTATTCAGGCAAAAGGAACGTGTTTTCAAAGCAATTTCCATTATGTTTAATCAAAAAATCTGTAACATCAGCATCTTTGTCTGTTGATGGAAACCACTATTAAACGCTCTTGTAATTGATTTCTCTTCTGAAGTGATCAAATTAAAGGTGGCCTGAGATGAAGCAAGAGCTGAGTACCCATCCACACTTTTTCGCTCCGCTAGGCCTTTGAACATACTTCTCCTTCTGAGCTGGAAAGACGGCTCTCCCCCTCTGCTCCTTTACGGAAGGAGAGAATTCTTCCCATTCTCCGTGTCTCAGCTAAAATGTCACCTCTCATGTATCCATTGACTTTCCATCTCAGGTCCCTGTCAGTTTCCTTTATAGAAGTTATAATCATTTATAATTATTTCAGTTGAGTACTTTGACTCTTTTTCTCTTTAAAAATTCTTTATTGCCTGTCTTTCCAACAGTAATGTGAGGAGTGGGCACACAGTCTGTACTGGGTTCCTGTGACCTGGGAATTGGCCAAGCACATGTGCCTACATATTCAGTGCTAGCACAGGGAGGCTAAATGGCTTGTTCTTAGTCAGAGCACGGATTTCTTTTTACTACTCACTAGAGTTTGTTTGCTTTTCCCTACTCTATACTGTACTGCTCTTGAAAAAGTACAATAAGACACCAAGAATTAGGAAAGAAATAATAAAGAATATTGGCTACCACGTGGATGGTGGTACCAAGATTGAGTATAAAATATAGGGTCCGGCATAAGTAATGCCTGCATGAGTGTGGTTGATAGGGTAAGAATTTACAGCTTTAATGTGAACATTTCATCTAAAACGTCATATGGTGTGCCTGAGTATGATATTGTTTTGTTACAGAATGACATGCTTATGATTTTGTAATAAGAGATTTGTAATAAAAAAGGGGCATTATCTGTGCCGGACCCTGTATTTTCCCTGAAATGCAACATTCATATTTGGCTTTCCTTTTGAAAAGGAAAAGTTTCCTTTTGAACTTCTAACTGGATGGTCAAGTTCAGGTCTGAAGCAACTGACTCTCTTGAATGCCAGCTTCATCTACTCAGTGGCAGTCACTGATTTTAAGTGGAAGAATGGGGAGCTTTCAGGGGTGAACCAGATTTTTGCAATGTTCCCTTTCTATGTATGTTGTTAAAAGCAATATGTCGGGGAAAGGGCTGATTGCTTAAGGCACATTGTTTATGCTACATTACTTAGGTCTGATGGAAAAGTTCCTAACAGTGGTTTTCTTGCTAAAGATATGGCTTATGGATGAAGAGTGGAATGTGATTTTTTGGTAGGGCATCATCATAATTTAGGTGGACTCCAAAGAAACTCGATCTTGGGAGAGGCCAGGACAAATATGCAGGCCCTTGGAGCTTCTTGAGCATTAGCACTCAATTCTCCGTCAAAACAGAAATGCTTTCTGCTTTTAATTACCGCCCTTATTCAAGCCAAGTTAATTACTCTGGGCCAGACTGGAAAAGAAAATTCCCAGAAAGTCTGATATGATAGATTGGTACTGTGTTTTCTGAAGAAGATACTGAGAAGTCCTTAATGAGTTAGTGTTTCAGTATAACTTTCACAACAGAATACTAAGGGACCAAGAGGAAAAAAAAAATAGTAGATCTTTGGCAGCTGTTCCCCATCATAGCACTTGACAATCTGCTTCTTATTTAGTTTTCTGTTATGTAAAAGCATGGAATTCTCAAGTTAAGAAATATTGATCACTGCATGACAATACATATGTAACAAAACAGTATTGTGTTGAAAAAGCTCTCCTTTTAAAGTGAGATTACTAGCTCTCTATTTCGTTATTGAAATGTGTGGTCTTTTTACTTAGAAAATAATGTGGTCTTGTTAAACATAAGTTATTTAAAGGTTAAAATAATCTTAATTTTAACTATTAATATTATTAAGAACAGATTTTCAACCAAGTACAACTGAATGCAAACAAGAATGAAATTGGAAAAGCAAATCAGTGGCTGGGAATGCAGAAATGCACGGAGGGCCGTCTTGGCCACAGTACGTAGGCTCACAGCAGCCCTTTGCTGCATTGGCAGACTCACACATTTTTGGAAGGTCTGTTGATTTCCCAGACTTCATGGAATCGAGATCAAGTTTGTCAATTTCCCATTTTCCCTTCCAATGATAATCCTGCCTAGGGCTGAATTGGGAGCACTGAGAGTGTAGGGCCCTCCTATCCAGCTGGATCGCTCCTTCTGTGGAGTTGTCAGCAAACAGAAGGGCTTACTCTTTGGCCATAATTAGTCTAGGGACACTTGTGGAACCAGATGTACAGTGACCTCGTTTATTGGCCAGACATCTACTGAGCTGAAGGTCAGTCGCTACGCTGGGTACTAAAATGTCATAGCTTTCATTTTCAGAAAATATAGTTTAAGTCCCTGTAGTGAACAGTTGAAGCCAATTAGGTAATTGAAAATTATTACGTTTTTTTTTGGTAGATATTGGTAGCTTTTGACATTGAGTGGTGAAGATTGTATGTCCTGTCCTTCACAGTCTTATTACCAGGCTGTGGTAAAAACAAGTCTCAGACAAATTCTGCCTTCCATGCAGACGTGTATTCTCTTATGCAAACTGGAGCTTGACTTGTCCTGAATTATATTTCCCATACTGTTGGCAACCCAAGATAGGAAACTTTAAATTTTGCAACATGTATCTCTCACATGGAGCGTTCTCAGTGCTTTATTAAATGACAGAAGGAAAAATCAGCTCATGGCACTGGTAAAAGAAGCCACGGCATTCCTGGATTGAAACCTTGGGGCAAAACAATTCTATTTAATGGGCTTTCAGAAATCCTGGAATTTGACTTTTGAATATGTTATACATCACAAGAAGGATTTTGATGGTGGTATCACAGCACACACTGTAATCACATCCTATGATTTATTTAACTCCAACAGCTATCACTGAGTCAAAACCATGATACGCTATGTACAGAGCTTCTCTCCTGAAGGAAATTGAACGTCCTGAATTGAACTCCTTGGGGGCATTTGTAGTAACTTAGAAAGTCTGGCCACCTTGATGGGCAGTCGGGAAAGTCAAGCAGTGGGTTAATAAGTAGATCAAAACTTCAAATGTACAATCGAACAAGCCAGAGTCTTCTGAGGGCAGACCACAACCAGGCGGCTGAACCTAGGAAAGGAAGGTGAGCAGTCTGGGAGCCCTGGCATTGCGGGGAGCAGCGGCGACGTCTGTGCTCGCGCTCAGGGCCTTCCCAGAGGCTGTCCAGCGAACCTTGGGGCTGAGAGTTGGCATGTCTCAGAAACCTCACCTCTCCCCTGGACCTCTGCTCAAAGACTGCTTTGGCGCGACCAGTAGGGGAAGCAGTGATGTCATTAGGCATTTCTTTACTGAACTTTTGCTGCTTTTTTTCCCCTCCAAATGATCAACTTTTAGTTGCTTTTCTTTATTTTTTTTTTGTCTTTAAATTTATTGGGGTGACATTGATTAATAAAATTATATAGGTTTAAAGAATACAGTTCTATGATACATAATTTGTATATTGCATTGTGTGTTTCCCACCCAAAGTTAAGTCTCCTTCCATCACCACGTATTTGACCCCCTTTACCCTTTTCTACATACCCCTTTCCCTATGGTAACCACCATATTATTGCCTGTGAATTTTTGTTTGTTTGTCTTATTTGTATATTTGGTTCTTTTCAGTTTTATATCTCACATATGAGTGAAATCACATGGTTCTTGACTTTTCCCTTCTGATTTATTTCATTTAGCATGACATTCTCAAGATCCATTCATGTTGTTGCAAATGGCAGTATTTCATCTTTTCTTATGGCTGAATAGCGTTCTATTGGATGTGGTTTTCTTTTCCAAGAATAGATGATCAAATTTACCTTCTTCCCTCCATGCCCAATCACCGACAATGTTCACCTCCAAATCAGAATTCCCTGGGAGAGATTCGGGGCTATTAGAATGTGAAAGAAAGGCCCTAAGACAGCGCCTGGAATGAAAGAGGGGGCAGAACAGAATTGTCCTGTATAAGAAAAGAGGACAAATGGGAAAAACAGGGCTTCCTCCTAAAGTAAGAGGGAACGGCAGTCTCAGCAAGGGAAATGGGGGGCTGACTCCAGGTGGATACAGTGACGAGGTCTTTTCAAGGGTTCGGGTAGCTCTTATTTAATTTGGCGTTGTTTTTGCTGCTGCAGCATAATCCCCTGCATCCTACAAAAGCCTACCACATTTTCTCCAAGGCACCAGAGGAGGAGTTTTAGTGGAAAACAACAGGAAAGTTTTCTACACCCCCCCTCCTTAGGAAGGGCAAGTGGGGCTGTGGATATAGGGGGGAAGGTAGTCCCCAGACAGAATCAAGATAAATATAGGGAAGAACCTAATGGAAGATAAGGGTTATTTTACTAAGGTTTGTTATACGGTTTCAATCTCATGCAGAATCCAGGGTGATAAGTGTATCTCCCATGATTAAGAGTCATTTTCCTATTCCCGGTATGGGTGAGGGAAGGGAGGCCCCTTCAAAGAGGGAAATTTATACCCAGCCTTTAGACAGAAAAGAGGGAGGGTAGAGAGTTTTCCCCGAGTCTACTGTTTCTGAAAAGCTTTCAGCTCAAAACAGTCCTTATGCCAAAGTGGCATATTTTGGAGTGGCATACTCTGATCCCCTTCAGATAAAAGAGTCTCCACTTGGGGGAACATGATTTTATTCTTACTGTAGTTGAATCTACTTCCTTAACACTCATTTGTTCTTCAAGTCTCTGCTTCCCTTCGTGGCTCTGGCTTCATGGCCCAGTTATACAGTGTGGTTACCTTTAGCTTGCCGCTCGGTCTCCCCAGTTTGCAGCATCACAGCACAGAGAAATACCCAAATCTTATGTCCATTCTTTTTTTCTGTGCCAGAAGCTGAAGTTTAATAGATATTTAGTGTGTAAATAATTAATACAAAACTACATTATTAGTTATGATAGGCTCAAAACTAAAAATAAACAAACAAACTGTGACTGTGATGTGCATCATTCGGTTATAGCCCAGTAGATAAACACTTAGCGATTGCACATTCACTTGATCCCTTCGTGGTTAAAAAGCAACAACAAAAAAAAACTGATTTTGCACATGGGATATTAAGCTGGAGACACATACAATTACACCTCAAAGAGTGTGTGTTTTATTTATCTTTGCATGTGGCCAGCATACCCAATACTCACATGAATGCTCACTGTGTGATTGAGTGAATGAGTTCATGAATATATGACTTAGACTTATTATCTTTATTATGTTAGATTTTCAAATTTCCCAATATGGAGCAGTGGAAGCCATTGTTATTTGAAAGAACTCTGTGGTTTTAATTTCAGTTAACATAAAGAAAGAGGGAAGAAACCAAATTTTACATTCACCTCATGTATGTTTCAGAGCTTGTCCCTTCTTGTGGGTATTTCATGCACACACAGGTTTAAATGAGTTTACAGAACTCAAAACACATTGAACGACAATTACCTTGAGTTTCAGAGCAATCGAATTCTGAAATAGCTCATCTGAGTTAGTTATGGGTAACAAGCTATCACGGTAACAATATGAGGTGAATCTCTTGGGTGAGAGTACCCCATCAGCCCAAATTTATCACCTCAGAAAATCTTTCAGGGCACCATCATTAATTAGCTTAGGGCACCATTAGGAATTTTTTAAAAAATCTAAATCACCATGAATCTTTCATTTTCTCTTTAAAAAATGGACCAGAAACACAAATGATTTCTATCTATTAGACTGCAAGGTAGCTATTAACACTCTTCTTTTTCTCTGGCAATCAATCCCTGCTCCTCACCCCTGGCCCCTGGAGGCAAGCATTGTGGACTGCGGCATCCCCAACACTCCTACTGCAGTTGTCATGAGCTTCCTTATTATTAGTGGGCGTCCTGCTGTATTCTGTGACTCCATGCTTTCTTTAATTTTTTTAACCATCTGATCTCCTGGGTCCATCACAGCATAGCTGTGGGATAGGGACTTTGGAAACCCTTTTATCTTTGTGCTGGCGTCGGGCAGCCATGAGCTAAAGAAGGTTGCTGCTCAACATAGCGAATCATCGCCTAGCTCTCCTGTTTATTGAGGTTGCAAGGCTTGGCTGATTCCTCCTATAGTCTTTGGACAGCTCTTGCTTGATTAGTTAGGAAAGCCCCACAACCACCTAAGTACTTACTACCCAGTGTCTGAGTGTGGGGGAAGATCTGTCAGAGTACCCCACTACCTCCGTGCCCTCAAGTCTCCTGATGGCTCTGTCGTGATTGCCTGCCTCTTAATATCCATGAAATTCCCTCGATGCAGATGTGGGGGGAGCCTGAGGATACTGAGGAACTGACCGTTGTCCTTCTTAACACCGTCCTATCAGTGACTACCCCCCAGAATTCCTGAATCTTGACAACGGAACTGGAAAAAGAATCACTGAACTTGGAGTTTGAAAGCTGAGATTCAAATCTTTGCTCTGCTCCTCACTGTCCATGTGCCCTTACATATATCACTTTCCTTTTCTGGGCCTCAGTTCCCTCTCTCATAGTGTCAGATGCTACGTGACCTACAGTGTGTAACAGTAAGTTGAGGTGGCGACACTATGCATATTCAAAGTATTCACACTGTAATAGCCGTTGTGGTAGTGAGGCGGGGGACTGAATTTTCCCCCAGCAAATATTCCCAGATACTTAGTTCTAAAAGTTTTCTCCATCATTTCTCAGTATCTGGTATGTAGGAGACATTGTGAATAAGCATTGTCGAGTAAAGAAAAACAAAACAAAACATTCCCTGGTTCCATGCAACACTGACTGAGCAACCAAAAATAATAATAATGGCACTCACGTTATTGACTACTCACTGTTGGCCGGGCATCGTTCCAAGAGCCTGACACATAACTATAGGTCAAATTATCTCTAAACTATGTGACATTAATATATTTAAATATAAAGTTAAATGTATCATTAACTGTAAATATACAATGGTCTTACAAGGTAGATGCCATTGTTATCTCCATTTGCAGATGATAAAACTGAGGCATTGAAAGGCTGAATAACTTTCTCCAGTGTCCATTAGAGGTTTAAAAGACAACTGTCCTTTCTGCAGTAGAATTTAAATGTTTTAACATAAAACCAGCAAGGTATTTGAGCAGAGAGACACTTGCCTGGTTCCTGAACACCCCTGGGTTGCTCTCTGGGAAACACTGAGTGATGTGGTGCTAAACTTCCATTATGATAACTAAGTGGAGACTGCTGGTGCTTTAAAGTTATCACACTTGGTTCTAAATATGGTTCGTGAGCACACCCAAGGACCGAGTTCTCCCAGATCTCTGTGCCCAGCCATATTCAGTGAGTAGGCTGGGAAAATCCGTGTGGCGATGGCCAAATCAAAATGTTTTGCCAAGTATGCTTTCTCCCCCCTTAATTGAGAAGCCTATGGTTATTTGGATGGAAATTTAATCTGAGCCTCTGATTCATTTACTCATTAAACTGCTATTTAGTTCTAGCTATATGAGCTGTTAGAGCTTTTGCTAAAGCTCCTCTAAACCAAAGTGAATTATGGCCACAGTCAGTGAGGCCAATTTGAGACACATCTAAAGTGAACCCGAGCTGGGGCTCAAGGGCTCTGCAGGGCGGGCTGGGCGAGCGAAGGCATACAGGCGTGGCAGGCACCGGCGCTATTCCTCTGTGTTCTTCCAAAGGACGACATTGTGGAGTTTTCGGAGAAAGAGTCAAGCCACCTTCTTATATAATAAGGGATGTTTTCTTTTTCCATTCTCATAAGGCACGTGTGTCACTTACGGAGGTGGCAGGACTGTACCGTGCTGGGTAGGAAAACAGCCCTGGAGCCAGAGGGCCGGGGTTCCAAGGCTCTGCCCCTCAGGAGATGCGCCACCTGGGACTGTTTGCTTAGCACTTGCAGTTTCACCGTATATAAATAGGGGCTAATGACAGACCCTGCCCCACTGGGACCTTGTAGGAAAAACTGATGCAGCGTCCTCTCCCAGGCACCCAGGGACCTGCCTTCTCCACTGTCGCCTGCAGGTTTTGTGGCAGCCCTTGAAGCAGGGTTGCCCACTGCTCTTGCAAGCCAACAATTTAATATCCACGTGTTGTTTCTCATTGTTGTCAGGGGTTGCAAATACGAATGTTCCCAGGGGCCAGGCTGGTGAAGTAAGTACATGGAGAACTCTGAGTATAGGAAAATAGGGGTTGGGGTGGGGAGACTGTGGTGGCCTACAGCATGCACACACCATTTAAAGGTATTCATTTCAAAAACTTTAAAAACAGCCGATGTGATGGTCATATAAAACCACAGACATACTGCTGCGGCTGGGAATTCCTTATGCCTGACTCTACCATTCACAACTTCCCTATGCCTGCTTCACCTCCCGCCTTCCAGCACCCACTTCTACCTTCCTCAGTTGTTGAAGCCCCTGGCACCTCCCTGCCTGTACACAAGAGCTCTGGCAGCTGGCAGAGCAGCAACCACATCCCAGTCTCTCTGGATTTAGTGCTCACCCTTCACATCCGTCAGCGATCCCACCTCTGGAGCCTGGCCTTGCCCGCCACCACGTTCCACGTTGATGTAGCACCGCTCTGTGTCCTGCAGTCCCGTGGCAGCCGCCTGCCGTCTAGAAGGGGCTTTCTTGGCTATTGTCAGGGACATCTCTGTAGCTAGACAGTCCGGACGAGGTGAAAGGGATTGTGGAATTTCAGGCTGTCTGATCTGAAACTCAGAATCCTGGGTTCTATGACATCTCCCATTTTGCACTGTTAACCAGCCACTGCCTTTGGGGACGTGAAGGTGTTACTGTTTAATCTCCATTCTTGTATTTTTATTTAACTTTCTCTTAGGAATAGTCTATGAAGTTCCTCAAAGAGGAGTTCATTCCTCTGAGATCTGCTTACTCAGCGATGCTTGCATAGGATATATGCTTAGGAAACATGTCCTGATCAGTAGATACTGTCTTTCCTCCATTACCAAAAGTTTGCATATGTTTACAAACACATGGCATTATTTGGGGCATGGCATAAAGCTGTTCGCATCTACTGCTTGGTCTCACTCAATGTTCAACAGGAATATAAAGAATTGGCAGAAGGTATAAGAACCGTCCTGGACCATAGTGAGGGAGGGCAGGTATTGTTTGAATTCAGAGCAGGTGCAAAGGCAGAAACATGGAGATGAAAATGGGCAAAGAAGAGAAATGCAAGCTCAGTTCACATGTGATTAGATATTTTCCATTTTTAGCCCCGTGGCTTAAATTTGCATAATTCTTTTAAAACGAAAAATTAATTATTTATGACTATAGCTTTTAACCAAACTGTGCATTTAAAGTAATCACTCTGGGTAATTTAAATAAAATCTTTTATGTAAACAGTTTATGCTCATTAGAATGAGAAAACTGTTGGTTTATTCAATTAAAAGGATATTATTGCCAGTTTGGATTCACTCTCTTTTTTTTCCACTTCAAAATAAAGGGCAGCCACGTTGAGACAGATGGAACTTAATTAAGTTGTCTCAAGAAGTGATCAGATTTTGCTATTTTTTAAAATTTAAAGATGGTAGATTCCAGAAGCCTTTTCAAAAGCCAAACCAGTATTTTAGAATACTAAATAGAAGTTCTGCCCTTTACCCTGACAGGCAATGGGTACAGAAATAAGTTTGCTCCCTGGCAAATGTGCAGGACTTCCTCGCCAGCACAGCCCAAGTCAAAGATGGATTTAATCAAAGCTCTCCTATACTGGGATCTTTCAAAATACAAAACTTTGCACCCGCCTGGTGTGCATTCATAAGTTTCACCACTTACTGTAGGTAAAGAGGCTCTTCTGCTGAAGCCTACTGTGATTTCAGGATGTTACTGTCGTTTACTTACTAGCTAGTTCCCCGGATGTCTGTGGTGCATGACACACTCTGGGCAGGATGACACCTGTGACATTTTCCTAGAGCATGCGCTCAAGGGTGTGCAGGCAACCAATGCCAAGGTCTATGTCGGGCCCTCCTTTGTGCTGGGGTAAAGCACTGGGAAGCCATAGACCTGCTTCCATCCCAGAAGCAGGGCCCAAAGCCAATCTGAGCGGCCTCGGCAGCCTGGGCGCTCGGGGGTAACGGGCTTGCTGGCTGGGTCAGTAGAGACCACGCACACTCCTGTCCCGGGCTTGCTTTGGGAAAGCCACTCCAGTTTTTCGGACCTCTAAAATAATGTGTTGAACTGTCATTTTTTTTTTCCTTCTTAATTCGCAAAGCTCTTTTATTGAATGGAGTCGTAACAGTCATCATATGTAAAATAAAGAACAGCTCTGATTAAATTGGGCCCCTGATGCTCAGCCTCTCTGGTTCATCCATGCCTCACATAATTTGGGGGCTCCACAGAGCAAATTTCATGAACCACTGGTAGAGACAGTTGATGACATGTGGTAGTGACTCAGATCTCTCTGGCTGTGCAGGAAATCCAGCCCAGTGTGTGCTTACGGAGAATGTATTGAATCATACAACTGAAGTGTCAGAGCATCTGTACCTTCAGGCCTGGCTGGATCTAGGTACCCAGATGTGGTCAGGAACCTGCCTCGTGCCATATCTTGCTCTGTTTTCCTCTGTGTGGATTTATTCTCAAGTGAGACCCTGCTCCCCTTGCCATGTCAGGACTGCCCTCAATAGCTCCAGATTTATGTTCTGCTACTGGGCCCTTTGCCCAGAAGGAGAATTTTCTTTCCTTATGGGACTAGCTAAGGCTGTGGTGCTGACTCTCACGGCTTCAGTTACAAGCTTATCTCTGTCTGAACCAATCACAGCATTCAGCAGGATGGAGGGTTTTAATTGGCCAACTGTAGGTCACACGTTGCCCTTGGGTTTGGGGGAGAATGGAGTCTGCCTCAGTCCAGCCAAAAGACCTGAGAATGGCGGATACGTTTTGTCTCACAGGTGAATCAAAGTGTTCTTACCAAAAGAAGGGACAGATTCTGTTCAGGTAAAAAGTAGCTATTCTCTTGAGCTTGCTTCCAGGTCTAACAACACATGAGTCTAAGCAAATTACTACTTTTCTTGTGCACCTGTGGAGATTTTGTTCAAGTCTGGGGAAAGAGAACTTGTTCGTCTGCGGAGAAGAAACCTGTGTTTTTATAAAAGGAATTTATATAAAAGGACAGGTGAGGTCAGGGGGAGATGGAAGAGAGGAGAAGATGACAGAAAATAGTAAATGCTGACCCATTTTAAGTATCCTGAATTCAGTCACTTTTCTAGGAAGGAAATGAATCAATTGTTTTTTGTCTTGTTATCATAAAGACTTGCTCGTTCACCCTCCGATATCTCCTGCGCTACACTGAAGTGGGAGCCAAGACTGTAACAGGTTTTATTCCTCTACTTCCTATGCTCTTTGCAGCTGTTTGGCAAGGGTTCCTTAAGCTCATGTTTCAACCAACTTTTGTATAAATGCCCAGAATTCATGGCTGATTGAGCTACTTGAGCTTTGCAAATGTGGACATTGCTGATGTGTCTTTGCTAAAGGCTTAACAGTGAGGTGATTTTGGCTGTGTGAGCCATACCTATAAAACCCTGACCTCAAGTGTCTTCCTGAGAAAAGCAGAATTATGGGACTAGGTCATAATCTTGGTAATGATGAAGCCAAAGCCTCTAAGAGTCCTGTGCTAGAACCCTACTGCATGAGTTGGTACCTCACTCAGGAGCCCTTTTTTCTAGTTCAATATCCTTGCAAGGAAAGCTAAGTTGATACCTTAGCTCAGATGCTTGCCACCCACACTAACTTGTTCAAGTCACTCTCAGGAGGTACAGTTTCCTCCTCTGTGAAACAGAGATCATGGTATCTACTTTCTATTATTGGGTTGGCTAAAAAGTCCATTTAGGCTTTTCTGTAAAATAAAAGACACATTTTTCATTTTCACCAATAACTTTATTGATTTGGATTTTTTGAGTATGTCGGCTATCTCCAATGTGGTATAATGTTGGTTTTTCTCAATTAATATCTCAATTTGATTGCTATCAACTTCAACTGGTCTACCCAACCATGGAACATTGTCCAGCGAGAAATCTCCAGCACAAAATTTCACAAACCACAAACCACTGACACATTCAATCAGTCACACCACCTTCTCCATACACTGCACAAACCTTTTTTCCCCCACATTTCAGTTGTGTTTTTACCTTTCTTGAAATAATAAAACGTAATATGCCAAAAATGTTGTGTATTTTCTTCCACTTTCAATATTAAAATGGCTACACAAAAATGCACCAATTTTGATGTTTTTTTCAAAATGCACACTGATGTGACAGCTGTCACAATACAATCTAACAAAAGTGTTTTGAATGAAGTTAAAGACAACTAGGCGCTACTAGAGCCATCTTACAGACAAAACAAATGAATTTTTTGGCCAACCCAATACTATTGCTGCTTAATGAGCACCCCAGAACAGAGTGGGATGAAGCAGCCATTTTCAGATGCTCACAAATGCCGTGGCAGGATTCTGGACAGGGGACATTTATGATGGGTCACCTTTACTCTAACATGTCTGGGGTCCTTGCTGAGAAGACTCAAAGACCAGGGTACATTGATCAGTGGGGACTAGTATACCCAGAGGCATTTTTATGCACATGTCAGGTGGTTAATACTGGCTGTTTACCAGGACATCAAGTGAGCCGTCTGCAGTAAACCCACACTGGCCACACCTACATCATCTTTCCGTGTAATTGCTTAGCATGGGCTAATTTAAGCTTCCTCACAGCATCATAGCTGCATCTCCAGAGGAAGGTGGATGTGCATGACATGTTTTTAATCTATCCCTAGAAGTCACATGATGCCATTTCCCTCATACTTTCTCGATTGAACCACACACAAAGGTCTTCCCAGTTTCTAGAGATGGGGACATAGATCCGAACACTTTATAGGAGGAGTGACAACATTGCCTTGTAAATAGAGCATGGCCTGGGGGTTACTGTTGTGGCTCACCCTAGAACATGCAGTCTTCCATATGTGGCAAGTTATACCAATTGATATCAACTATAAGAACATTATAATAATCTTGCATTCCTCTGATAAACACTATTTGGTGATTTTTTTTCTTTTTATATATTGATGAATTCAGTGTACTAACATTTTATAAGGATTTTTTCTTCTATGTTTATAGGGAATTTCAATCTGTAGTGGTTTTTTTTCCTTTTAATTTGTCAAGTTTGATAAGGCTAATCTAATAAAACATGTTAAGAAGTATTTCCATCTTTATCTTATGAAAAAGTTTGTGTAAAGATGCTATATTTATTCTTGAATATTGTTAGACTTCACTAATGAAACATTTGGGCATGGAACATTCTTGAGGGGGAATATTTTAATTCCAGATTCTTTCTCTTTTATAGATATAAGGGTTTTTCGATTTTATATTTCTTATATCAATTTTTCCTATTTGTGTTTTAAGGAATTTGTCCATTTTATCTAAGTTGTTGAATTTATTGGCATAAGGATGTTCAGAATGTTCCCTTATCCTTTTAATGTATTTAGTATATATAGTGATATGCCCTCTTTCATTGCTGATATTGGCAATTTGTTATCAGTCTAGCTATATATTTTTCAGGATTTTAAAAAAAATTTCAAAGAACCACTTTCGTTTCTTCAGTTTTACTTTTCTGTTTGTTTATTTTCTATTGTATTGATTTTGCTCCTGTTTTTTAGTGTTTTCCCCTTCTGATATATGTTATATTTTATTTGATCTTTTTCTCCTAGCTTCTTAAGGTGAAGCTTTTACTATTGATATTAAACTTTTCTCTTTTTCCATTGTAAGCATTTAAAAGTATATGTTTCTTCCTAAGAACTATTTTAGCCACATCTCATAACTTTTGATATGTTGTGTTTTCATTTTAATTTGGTTCAAAATATCTTCTAATGTCACTTGTGACTGGTGTATTTTATGACATGAGTTATTTAGAAGAGTGTTATTTTCCAAATACCTTCAGATTTTATTAGGCATATTATCATTACTAATTTATAACTTGATTCTTTTGTGTTCAGAGACTATGTCCTGGAATTTCAATAATTTTCTTTTTTAACACTTGTTTTATGGCCCAGGATATGGACTTTCTTAGTGAATATTTTATAGGTACTAGAAAAGAATATATATTCTGTAGTAATTGTGCATTTTGTTTTAGTACTATCAATTTGATGAAATTGGTTGGTAGTGTTATAAATTTTTTTTTGTATATTTACTAATTTTCTGCCTAGTTATTTTATCAATTACAGAGACAGAACTGTTGAAATCCAATGAAAATTCTAAATTTATCTACTTTATTTTTTGATACTGACAATTTTTGTGTCATGTGTTTTGAAACTCTATCATTTAGTAGCATACATTATATCTTCTTGATGAATAAGCTATTTTATTCTTATGAAATATTTTGTGTATCTCTTATAATATTTCTTGTCCTGAAGTCTATTTTGGTTGATACTTATATAGCCAACCCAAATTTTTATGATTATTGTTTTGTGATGTGTATTTTTATTTTTAACTTTAATCTACATAGCATTTTAATTTAAAATGTACTTTTGTAGACAAAATATAGTTGGATCTTTTTTCTTTTTATTCATCTTGGCAATCTCTACTTTTTAATTGGTATATTTAATCCATTTACATTTAATGTAATTACCTTTATTATTTGGCTTTAAGTCTACTATATTGTTATCAATGTCTAGCTAATCTGTTTACTTTTTTGTATTTAACTCTACCATATTATCATAAGTAAATATGTGTTTATTTATAAATATAATACCCTATAAATACGTACATGTATTCTTTTATTTTTCTTCCTTTTTGTCCTCCTTTTGAATTGACTATTCTAAATTCCATTTTATATTCACTGTTGGCCTATTAGTTATACTTCTTAGTTGTGCCTTTTGAGTAGTTGCAGTGATGCAACAATTTGCACCTTCAGTTTCTCACAGTCTAACCTTCTTTATAATGGAAACAGCTCACAATAGCATATTCCATGCCTCCTTCCATCCCCTGTGCTATTATTGTAGTTTTTACTCCCACAATACACTGTTTTCATCTTACTTAAAAGAGTTAACTAAACAGTGAGAAAAATCTCATATTTACCCACAATTTTTTTTCCCCATTCCTGGTGCTATTTATTCTTTTGTATAGATTCAAGTTTCCATCTGGAATCATTTTCCTTTGGTTGGAAGAATTTCATTTAATCTTTCTAAGGTGCAACTCTACTAGCAGTGAATTCCTCAGATTTTTTTTTTTAATTTGAAAACATTTCATTTCACCTTCTTTTGGTGGGATATTTTCCGTGGATATAGAATTCTACGTTTACACTTTTTTCTTACAGTACTGTAAAACAGTTGCTTCATTATCATCTGTCTTACATTGTTTCTGATGATAAACCAATGATAATTACCTTTCATCTTCTATATCTTTGTGCTTTAACAATTGGTTGCTTTTAAGATTTTGTTATTATGGTTTATTTTCAGCAATTTTACTGTAATGTGTCTAGGTATAGTTTTTGTGTGTGTTTATCTTGTTTGAGGTTTATTAAGCTTCTTGGATTGATGTGTTTATAAATTTTATCAAATTTGAGATATGTATTCCTTATGTTTTCAATTATTTTTCTGTACCTCCCCTACTCCAGTTCTGGAATTTTAATTGCTTGTATATTTATCTGCTTTATATTTTCCTATTGGTTCCTGAAGTTCTTTAACCTTTTTTCTCTCTATGTTTCAGTTTCAGTTACTTTTACTTCTGTCTTCAGCCTCACTGATCTTTTCCTCTGAAATGTCTAAATTGATGTTAAGTCCACCCAGTAACATTTTTTTATTTTCAATATACTTCTCAATTCTGAGTCCTATTTGTCTTTGGTTTTCATTGTTTTTTGTCATTGATTTTAGTTTTAATTTCTTCCTTCAAAATGCTCAGTTTTCCTTTATATTATTGATTATATTTGTAATGGCCGATTTATGTACAGGTTTTCTGATTACATTATTCTTGAGTATATTTCCACTGAATAATTGTTTTTCTTCTTATAAGTCATATTTTTCTGTTTATATATCTAATAATTTTTATTAGCAGTTGGACATAATGATGTCATGATAGTGATCATTATGTTTTTGAGTGTCTGGATTTGGTTGTCTTCCTTTGAAAAGTGTTGAATTTCTGCTCTGGCAGCCAATTAATTTACTTATGTATAAAAGTGACCCTTTCACTGTTTGCTTTTAGATTTGCTAGGCAGGTATGGTGTATTTTTCACTCTAGGGCTATTTAGTTCTAATCCTTGGCATGACCTTTCTGGGATTTCTATTGAATGCCCCAGGTGTTTAACAAGATATTCTACACAGGCTGGTTGGAACTTTTAAATTCCCTGCCATGTTTGAGGCCCAACCGATTTTTTTTTTTTTTTTTAGCTTACAGTTTTATTACAGTTCCCCCTTCCTCCCTCCTGTAATTGTGCTGTGCCCAGCATCAGGGAGTCTCACCCTATACATGCTCATTTTAGTATTAAATTAAAGATTCAAGAGGACCTCTCTGTAGATATCCGGAGCTCTTTTTATGTGTGTAGCTTTTTCTCTCTGGTGTTCCGCCTTGCAAATTATAGCCACCTCAGCCTTCAACTCTGATTCATCCCTCCTCAGTTGTGCTGACAGCTACCAGACTATGCCTGGGCTCACCAGCCCTGCTCTAGGGTCTTGTATACAACTCCAGAGAGAGTACTGGAATGATCACAAGTCTCACCTCACTTTTTTGCCTTCTTTCAGAAACCAAAGTCTGTGCTAATTATTGACCAATATCAAAGGTCTTTTTTTTTTTTTTTTTTGTATTTTGTTCATTTGTCTAGCTGTTTTTGTCAGGAGGGCTAATCCCATACTGGTTATTCTTTAGTGATCAAAGTAGAAATTTTAAAATATAAGATAATGATGATGATGATTAGTTTGTTTTATTTTCAATATTATTTAATTAAGTTGTTCCATTTGTTCATTTATATATGTTCAACATTTAAAATATATTGGGTTTAAATTGATTTTACCAGAGAATAATGCTTAAGTATTTAAAAAAGACTTTTAAAGACAGTGACACTTTGTTGGATATGACATTGAGATAATTTTTATGTAAAATGATACTACACTAAGTCAATTTAATTGCAAGATACTCCTCTTTTTGTGCTCTTTTAAAAACATTTTTAATCACAATACCTAATTTATGTATTCATTATAAGTGGGAGCATTTTGTAGGTCAGGCCTTTGCATTTGGATTCCTCTAGTTCTTAAGTGAGAACTTCAGGAGCATATTGGCCTCTTTGAGATTTGGACCCAAGTGTCACTGTTAAGACCTGACTTTCTTAACTAAGAGAAATAAACTTACTCTGTTTTATTATTTAATTGTAAGTTAATCAAGACCATAAGAAAAATTCCAATGGAAAGACACATGGATTTCAAAATTATAGGAACATGTGTTTGGCAAAGTGTGCTTTAAGGATTGCCAAACCCCAGATTTGGGGGTTGGGGCACAAAATATAGTATGAGAGATCAGCAGTCCCAGCATATTAACAGACCTCCTCTTTTCTAGACATGACCAAAATAAGTCTGAAGTAGTATGAAAATCAATGTGTCAGCAGGCTTGAGTGGAGGACAAAGTCCTCTCCTACTCGACTGGCAAACAGACAACTTTATTTTTACTTTTACTTTGTATTCCCTTCATTATCCATGAATAGATTATTTTAAGTTTTTAGGAAAAAACCAATTGGATTATTTGACTTGTTTATACTATTGGGTTAATGAACAAGGTTTGAGTCAGTCTCAGTTTTTCCATTTTTATAATATATATAGATGTTTGTATTTGACCCTGAGAGTGGTCATAAGAATTTCTCCTGAGGATGCATTTAGATCCCTGAGCTCGACCTTGCTTACAGTAAGCACTTAGCGTGTGAAAGCTCTCATTGTTAGTAAATAGGATCCCGTATTGACTCGAGCAATTCTTAGATGCAAAAAGAGAACTAATATTCCACACATAACTTTGGCAGTTTTTTCTCTCTTCAGGTGAACATAAAATATATTTGCTGATGGGCCAAGATGAAAACGATATGTAAGAGAAGGAGAGCTTCATAGGTTTTTCAGAGACAAGAACTTCTCTAAGGCTAGGGTCACAGCCTATTCACAGACTAGAAGCACAGAACTGGAGGCTTCCTGAAGGATCCCCTAACTGAGAACATTGACAGAGGATTGTCTGTCACTCACAGCTCACACTTTTACCCTTGACTATCTGTAAGATGTGTTCACTCTTGTGAGATACAGGCTTAATGAATGAAAGAGCTACTAGGTTATTAAATTTGTCAGAGGAGACAGGAAGTAGAAGAACCAAATTGACTCTTTGAGTTATAGAACCATAGATAGAGATACTCTACACCAAAATGTGTAACTTACTGGGTTGGCCACTTAAAAATATAGGTCTGACACTGCAGCCTACTCTTTGTGAGTGTATGGAATGTTTTTTTACCTTCATTTCTGGCACCTTTGGCTTTTTCCAAATTATATGTCGTCTCTATATGCTTTCTATTGTAGATATGGTGGGTGACTAGGGGTCCGTTCATTTTACAATGACAATGGACATGTGGAGGGGAGGGTATTTCTGGCTGTCTTTCTTGGGGACCCATATTTCTAGTTAAGTTGCTGCTCTGATTTTTTTGTTGCTCAACAGTTTGGCAGATTTGAAAATCCTCTCTTGAAGACATCTGTTGAGTGAAGTAATGGTTTCATTGCAGACCCTTGAGTTTTTATTATAGTTTTCCCCTGAGTTTTTTTATTATTATTATTAAAGTAAAGTTGACATACAATATTATATTAGTTTCAGGTGTACAACACAGTGATTTGACATTTATATTCCCTACCATGTGATCACCACAATAAGTCTAGTAACCATCTGTCACCAAACAAAGGTATTATGATAACATTGACTGTTTTCCCTATGCTGTACATTACATACACATGACATTTTTCTTGAATTGGAGGTTTGTACATCTTATTTACCTTCACCATTTTCACCTGTCCCTTCTACCCTCTTTCCTCTGGCAACTGTCACTTTGTTCTCTGTATCTATGAGTCTGTTTCTGTTTGTTCTATCTAGGTTCCACATATAAGTGAAATCATATGAAAATCGTCCTGCTTTGTCTGACTTATTTCACTTAGCACAATACTCTCTTGGTTCATCTATGTTGTTGCATATGGCAGGATTTTATTCTATTTTATGGCTAAGTAATATCTTTGTGTGTTTTTGTATGTATATATATCCATTCATCTATCCATTATAGACCATCATGTTTCCATTTTCTCTTTAAGGTATTTTTTTATTTCCTCCTTGATGTCATAGTTAGCCCACAGAGTGTTTAGTATCATGTTGTTTAGCCTCTACATGCTTGTGTTTTTTTTTCCCAGTGCTCTTCTTGTAATTGATATCTAGTATCATAGCATCATGATCAGAAAAGATGTATATGGTTTCAGTCTTCTTAAATTTATTGAGATTTGTTTTGTGGCCTAATATGTGTTCTATCCTGAAGAATATTCTTCTTACAGTTAATAGCAACATGTGTTCTGCAGTTTTTGGTTGAAATGTTTTATAAATATCTATTAAATTAATCTGATCTAATGCATTATTTAAGGACAATGTTTGCTTATTGATTTTCTATCTGAATGAGCTATCCTTTTATGTAAGTTGGGTATAAAAGTGCCTACTACTATTATTTGTGCTATAAATCTCTCCCTTTATGTCTGTTAATATTTGCTTTATGTATTTAGGTGCTCCTATGTTGGGTGTATAGATGTTTATAAGTTTTATATCCTCTTGTTGAATTGATCTTTTTATCATCATATAATGCCCTTTTTTTTGTCTCTTATCACAGTCTTTGTTTTAAAGTCTATTTTGTCTAAGTATTTTTATCCCAGCTTTCTTTTTGTTTCAATTTGCATGAAATATCTTTTTTTCACCTCTTCTCTTTCAGTCTGTGTGTCTTTCAGTTAAAAGTAAGTCTCTTTTAGACAGCATATGCACAGGTCTTGTTTTTGTTTTGTTTTGTTTTTTGTTTTAATGCAGCAATTCACCCTATGTCTTTTGATTGGAATATTTAGTCAGTTTACATTTAAAGTGATTATTAATAGGTATGTACTTTTGCCATTTAATTAATTGCTTTCTGGTGGTTTTTGTAGGTCTTTATTCTTTTATTCTTTTGGTCGTCTCTGTTCCTTTCTTTTTCTCTTGCTCTATTCTCTTGTACACTGATGACTCTTTAGTGATATGCCTAGATTTCTTTATTTTTTTTGTATACCTATTATAGGTTTTGGGTTTGTGGTAACTATGAGAATCATATATTACAACCTATGTTTAGAGCAGTGTATTTTTAAGATGGTGGTTGCTTATGTTTGAATGCATTCCAAAGCACTACATTTTTTTTACTCACTCCATCCCATCTTGATGTTTTTAACATATTTTACATCTGTGTGTGCATATTTTTAAATTTATTATTGTAGTTACACATGATTCTACTACTTTTGTCTTTTAACCTTCAAACTAACTTTTTAATTGATTGATCCACTATATTAAATAAAAGTTTGCCTTTATTAGTGGAGTTGATTTTCCCCTATATATATATATTTTTTTTAATTTTTGGCCTTTTTTTATGCTTAAGTCCCTTTAACTAACATTTCTTGCAGTACTGGTTTAGTAGTGATACACTCCTCTAGCTTTTGCTTCTCTTAGAAATTCTTTATTCTTCCTTCAGTTCTGAATTATAACCCTGCCATTTAGAGTATTCTTGATGAAAGGTATTATCCTTTCATCAGTGAAGACATTGTGTGATTCTCTTCTGGCCTGCAAAGTTTCTGCTGAAAAATCACCTAATACTATGACAGGATTCTCTGTAATACTAGCCGCTTTTCTCTTCCTGCTTTTAAGATTCTCTCTTTGTCTTTAACATTTGGCATTTTAATTGTCATGGGCCTCTTTGGATTTATCTTGTTTGGAACTCTCTGCCATTTCAGGATTTGGATGGATATTTTCTTCACCAGGTTACAGAATTTTTCAGCCATTATTTTTCATATCAGTTTTCTATGTCTTTCTCTCTCTCTCTCCTCCTTCTGGAACCCGTATATGTGAATGTTGGTATACTTGATGTTGTTGCAAATGCTCCTTAGACTAACCTCATATATTTTTATTCTTTTTGCTCTTCTGATTGGGTGATTTCTACTACCTTGTCTTCCAGATTGCTGATCCATTTTTCTGCATCATCTCATCTGCTGCTGATTTCCTGTAAGGCATTTTTTTTTTCATTTCACTTATTATATTCTTCAGTTCTGATTGGTTCTTTTTTATACTTTCTATCTCTTTGTGCAAGTTCTCACTAAACTCATCTAGTCTTCTAATTGAATTCATCAAGAATTTCTATAACCATTGCTTTGAACTCCTTATCTGGTAGATTGCTTATCTCCATTCTGTTTAGTCCTTTTTCTGGGATTTTCTCTTGTCCTTTCAGTTGGAATATATTCCTCTGTCTCCTCATTTTGGCTGTCTCTCTGTGTTTGTTTCTGTGTTTTAGGTGGATCTGCTATGTCTCCCAGTCTTGAAAAAAATGTCCTTTTGTAGAAGGCATCATATGGGTCCCAGTGACACAATCCCACCTGCTCACTAGAACCAGGTTCCCCAGACATGTCCCCTTTGTGGACTGTGTGTGTCCTCCTGTTGTAGTAGAGCTGCAGTCACTGTTGGCATTCCAGTGGGTAGGGTTGACCCTCAAGTTGACTGGCTGTGAGGATGTGGCATACAACTTTATGTGATCTGATGGGTGGGGGCTGGCAGCACAGAGCGGAAGCTCCTCTGAAGGAGCTCTGGTGCCATTGAGATCCTCTGTCAGGTGTGTGAGTTTTAAGCTTCTTAGGTGAGGGTCTGGTTGTGGGTCAAAGCTGGCTTCCAGGTATATCAGGTGTTGAGCCTCTTGGGAGGGGCTCTAGTATGCACTGATGCTGGCCACCACTCATTCTGGGCTTGGGGCAGCTTTGGAAAGGCTACTTTGTGACCCAAGGAAATCTGCTCCTTGTGCTGGGCGTGGGGCTGCTTGGTAGGAGCTACAGTGTTAGCCACAGCTGACACTGCTTATGCCTCACTTGGGGCTGCTTGGGAAAGGCTGCAGTGTGTGCTGAGGCCATCCCATGCTTGTGCTGAGCTTCAGGCCACTTGAGAAAGCCTGCGACGGGAGCCAAGACTGGCAGCTATGTGTGGAGAGTCTGGAGCCATTTGGAAGAGGCTCTGGCCGGGGCACGGGGGTCAGGTTGGACTGGATCTCAGAAGAATGGCAGGACAGGGTGAACAGTGTTATCCAGGTTGATGGAGAGGGACAAATTCGTGCCTGCTGGTGCTGGGCCAGCCAAGTGGAAGAAGAGCACAATGAAAGAAACAATGGAACCCACTAGGGCTTCTCTCCACAGACAGAGTTTCTACTGATCCCTGCCCCTCCTCTGAGAATTTTTTATGTCTCTATTTGTGGGGTGGGGGGAACCCATTCATCTATTTTGGATGGTTTCAAATTCTTTGGCTCACCATCTACCCTGGTAAGGTCTTCCTTGGAGGGCCATCTTCATTGCTGATATTTTCGTTTCTCTGAGTCTATGACATGCCATATGTGCTCTCTGTTTTTAGACATCAAGGCCCATGTCTCTCCCAGGTGGCTGCAGATCCAGGTTGTGCGAGGCTGAAAGAAAGTATCAGTACCTTTCTCTTTTGCATCCCTGTTGGTACTTCTCTTCCTATCTCCCTTTCCTCCCCCAGTCTTCTCAGTAAAATGTCTCCTCATATGTCCCTGAGTTGGCTCCAAGTCCATTGTCTCAGAGGAATCGCATGACATGCATAAATTATGAAACATTTTTGCAAATTAACTTTTAATTAAAACCAGAAGCTTAGAGCATCCAACTGGAAGTAGTCACAATGTTGAAAAGTGACACTGGTAGGGTGGGAGTTCAGGAGAAGGTCTGAATGGCTTTATATCCTATTCAGATATTTCAAAATGAATCCTGCAGAAAAGAACTTCCTTCCCTATCAGATTCTCCTTAATCTAAACTGATCCATGGACTACCATGTGGACCAATGTTGTTTCCAAGCAGGAAATATTCATGCATCACTGTGGTGGTTTTATCTGGACTTCGCTAAATTTTCTTTAATTCTACCAACCTGTGTTCTCACAGGGAATAAGCAAGACCATGAACTGACTCCCCAATATTGCCAGAATTCCAGATAATTTTTCAGCAAGATGACCACCCAAAATCAGGCCAAAGAATGAAAATTTAGTTGGAAACTTATTTTTCCAATACAATGCAGAGTTCAAGCCTGACGAGAAATGACTTCTTATTGTGAGAATTTTCAGAAGGTTATAGTGAGCAACATGTCTGGGTTTTCCCCCCAGCTGATAGTCCTTAGCTATATGTAATGTGAGAATTGTTCTGGTCTGCCCATTAATAATCCGCATTTTCCAGCGTCCCCAAAAATGTCTGCCATCGAGTGAATAATTTATGAAGGTTTGCCTTTCATCCAGGCATGGCTCTAGTGCTGCAACAAAAAACACCAGATTTTTTTCATCCAAAGTTAAGTTTGAAAAATCTGACCTTCAGTTATCAATCCACTTCTTTTTTACTGAATACCATAAGGTTGCTAGTCTGCAGTGGGCTAGCTCTTTGGTTGCTCAGGAATTTTGAATTTGAATATTCTCTCTGTCTTTAACTTATTTGCATCACAAGAAAGACCCATGTGTATAATCTATTTTAAAAAATTACTGGGAGAGTTTTTAAGATAATATTAATAATACATAGTGTTGACTTAGGGATGGGGAGATGAATATTAAAGAGAGAGAATCCTGGTCAGAGAGTAAAGTCAAACAACTTTCCTTGAGCGCATTTGGACTAAAATATACAGTGCCCTTTAACTAATAATTAAACTTCTTGAAAAGTTTAAAATGTATACGATTTTACTATAAGGATGTTTATTGCACAGATGTTTACACTACAAGGATGTTTATTACAGTGGCATTCATGTTAGTGACAAGGTGAATACAACTCAGACAGCTAACAATAAGGAATTCTATAAGTAACTTATTACATATTTAAATAATTGAACACCGTGCAGTCATTTAACATGATGTTACCCAAGATCATCAAAGGATATTAGCATCATAGGTGGCTTTAAAAGTCTTCTTTAATCTTTCTTTTATATCTCATTTTCTACAAAGAGCATGCATTGCTTGTAAAGTTTTTTTTAAAGGAACACTTTAAAAAGTCTATGTGTTGCAAAGAAGGGTCTTTCTGTGAATATATATATATATATATATATATATATATATATATACACACACACACACACACACACACACATATAGATTTGCTTTTAAACATACTGTTGGAAAATAAGTTAAAGTTCCCTCTATACCCCAAACCAGATGTTGAGAGATCACTAATAAATTGTCTATGGCAATGATTTGCAACCTTTTTCATCCTATGGCATACA
Organism: Mormoops blainvillei; assembly: GCA_004026545.1. Taxonomy (NCBI): domain Eukaryota; kingdom Metazoa; phylum Chordata; class Mammalia; order Chiroptera; family Mormoopidae; genus Mormoops; species Mormoops blainvillei. Next base: position 158,079 of record PVJD01002303.1, read on the forward strand.
TAAACTAATTACTAAAATTCTGCAGCACACCAAAATGTATATTGTATTTTTCCCAATTTGACAGAAAAAAAATAGGTATAATTTTGACTCATTCACATCAGACAGCTATTGTTGTGTTAGCTGTTTTCATTTTTTAATTTGACATTCTGAGGGAAAAGAAGTCAATGTCCCCGACTAAACAGTCAGGTATTACACGTTTTAAAAATTCTTGTGGCACACTGGCTAAAACTCGCTGATCTATGGTCAGACAACACCCAAACTGATAAAAGCAAGGCAATTTGGAATACATAGATACCATTCTCCCCATGAGCCTTTCTAATAAGGTTTGAAGGACTAATAGGATATGAAGCAGAAATTTTAATGGGAACTTGCATAATTTAAAAGTGGAAAATTCAGTTACATTTAGTTTCTTTTACTGACCCTGTGTTTGTTCTCCTCTTGCACTCTGCAAGGTTGTCTGTCTCTGCCACCTCTTCTGATCTTTGCTCCTTCATTAACACCACCATGACAAGGGACTAATGGGGGCCATGAGCCTTGGGCAGTTGCCTCAATTAGGGACTGTAGAATGAGCAACAAAGTGCCCACATTTAAGGAGAAAGAGAAGGAGTATGGAATAAAGAAAGTAGCCTGCCACTCACATAAAGACCAGAGGAGAAGGAGGTTCTCAGAGAAAGAGGATGACACAGAGACACCGTTTGTCTCTTGATTTATCTAATATCATCATGAAGACCAAAATAGCTTCCACACTTATAAGAAACAATGCCCTGTATGTATACTTAAGTAAATTTTAGACATTGCATTGGAAATCTTTTGAGGAAATTACTCCTGAGTAATTGTGAAGCTAAGCAAACAGTATAGAAATATTTCGATGAATCCCTTGATTTGTGCAAGTAAAATTTAGTCGGTGCAGCCATTGCATGTCCCCACAGCTGGCCAGCAGCATTATCTATGGGAAGAATGAAAGACTCAGTTGATTCAGGAAGCCCCCATAGCTGGTACTAAGCTGGATGTGACTAGAAGTTAAGTTCTATGGATGGACATGGGACTCACATGACATCATTGGCATTGAGTTGTAGCCATCTCCGTGCCCTGTCTTCCCTAGTGTTGGCCTCCCTCTCAGGCCCCTTTTTGATGATTTGTCCCCAGCAGTGCTGACTATAGTTTAGAGAGGAAGGGGAAGAGGAGAAAAAGCGGGAGATGGGGTGTAATTTTTGGCTTAGGTTAGGTTAGGTTACATGTTTACTTTGAACTCATTGCTCTGGCCAGGGAAGAGTGATGAGTTGATTGGCTTAGGTCTGGGCACTGTCCACATCATGGAGCTTGGAGCAGACCTTGTCCAGAGCATGGGCACCACTACAAAAGAAAGGGGTTGATGATGAGGGCAAAGAGAAACACATCCACTATGAGAGTCACACACAGCCGAATGCAGCTTATTCAGTCCTTATCACTGCTTCACATAAGCCACTGTGAAGAAGTGATGGCCCATTGCAGGGGATTGTGACCCCAGCCCAGTGGCTCATCTGTGCACCATGCAATAGTTGGTTGTTAGTATAAACTTTCACACACCCGGAGTTGGGGCCAACCCTGAAAACTTGAGGTTACGAGGTCAGGGAGTTAAAGCAGCAGCCATTACTTGCCAGTGGCTTTAGTAGATTCTCAACATTTATTTAACTTATTTAATCCTTGCATTAATCCCATGAAATGGTATTATTGCTGCTGTTTTACAGACGAGGAATTCAGAGGTCAGCTATATATTGTTGCCTAAGTCCTCCCAGGTAGGAAGTGGTAGAGGTAGGATTTGCAGCCTGGCCCACCGAACTCCAAGGCCTTCCCTCCCTCCTTCATTCCTTTACTCCTGCTTCCTTTCCTTCTGTCCTCTCCTCCTTTCCCTTCCTCCTTTTTTCCTACAACCTTTTCTTTTATCCCCTCTTTCTTTTTTTAGTTTCCTTCTTCTCTTCCTCCCTTCCTTCTTCTTTCATCCATCTTTCCTTTCCTTTCTTTTCTTTTTCCTTTTCATTTCCCTTTCCCCCACCCCTTCAACGAATGTGTACTGAATTCTTACCAGGGGCCAGATACAGTACATGTCTAGTCCCTGGTGGTAAAACAGTGAATAAGATGGATATGGCCCCTGGATAGATCTTAAGTTCTTAGGTGGAGAGGTAACAACTAAGTAAACAAGAAGATTACAAAATGCCATGAATGCTAAAACAGGATTAAACAAGACAATGTCATAGAAGAACACCTGGGTTAATATAGGGGCTCCTATCAGAGGAGGTGGTATCAGAGCTGAAACCTGACAGATGGGTAGGAATCAGTGAGGTGGGGATGGTGGGGCTTGTCATGGGATTGACATGGTCAGGGGACAAAGCATCAGTCAATCAGAGATAGCCACACAAAGGCTTCAAGGCAAGCAAGCGAGCCTTGGACAACAGGGCTGGCAAAGTACTGGGCTTATATTGTTAGATCATTCTGATGCAGTTAAGAGAAAGGACTGGGGGTAGGAATGAAAGCAAGAAGACAGATGGGCAACAATGGTGGCGTGCTTGGGGTGGTAGGAGTGGATATAGGACAGAACCTATATCTCCAAATCTCATCTCATCAGAGACCGTCCCCTCCTTGGTGAATTTTTTGGAGTTTGAGCCAATTAACAGAACTTCCTCTGATATATAGAGGAGTAGGGACCTTTATCCACATGGCTTAATGAAGAAGAATGGAAGATTACAAACGCAAACATGCACAAGGAAAAAAATGAACACAAAGAACCTTTGCAGCAAGCAGGGATGTATTGCTCATTCATAAGGCCTGAGGCAAAGGGCCAGTTTTACAAATGGAATAAACATATGTAGGCCAGGCTTGGTTTTTTGTTTTCGGGGTTTTTTTATTTTTTTTTTTTACTCAGTTGGCAAGAAACTACTTTGTTTCCTATTTGGTCTTTACATATTTTATAGTGAAATGTGTTGTTTTGATCAATTAATTGGAGTTTTATTTTTGAAAAAGAGTCCACCGAATTCAGGAACTTGGTTGGGCAAGAACAATAGGCGGGTGTCCCCTCAGTGGTCCTGTTGCTCTGTGTGGAACTCTGAGATAGAAACAAAGTATATTAGGAAAGTTAAAACAAAACCCCCCCTTCCCTAGGTGGAGGCACTGTCACTTTTTGAGACACCTTTATTTAGTATCAGGGACTCAGAGCGAGCTCTGATCTCCTTTTCCTCAGCTGTAGCAGCCCCTCACAGCTCTTCTCACAGCCCACCTCAGCACACAGACCTCAAACCATGGGAACCCCCCACCATGCAGCCCCTCCACTTCCTAAGTAGTCTTGTCTACCTACTGACAGGGACCACGTGACCTACCTTACACCTCTGCCTGCAAGTCTCAGAGACATCCTAAAATTGCCAATTTTAGACAAAACCAAATATCATCTCCTTTTCCTTTGTCTATGTTTCTCCCATACTCTTTCTCTTCTCAGCAAGTTTACCCAGACCAAGTACCTTGGACACACACTTGATGTCTCTCTTCCTCTCAGCTGTCACCTAGTCCATCATCTCTACTCTCAAATAGATCTAGGGTCAGACCACTGCCTGCCACCTCCACCACCAGTGCCTTGATCCAGTTTTATGTCATCTCTCATCTAGCTTATTTAATAGCCTTTTCACTAGTTCCCATTCTCAAACCCTGTCTTTGCTGCTCTCTGGGTGTGTGACCTTATAGATGTATTATCTGCAAAACTGGGGTAATAACAGAACTTGTCTAATAAGATTTCTGTGAGTTTTCAATAAATACAGTAAAATACTTAGAATGGTGGATGGCATGTCATACCTGTTATAATTGCCTGTCATTTCTGCTGTCCTCAACATCCTAGTATGTCGTTTCCATCCTCAAGATAACCTCATGGTCCAGAATAGCTGTTAGGGCACCAACCATTCTACCTCCCTTCCTGGCAGCAGGATGGAGGGAATCCCTTTAACGACACTATCTGGAAAAGCCATATCCATGAATATGTCATTGGGCACATCTGAATCAGCCATACTCAGCTCTAATAGAGTCATGCAGCTGAACCTGGCTAAAAGTTGGGATTCTATTATGAAAAAAGGGCAGAATTCCAGTGACTGCAACCAGCAGTAACTATGCTATGAATAGAATGTGCATGGTATGATGAGGGCATATGATGTGTGAGGTCAGACAAGGCTTCTCTGTGACAGTAACAACTGACCAGAGAAGTGGAAGTGTTTGCTAGATGAAGGATGAAGGGTAGACGGAGGGTTCCAAGAGGAGGAAAGAACAAGTGTTAATGTGTGTGATGGGAGAGGAAGTGGTCAATATTTGGGCTATATCATACATCATATGCCACATGCTGAGAGACATGATAGGCTGGATTCTCTGTCCTCCATCCAGACCATCACATAAATGGTGGTGCCAGGGTTACTCATTGTACCATTCTCACGTGGAAGATGCCCAGATGGAATGGCCTGAGAGGTTCCCCAAACCATTCAGGAGCCTAGGTTGGTGCTAGCACCCTTGGTCTGCGTGAGAAGCAGTATCTTGATCCTGACTGTTAAAACAGAAGTAGGCTGTGAAGAGACTTGGCTTTAACCCTTAGCACAAACACTTCCTGGCTGGGTGAACTTGTACTTAGCCATTCTAAATACAGTTGACCATTGAACAATGCAGGGGTCCTGGGTGCCAACCCCAGCAACCCCCACCCATGCCCGCACAGTCAAAAACCCATGTTTGACTTTAGACCCTCCTAATAGTTACCAGAGCCTCACCAATAACAGAGACAGTCAAGTAATGTATATTTTATTGTATATATGTTATGAGTATTATATACTATACTCTTACAATAAAGTAAGCTAGAGAAAAGAAAATGTTATTAAGAAAATCATAAGGAATAAAAAATAACACATAGTATGTATTTCAAAACGTTCATGAATAAGTGGACTCATGTAATCCAGACCCATGTTGTTCCAGGATGAAATGTACTATCGATTTCCCCATTTATAAACCCAGGGCGACACTAATATTTAACCAAGGGGTCCACTGGGAGCACCTGCAATGCTCAAGATAGTAAAGCACTTAACCAAGTACCTGGTCCACTGAGGGTGTTCACTAAAGAGTGACCATTTCCATTATTGCTACCACCTTCACCTTCATCACGTACTCTCCTTCCTTCTCTCTTGAATGACACGTTCTCAGTCTTCCCATGTTCGAATATGAATTGTCCCATGGCTGCATGCTGCACTCCGTTTTTCTCAAGGCATTAACATGCAAGCACGCAGCACACCACGACTTACTCCCTTTCTTCCCCTTCCTTTTAGAGAGTGACTGGAGGATGTATTCAGTTGGGTATAGAATCATTCAGTCTGGGAGCATTTGGTTTGGAAGGAACCTGCGGCCACTCGCGCAGACCTTTCTAGAGTGAGTGAGGAAACAGACCCAGAGAGGTGAAATTTGGTTGACAGTGCCTGGCGAGGTGGCCACATGAGGATGGGAAGTTCTCAGGCTGGTTTTATGCACATCCGTGGGTCAATGGGACAATGTGCACAAATACAGAAACCCGTGCCAGACACAAGGAAGTCCGAGATATCTCCTGGCAGAGATATTTATTCTTCTCTTGAAAGTCATCTTCTTGGGTTATCAACATGTATGTGAGGGTAGGGTGGAATGTGGATTCAAGGCAGTTATCTCATTATTTTTCTCTGGCATCCACCATAGGTATACTCCAGGAATAAGGTACCTTCTTTAACGAGGTGAGCACTGGCCCCAGGCACAGCTTAGAGAGCTTCATAGAGACTTACATACATACAGGGCTAATCCCCACCTCATGCCCTTATGGCGCTTATGACCTTGTAGGAGAGAGACATTAAATAAATCAATTACATAAATATCACAGATGTGCTCAGAACAACAAAGAAAAAGTCCAGTAAGACCTTTAGAGATCATTGTGTTCAGGAATATGTTTTTGTTCTCTCTTATTTTTCAGCTTACGATAGATATTGCAAATTGGTTATTAGATTCTTTCTAACAAATTCAGACATAACTTCAGAATCCTTCTCAAGATGGCCCTCCAGACAGCCATTGCTACTCAGCCAGACTTGGCTCTCAAGGCAAAACCTACTGGCCATCCGAGATCTGACCCATTCCCCAGCCCTCCCTCCACCATCCCTTTTCACAGACAAGTGCCTTGGCCAAAGACTGGAAGGCATGTACCTCAAGACTCCAGCCAGAGGCAAAGGGAGACCCAATGTCCAGCTGGTCTGGCGCCCAGCTGGGGGCTCTGCACAATGTTTGTGGATGTTGAGTGAATGATGTGCCCTCCAGCGAGCCGACTCCTAAGCAGTAGCATCTGTGGCTGCCAAGGATCCGATCTAAATTTTCTGTGTTCTATTCTGGGGCTCCTTCTCCGAGGTCCAGCCTGTTTGGGGCATTGCAAACTGTAATTTATGTTATTTAAAAGCTCCGATAGGAAAGTCGCTCTTTGTTCTCCTGAGTTATTTCTTGAGGAAAATATATGTTTTGTGGAAAGTTTGAGGGAAGCCTTAAACTGAGGACATCACCACAAAGGCCTAGTCTTTCATTTTCCTTCCCAGGATTTCTTCTCATGTGCTTAAATGGGTGAGTCAAAAGTGGTGTTTTTTTTGCTCCCCTAAGATAAAACTTCTAGAAAGAGAGCAAGAGAGAAAGGTCGGCTCTCTCTTCAAAGAGGCCTGTCAAGTCTGGAAGTTTGTACAGGACTTAACTTTGGTATTTATTTTATAGTTCATCAAACATTTTTAATTCTCACGGCACCCCGTGCATTTCACATGACATAAGCTGTGATTCAATACAAATGCTTTCCTAAGGAAACACACATTTATCATTCCCTTAATGTTCACGCCTCCAAGGTTTCTTTTCCATTGTGTGAAAAGATGTTTAATATTTAAGAGACTTTTCTTTAAGTGATTCCTCATTTTAGGCTCAATTTCTCACTTCTCGATACATTTTTTTTCTGACCTCTTGAGAAGCACTGGAGGAACATGTGAATTTCCTTATTGAATGGTGGAGGCCATAACTAGGAAGAAAGGATCAGAAAAATATGGTTCTATTCCTGTCTTCTTAAATCGGGAGACCTTTCGGGATAAAATTGTTTCAAAAATGGGTGTTGGAGAAGTTGAGGTTTTCCCCTTCAGGGAAATTCTTTAGATTGTTCTGGAGAAGTCTCTGAGATCTAAGACATCTTGTTGGTATGGGTTTATCCCTTCTTCCCTTTGCTGGGCTCCATACACAGGGTTAGGGCCTTAGGGGGTTTCAAGAAAGCCCCGGTCTTAGTGCACAGTGAGAGAGAGCATTCTTCTAGGGTAAAAAGAATGTGAAAGGGAGAAGGTCCAAACAGAGACCCTAGGATGTCTGGTTCAGTTGCCTTGCATCTTCTAGTATTTCTGATGTTATAAACTCGAGAGACAGGAAATCTGCAGTCACAATTTTCAAATATTTGTGACCTTTATTAATGTGTGAGTTGAGTTGAATATGTACGTTCTAAAGTCAGGCTAAATAGCTTTTCAATTTATTATCTATGGGGCATTTATAATTACTTAAATTCTAATTTCCATTTTCACTTTCATCTGTAAAATGGGGATAATAGTATTTGGGTTGCTGTGATTTTATTTAATAATACAAATAAGGGGCTTAACACAGTGCCTGATGATGACAAGTTCACTGTCAATAAATGTTAATCTCCAAGATGAGAAATATGTCTTGAAAATGAAGTAATTCCTAGATTTGGTATTTATATATGGATAACATTAATTCCACTCCACATTAGAAAAGTGCTTTTTAAAATACTGCTGCTATAATGGCAGTCACAAATACTGCGGCATTAAACCACAGCCTAATAGTCTCAATGTAGAAAAACAGACAAATACATCTTGTAAATGTTCATCTTTTTGCACGTGTCTGTAACTTCAGTTCCCTGCCTGTGCCATTGGGAAAGCCATTATGTCTTATTTTATGGATAGACTGACTGCCTTTTTGTTGTTCTTATAATATCAACTTTACTTCAAATGCACAAATTCTTGTGCACGCTTCCTTAACCACCAATAAAGGGAACAGTTAGTGTGCTACAAAGCAAGAAAAATGGACTTTAAAAGCATAGCTTACTTCTAATGATCTTGCCTATATGTGCAGCAGGGTTTCTCAGCTTTGGTACAATCGGCAGATGGGCAGGAGAGTACTAAGCACTGGCCCCCAACCACTTGAGACCGATAGCTCTTGCTCCCTCCGCTCACCCAACCCCAAATGTCCAGACAGCCCTCCTCCAGTGGGAAATGTTAGCATGCAGGAAGAAGGAACTGGGTTTGAGAAGTGTGTGTTTTGGGCTGCTGCACGAAACTTCAGGTTGAGCTCTGCAGGAGGTCGCCAAAAGGCCCAGGCATAGTGATCCCCAAAATGCGTGCTCACAGAATGTCTATTGATACTGCAGATTCAGACAGCAGGCGATATAATCAGCACTGAAGTTTTATTTTGGGAAATGAATTGGCTTTAGTTTTATTTTCCTCTTTTTCTCTCAATTATGGTCTTTTCCTTTGCCAATAACAGATGAACAAAGTTTTACAGTTAATCTTAACTTCTTATGTAATGATTGCTTTTTTTCCCTTTTTTCTTCGTTTTGTTTTCTCTTTATTTTTCAGCTCCCTCAGGCGCAAAAGGTAAACTCTTTTCCGTCACTTTCCAGTCATCCCCAGAACTCACGAGTCGTGCATGTCTTCATGGCTTTGTGCACTCAGCCCTGTTCGTGACCAGTGAAATGGTTTTCCTCTTACAACTTCAGAAGCCTGGAGTTGGGCAGGAGCGGAAAGGCCCCCACAGTCAGCTTTCCACTGTCTCCCTGACAAGTTAGTTCCACCAAAGAACCCTGTAGTGGCCAGTGGCTTGGGGGAAAATCTGTGCCCAACCATTTTGCTAAGAATCCTCAAGTAGCAGGTCAGGCATAAGTTTGGCACATTTCTTCAAAGGTAGCATTCCAGATCTTCCCTGGGATACTTTCCTAGAGAGACCCAGTGACCAAGTTTAAATTCTGGGCTTTGAAGCCAAATCTCTGAAAACTCCCCTTGGGTTTTATTAATTGCAAAATCAACAGCTCCCTCTCTTGTCTCACCACTCGTACCACCCAGAGAGCATGAAAACAGGGTTCTTGCCAATGGCCAGACCCTTTCACTGGTCCTCATTGTCTGTCTGAGATGACCTGGTTCCCCCCATCTAGAATGTCCTCTGTCCAGAAAGATTCCATGTGGCTGCAGTGTTGGCTTTGCTGTGTCGTCCCCATGGCATGTCGTTGTATCCTAAGGACAGCTATGGCAGAAAACAAGGCATGTGATGCCGGCTGTGTTGCACTTGTGTATTTCACAAACATATGCAAGATTTCCAGAAGAGACAGTGATTTCTGGGGACCAGGTGAGAGATGGTTTTGCTTCAGGAGTTGAGGGAGGGTGCCACTCTGAAATTTCAGCAGCAGCCTCTCCAGTTTGGAGCAGATAATTTGGCTTCTCCTCATTGAGAGACAGCACAACTGCTCTACAAAAGACAGTCTGTTCCGACCATATGGACAACCAGAGGCCTAGAAATCATTACACAATTACTCAGATACATTTGGGTTATTTAAACAAGAAGAGACATGCTAGTGTGTGACTTGGCTTGTGGTAATGTTTGATTACACTTCAGTGCCATCACAAAAGGACTGAACACTTCATTAAAAGTTAACGTATTTGAGTAGAGCAACAGCTTCCAGGATAAATATACGGTCAAGAGTCCAGATTATCTGGAAGGCTCGGCATCTTTGATAGGTCATACTTTCTTAATTGGTCACATTTGAAATTTCTTTGTAAGGAGATTTAACAAACTCATTGCCTAAAAATGGACTGGCCTGAACTTACTGACATTTGTTTCATCAAATTGCCACTGATCCATATACAAAAGCATTCTGTTGTAGAAGATTCCTCACAAATTTGAGGTGCCATGAGCCATGGAATTTTAAAACAAAGTTCAAAAAAAGCCAATGCAGAGTGTGTTAAGAACAAATGTTGCTGGGACGTATGATTCTTTGATAGCACTTAGCCCACTGCACTCTTTTCTTCCCTCATTCTATGCTGACTTGCATCCCATGCCCTGCAAAGGGAAACATGTTACTATGATCGTAGGAAGTTCAGAACCGAGGAAGGTTCCCCAATGCTTTCCCTGCCTCCAAAAGATTTTGGGCCATCCAAAGGCCTTGTTCTGCAGCCCTATATAACAAGAATTAGCCCTGCCATCCATTCCTCATTAGGGCTACAAACTCTCTTCTCTCTATTGAAATAATATTAATTATTAAGAGCCCTGCATGAAATGATTTCAGAACTCTGGGTAGTTGCTGAGCAATCGAGCTCTTTGGAGGAGTCTAAGTATAAATGTCTGGGTATCTGGGGCGGTAGGTGAGGGCAGCTGAGGAGAGGCACCCTGCAGATTGAAGGCGTCCTTCAGTTGGTCATGTATGAGCGTCCCTGCCCCTCACAGCTTCCCTTCCCCTCCCCAGTGTTACCTCAGTGACACTTGCAGAGTCTTTTACTGGAAGGATGAGGTTTTGCAAGCATCAGCTTCCCTCAGATATGCTGTCTTGCACTTGACGGGAAAGGACATGTGGGGGGCTCCATTCCCGCCTTCATCCATTGGTGACCACGAGCAGGTTACTTACTCTCACGAGCCTTAGGATTCTCGTATATTTAACAAGGACGAGAGACCAACTTTCCAGTTTTGTGATGAAAGTTATTTCTCTCACTTGTGCCTGGCACAGAGTCTGACATATGCTGGACACTCGCAGGACTTAGAGTTCCTCTCACCATTTGCCTGCCCTGGCCCCTGATGTTCTGGGGCAGATCAAGACAGCCTCATGAGGTGCGGTGGTCTGGGGCCTCGGCACGGTTTCGTGGCTCTGACTCAAGGCTAATGAATGGGCAGGAGATGAGAAGAGAGGCCAGAGGCATGCGGTTCTCCTATCTCATTGGAAACTCTGGGTATTACCTGACTGCTCCTTTCAGGTGCCTCGGAGAGAAATGCAGATTGGGTCTGACACCCGAACAAAGCAAAGGCTTCAAGAGACAATCGTTTTGAGAGATTTCTTCCCAAAGTTTTTGACATTACCCGTAGATTTCACCCATCCGTGGACATGATTATAATGAGACCCTTCCAAACCCAAGAGTTGTTGTTCTGGGGGTAAAAGGGAGGCATCTCCAGCTGTTACATCTTTGGCCTGCTTTTCACATGAGGTCATGAGTGCATACATCAGACCATATGGTGTCTGCATTTGTGCTGTGTCTTTGTATCATCTGCAACTGTTTTCTTTATAAATATTTTAAAGAGTCGTGTCTCTATAAACATGCTTATTTTAATCTCTCTGCTGATCTACAACTAAAAGTGTCCCATTTAGTTGTCCCTCTTATATGTAGCAGTTGTAATGATTGTTGTCTATAAATTATAGTTTTCATGATTCTGATATTTTGAGGGTCTTAAAAAAATGTATCTCCTAGCCCTTTATGACTATTTTCTAGAGTAATAGTTTGGAAAAAAAATCTTGTTTTGCTTTCTCCTGTGATTCTTAAGCATTTCTAAGGTAATGTCTAGACTATAATAATTTCAACCCTTGATATAACCCCAGTGTTGATATACCTGATCAATGTTAAATATTTTTACCAAATACAGAACTATGTAGCAATACAGACCCAATGCCTTCAAGTCATCACAAATCTGTTCTTTGTGATGGAAACTGAACCACTTTCTCCAGCTGTATTGATTGTCCTTGAATTCAAAAATGAAGAGAGGTCCATATGCGAGAAAGATTTGCCTTTTTTTCCTTACATGATTATTTCTTGACTTCAACGAAAATATCTGGGAGATTCCATTTTATAATAACATAGCAGAATTACCCAAAGCTATCACAAATGCGTGTTCAATAGTCATCTATGCCCCCCTCCCCCAAAAAAGTCCATTTTTCAAGCTGCCTATTCATTCGAATAGGTTCTGTCTGTAGGAACTAAACATCAGTTGTTCACTACGCGATTAACTTAATCTCTGTCGAGTGAGTCCTTGAATACTGAAAGGCAGAAATACTCTTTGGGTGTTTATGTGGGTTAACTTTCCCACACACTGGTACCCCCTTGCCTTCCTTTCGTGCTGTCTTCACACACTTTGGGAGTTTGTCAAAGACAGTTTCTTGGAGGTTTTGAAGGTGCTTTTTGCCGTGTATTAGTTAACATCCCCCTGAGAAGTTTGAGCAGGCACAGCATTTTTTTGTCAAAACCGTAGTTAAAGAAAACCACACCTCCAATCCTGTTGGGAACAATACTCGATGCACTCAGGGCAGTGTGGCCTAGGGGTCCCTGCTTAAGAGCCCGCTGCCTGTTTTGTTTCCTGTTAGGAATAGCTTAACTTGCATTCTTGAGCGAACGCAGCAGGGTTCAAGATCTGTTGTTCTACCCCTGCTGTGATATTCTGTGCTGCTGAACTTGTGTGAGGACTCAGGAGCGCATAAATTAGCTTCTTAAAAGGAAGTCAATTTTTAGTTTTTCTTTCAGGATGGAACTGTCTTATTAATTTCCACCCCAAAGTACAAATGGGATCCTGAATCCACGTCTTTGTTTCCTTGTTTGTATTATCTAGAGGAATAACTGGAAGCATTCATTTATCTAAAGTTTTCTCTTTTTACTTTTTTCCCATTCATATTCTCTCTCTCTCTCTCTCTCTCTCTCTCTCTCTCTCTCTCTCTTTTTCTCTCTCCCCTTGCCTTGTTCTTTAGGTACAAACTTTTACAAGCAAAATTTGGCCTTCTCTTATCTCAGTGTAATCAAATTTTAGCAATTGTGAGGCATTATTTATCATTCTTTGCCTCATTTAACTTCTATGCTTTGAAATGTTGAATTAACCATCATTGAAAATAGAAAATTGAAAGTTTGCAAAGCTGCTGTTTTCATAGAACTGTAGGTCTAGTGATTTTAATGTTTTATTACAGTTACGGAACCAGCTAAATTGATGTAAATGAAGTGCAAAACTGAGGTGATAACTATTTACATTTGGTTCTGGTTTATGACTCATTTGTTTTCTAACCTTTACTTGTTTTGTATCTAAACTATTATATCTTGTTTTGAGAGCCCTGTTTTCCTCCTTATCATATACTGTTTTATAGGAACATATACAGGCACGTTTCACATGCATTGCAAGCCGGGACTGTTAAGCTTGGCTACTCAGAGTCTGAAAGGGGATAGCAGCGTGGTAGGCTACAGCTTAACTTAGTAGATCTGTCCTGTGAATAAGGCTTGGGGGTAGAAACCAGAGCAAGTCTCATCGCTTCATCTGGTCCCGTGGCCAGTGTGATGGACTCCGTGGAAATCGGAGTCCAGAGTATGCTCAGCCATAATGACGGCCACAGAACCAAGTATCTTGTTCTCGGTTGTGGTTCTGCATGAGTGTATCTGTGATAGCCCAGACCGGCTGCTCTGCTCTTGAGGAAGGAGGTGAACTTTGCAGATTTCATACCCATGTGAGTCTTGGCCGCATTGCCTTGCCTAACTCTGTGCCTGAGACAATAAATAAATGGATGCAAGACTCCCTGGTTCACAGTGCATGGCTTCCCGATGGGGTGGTGGTCCGGCCGCAACCCTGGGGATCAGTCAGGAACCAGGAGCTGTGCGTAGAGGAAGGGCACTGTTTGTCTTTCCTATTTGAAAGAAATAATTTGTTAATTTTAAACAACCTCATAATATGTGTCTACTTGTATATCTTTTAAAATATTCAACTTTTACCCTATTTTTATATATATTTGATCTTGTGTAACATTTATATACTATTTTGCAATGAGGAAAAGAGCAAGGAAATAACAGGGATTCAATTTCATCATGAAAAAAATAAAAGTTTTTCTTTAGGTTTTCCACTGTAAAGAATGAAAATTGATTTAAAAAAAATCTTCAAGAAAACCTTGCTAGTACATAATCAAGAACATTCTCACTTGCATGCTTTGACCCAATAATTCCCTTCAGAGAAGTTACCCTGAATTGGTCAGTGACTTGAAATTTTACTTTTAGTAAGGAAAAGAAGAGCCCAAATACCCAGAAATAGGCAAGTGATTGCAAAAGTTACCGAAGTTCCCCAATATAGAATATTAGGAAGCAATTACAAAATTATGAGCCTAAAGGAGCTTGAATAATGTAAGAAAATAAAGTAGTTTAAAAATCAGAATTTAATATTTTATGTACTATATGCTATGTGTGTGTGTAAACATACAAACAGGTACACAGACAATATTGGAAAGAAATGTATAGACCTGTTTAATAGTAGATACTCTCTACTGGTAAGAGAACAAGTATTTATTTATTTTGTTTACTTCTTAATACATTTCTGTATTTTTCATATCCTGTACAATGCACATGTATTATTTTTATAATTATATTTATAATAATGAACTAAACATTACTCATAAATATATTAGACAGGATAGACTAATTGCGGAGCCAAGTTCTCCCCAGAACCAAATGAAGAAGTGGGAAACCCAAACTCAGTTGCAAAAACACACACAGTGGCTCTTGGCTCTAATCATAAAGATACGGTGTATAAATGATAATGGGTTGTCTTGCCTGAGACAAATTTTCAAAGTACGTTTATTTATAAAAAGCCTTTATTTCTTGCCAGAAATAAATGCCAGAGGTAATTTTTGGTCTTTAGTCAAAGGCCTTGACCACGTCAGATGCTTAGAGAAACATCAAGTCAAGTCAGAAATCCATGGAACAGCAGGTGCTTAAACTCTAGGGTTACTAACCCAACCACACCTCGCTGGAGGGCTGGCTGAAGGAAAGGCAGTCTTGCTTGGGCTTAAAAAATGAGAAAAAGGGAGCTGGTGAGAATGTATTTGCCCAAGTTGCTATCTGGGGAGTGCCGTTACTGCACGGTCTAGCGCTCTGTGCTGTGCTCACGTGACAGAACAAAGCGACTCCACTCTCATGGCAGAGCTAGGAGAGCCCAGTGGTCTGAGGCCAACTTCAGGGTCAACTGGAGGCGGATGTGTGGCCCAGCCCTGCCAGCTTTCCCTGTAACTTTGGGCCCAGGATGCTATCACACCCGATTTCCTCATTTTCCATGCGGGGTAAAAACAGCCCCTTTACAGGACTCTCCTGGGAAGAACATGAGCAGTGCTGGCCAGGGCCCATGCCCACGGAGTGTTCAGCTAGAGGTAGCATTGGCTGCAGCAGAAGCAGTAATGCTAAAAGCCTTATACTTTGCTCAGTAGAAACCAATTTGATAAAGAGAAAGCAGGAATGGTTTGAAAACACTGGCATAATCTGTCATTCTTTTAAAAATAAAAGGACTAGATATTCGTAAAGACAAAAACCAAGAATTGATTTAAAAATCCCTACTATTTCAATGCTTGTTAGTCCAAGGCTTAGTTTTTAGTGACCTAGGAATTCAAAGTGTTCTTTCAAATATTCTCATTTGTTTAAGATATGTGAAGGTTTTCTGCTATTAATTTAAATCAAACACAAGCAAAATATATGATTCTCTTGAGGTGTTAAAACAATACAAACTCATAACATTGCTAAGATGAAACTGCCTTTTCTTTTGAAAGTCAAAGAAATATCTGAATAAAATCTATGCAGTTTAAAAATTGTTTTCATTACAATTGTTCTTACACCTTAATCTATCTATCATCTATCTATCTATCTATCTATCTATCTATCTATCTATCTATATTTATACATCCTTCTTCCTTTTATAAGGGAAGAAAGGTGGAGGATTGAGAGAAGTTATTTCAAAAAAGTCCAAATGATGTGTATGACATTAAATGCCAGCATTTTAAGCCTGGGGGAAGTCTTGAAGAAGACAGCACAGGACGCCCAATATTTTGATTTCCTTGCTTCTAGATGAAATTCCATAGGTCATTCTTATTGACCTAAAGGTTACCTTGACCTCAGACTTCAGCTGCTGTATTCATCACTAGATATGTTTCCAGGAAAAGCAGTATATGCATCTACATTTCACTGGTCAGCCTTGGAAGGGAGCATTATTTGAAGGACGACCGCATGGAATACCTTAATGAGTAAAGAATTATGCAGCTCAAGATGTGATTCTGAGTCAAAAATGAATTTTTTTTTCTGATTTTATGATTATATTTCCATTAGTTCAGGAGAGAGAGGAAGAAAGAGACAACACACAATGAAGAACAACATTCCAACACAGGGCTAATCAGAATCAATACAATTCAACAACTAATTTGAAAATCAAATCTATGTCAAAATATAAATCTAAGTCAAGTCTATATCAAATCAATTTCAAATCACCACTAGTGATTTTTCATCTGGATTTATAGGTCCCCACAGTAGGGGGTTATTTGTTTATTTATTCATTCATTCATTCATTTATGTATTTGCTTTGTGGCAATTGGAGGAGGTAAACACCATGAGCCACTCAAGAGAAAACAAGACACATACTGTGCACTCAGGCATAGCCTTTCCTTTCTTTTTTTTTTTTTTGGTATAAATTTTTGTTTATAAACAATTTTAATTTTCATCTGCAAAATTTGTCTACCTTCATTGTTTCTGCACATTAAAATTGGGAAATTGATCATTTTAATGAAGCAAGTGCCTTTTCAGTTTTCCTTACTAAACTTATTCACATATTTTTTGGTCTGATTCAATGCCTGATCCTTTTTCCAGTCACAGTATTTGCTGGTCAGACCCCCAATTAATGGATATATATTCATTACAAACCCAACTGTAGCGCAATTCCACGAGGACTGGAGGGATGGCTCTGGGTGAGCTTCCAGACAGCTCATGCCAAAGGATTCAACTGAAATGACCCTCTGGGGTAAATTGGAGCAGTTGAGCAATCGTGCATAGCAGCACTAGTAAGAAGTTCAAAAACAGAAAGTTAGATGTTTATCCCTTCAGATTAACTAGAAGGATTTTGAAAAAAAATAACCTAGTTTCAAGGGGTAGAAAAATGTCAGGCAAGGGACTGATGCCATAGTATGGATTTTCTTTTTCCAGAAATGACTCATTAAATTGAACCACTTGCTGAATCATGGGCCCTGTGTGTTTGGATTGAACCCATCCAAGTTTGCCCAGTCCTGGGGCACATTAGATCAGTTGGAGTCTAGGTGCTTCTGAAACTTCCGTCCCTTCTTCCTTGACCCTCTTCCTTCCCAACAATTTCCTTCCCAACCTGCTTTAATATTGGCGATTACAATTACTACCACCCAAACTGCTTTCTAAAGCATATTGTTAAAGTACTAAAGCCATGATGCTCTATCATGGAATAAAGGAGAAATATTTTTCTATATCATTTAGGTAATACAAATGGAGACATAGGTGAGGTTACAACTGGGTGGAGCAGTAGGTGGATTTCAAAGAAGCTAGTGAACTTCTCTCCCCAAGACTAGAATGTCCCTTAAGATATTAATTGCACTTGGTGGATGTGCCAGACACTATAATAGGGTGTTTTATACCTATAATTCTACTTAATCCTCTCAAGAACTCTGGGCCATATTCCTAGTTTAGGGATGATTTGTTTGGTTGCCTTTTCCCACCACACTCTAAGGTCCTTGAGGCAAAAGCATGACATTTGCCATATCCCCAAAATGGGGAGCTAAGGGCAGTGTGGTTAGGATGGGGACTCTGGCATCAGGTGGGCCAAGACTCAAATCCTTTCCCTGCTACCTTTTGTGACGAGGAGCAAAGTACTCTGCCCTTTATCTTCAGTTTCTTCACCAGTAAGATGCACATGGACACTGCGCAAGGTCTGTGTCAGGGTTAATTACAGTTCTATAAATATAAAACATTTAAGCAATGTCTGGTTGTAGCAAGCCGCATTTGGAAATAGAGATGGATGGATGGATGGCAGGCAGGATGGATGAATGCAAAGATGGATTGATGAAAATGACTCCAGTTTGAAAAATCTGCTCTGGAATATTAATACAGGTCTATTTACTTAAGAAGATCATTTCTCCTTTCTGTGCCACTCTCCATGGAAGTCTCAGCATCCAACTAAACTATTTTTTTTTTAAAGTCCTTTTCCTTTACCTGTGTGACCTCAGTGGATACCATGAACCTTCTGCCCTATCAGTAGCAGCAGCGCGAGGGCAGCAGAACCTACACCTGGAGTGAACAGAGGCCGCGCTCCATGAAAGTGACAGCACTCGCCTCAGAGTGTTGTCCGAATTCTGGCACGAATTTTCTGTGTCCCTTTTTCCTCCGTGGGCCTCATTTATGAAATAAATAAAAGGATGGGATTGGAATAAGTTCATTCCAAGATTATTTGCTGAGTGCGTTTTCTGTACCAACTCCATGCTGAGGGCTGTGGGTAAGAAGAGGAAGCATTCCCAGCCCTGTCCCCGGAGGTCACATGCTCTACAGAACTCCCAGCTTTTCTTCCAGCCACAGTGTTCGGTGACTTTGCTGTATTAACAGTTTGCACAGATTTGGTCCTAGATGGTATCTTAGATTGTAGAGTAAATACGATTATCTTTGTAGTGAAGTTTGAGAACATCTGGTTCCCATTTCCACTTCATTAGGGAAGGTTTTACGGAGGAAGCGGCATTTCAGGGGGTCTTTAAACAAGGGGAAGGCTTTGTCTCAGGGCCCTGAAGCTCCGACAGTTGGCTGAGTTTTCAGTCATCTATTTGAGAGGTGGCTAAACCACGTTTGTGAAAATATAACTGTTGGGCCACAATGGGGTTGGGGGGTCAGTTATATGTCATAGCTCATCGTGAATACTGGCTACGACCTAATGCCCCAGGATAATTATCATCTTCATTATTTCAGGGAATTCTTGAAATAAGCATATTCAACCCTAATAAACAAACTGGTTCCCTAAGACAACTTTGAGATACGTTAGTCCGCAATAATCTCCTGCCCGTGGCTTTACTTACATGCATCCCTGGTCAAAGACAGCATCGTCCTGTGTCTAGATGTTTACTTATAAAACATATTCCCCTGCTTAACGAATCACATCTTAGAAACACTGGGGTAAAAGTAAACAATGTAAACGTTTTCCCAAACAATCGCGACTTTATTAGAAGAAAGCTATTTTAAGATGCTCATACAGATGTTCCAACATTATCCAGCGTTGTCATCCCCAACATTGTCTTCAGGTTGTTAAAGAGGGAAAGAGAGAAAAAACTCAACAATTCAGTTCATACAAGATGCAGTTAAAGTTCAAAGAGGGAAATCTGTTTACTTTTATGTTTTTGACAACTTAAAATGTAGGGAATCTTATAACAACGCAGGCGCTCCAAATCTCAGGTGCAAGTAATAGAGATTCAGTGAGAAGAGAAAATGCCTTCGCTGAAAGCAAGGAGGCGCGTACACACCACCCTCCAGAACTGAGCACCTACCCTCTCCCGCGGCGATCACATGCAGAGCAAGGGCAATGTCACTTGGAGGTTTATTTATTCTTATTTTCATTCTCATGCTCCACTGATACTTTGTTCATGCCTTATATTCCTTAGGATTCAGGCATCTTGCTACGATATTGAAAAAGTCCAGTGTAAAAGGAGACTCTAAATAATGGTTGTTGTTAGTAATTTGTCTAGATTTTAAAAGAGAAACAGTGCATCTGAGCAGCATTATAAAAGACAGACAATTAATATTGCTTACATTGAAAGAACCAGCTCTTCAATTAAAAATAATAACTCTTGCTGTTGCTAAACCTCTCACTATAAAGAACATCCAAAATACAGATAAGCATATGTGATATGTTTAACCAAGAATGTAAAACCTTATTCTGATAGCATTTTCATGTGAAAGAGTTACAATTGTTTGTTTAAAGGACTATTTTGATCTTTATGCAAAAAGAGATTTAAAAAAAAAGAATTATCATCATTATTATTTATTTTTAGGCATTAATATTCATTGCTAACATGCTGTTGAATGGTTTTATTTATAAAATGCTTTCTGTAGATGAGAATTTATGGGGATTTTCTTGTTATTAATAGCTCCGATCATACAGAAGAGAGAGAAATATAAAACGCTTAGAGAGAGACACAATTCAGAAATCCGTTGGTCTTGTCATAGAAGGAAACTATTCCTTCTTTCCATTCTCATTTCAAAATGGTTTCTTTGGCTGTTGAGTAGATTCATTGTTACATGTGCATACGTGTGTAAAGCTGCTCATTTAAAACTGACCGCTGTTGAAACAGCCAGCAAATTTCATGATTTTCATTACAGCTGTGGAAATCTGAGTGAGAGTAAAATTCACAGAGTTGGACAATGTTAACGTTAGCTAAGCAACGACGTCGGCGATCCTGTGCTGCCTTTACACGCGTAGGAAGTGCCCCTAGGATTGAGTTTCCAGGTTTCAGCGGCTTCACCTGCCTTCTTCCTCAGGGCAGTGTCTGCGTCTCCGCCAGGGTGTGTCTCCGCAGAAAAGGTCCTTCTGCTTATAGCCAGCACAGACAGTTAAGACCAGGCATCGAGGATAGTTCTTTCTAGATTTTTTTTTTTCTGATATCTCTTTTCAGTATTGAGGATAAAGGCTGTCGTGATGAAGGGTAGGGTGGGAGGTTTGGGAGAGGGGAAGTAGGCAGGCCTTGAAAGGGTAGGGACAGAGGACATTTTGGGTCTGGGAATAGGAAGGAAGGCCCAGGGGTCTTGTGTGGTGTATGTGTGTGGAAAGGGTCTGTACATGCCACATATTCTGTTCATGTCTCCTTTTCCAGATCTCCGTGTCCTGCTTTTCTCCCTGATGCTCCCACCAACTAATCCAGAGTGTTATTCCCATGACTTTCTACTATCGGCTCCCCACTTACCACAGAGTGGGAAAACTGGAGAACACGGGTGCCATCCATTTCCATCCTGTCCCCATCGTCCCTCTGCATGCAATTCAGAGACTGGCCCTTGGGGATTCCCAGGTCATTGGTAAACTTAAGTTCGTGGAGAGAATGCCAAGGAGTTGGCTTCCCTTTCATTCAAGCTGCATTTGAGAAAGTGCAAAAAACAAACAAACAAACAAAAAAACTCCCCCTTCCAGCAGTCCCCTGTCACAGTCTCAGGTCCTGCTTACCTGGAAGAATCAAAGTGTTTCATCTGCTATTTAAAGATGTACCTAGCTGTGTTTTCCCATTTCATAGTACTATTATTTTCCTATCAAGGCAAAGGTTGTTGACAGAACTAAGAGTAGATACATCCTATCTTTGCTTCCGCTGGAGGGGAACTAAGTGACATTGGCTGCCATTTAAATACATTTTTATTGGTAAGGCCATGCCCTGAAAATGGCTTATCTCCCAGGACCTCGTGCCTGCAGTTCACCCTGATTGCCACTAGACAGTGGCAGTGTCTTTTCATGAAGTGCAAATTGGGTTCATCTCAGGTGTTAGAAGGGAGGCACAGCAGAAACACAGCTGTGTACTCCCAAATGATATGTATACATATATAAAATACTTATATATTATATTACACATTTATATGATGTACTCTATTAAAATAGTCAATACACTGATCAATTTTAATAAGAAAAGAAAAACATACAAACAAAAGGAGGAAAGTATAGAAGAAATATGACAGTCGAGGAGAGTTACTGAGTTGGCCTTTATTCTTGGCTCAGACCCAGTCTCCTTCTGAGCTGAGTTACCCGTTGGTGCACAACCTAGTCTTTGAGCCCACGCCTCCAGGGCAAAGCAGATCTGGCAGAAGGCTCTGCTGAAAACCACCTGGCAGCCCTCAAATGAGCTGCCAGGCATGCTGCCCTTAACTCGCCCAAGTGCCTTCTCAGAGCCTGGCATCCAGCTCGCCTCCTTTCTCAGGGGCTTGGCACTTGCTCTCAGGAGCCTCCAGCTGCAGGACAAACAGAGGGCCCTGCCACTGGCCCTGGCAAGATTCCTCCGAATGGAGATGTAAAAAAGGCATCTTAACAGATGTCCGCAACTGGCCCCGATCGAAAGGGCCTGCTGGGGTACTCGCAGCGCCTGCAGCCCATCTCCCTTTCTGTCCTCTTTCCCTTCTGTTCTTGCACTTCTGTCCTGGCACAGCCCAAAACAGACTGATTCTGCGACTTCTCACTCAGGCCCTCTTTTCAAAGCAGGCAAATGTCTATTTATTATGATGGCTTTACACAAAATCCTAATGACAATAGTTTCGTAGGCCATCATAAATATTCATTATTTCTCCAAATTACTGTCTCTTGTCATTCAGTATTTAGGTCCTTTGAGGGTACCTACGTTTCCTCCCTTGTGGGAAGGATACACCAGCACTCATCTCAGGAATGTTGGGGACATTTTCCCTTTGGTCTTTCTGGCCTCAGAAATGTCTCCTCTGTGTGGGGGGTACATGGCACTTGGGACCACCTCCATGGGTGTCTAAAGCTGCCTAGGTAGTTTATGGCCAATATTGGCACTTGCACAGGTCAGGACTCTTCTGTTACAAGAATCGCAAATCCAATTCATTCTCATTTGTGGGGAAGGTAATGAACTTACTGCTTCAAGTAACCCATAATGGGAAAAAGCATGGGCAGAGCTGGCCTTAGGAACGAAAGCATCTAGGGACTGGGACCTTCTCCCTTCCTCTTTTTAACTCTCACTCTCTGCCCCTCCTTTTCCTTTTCCCCCATCTCACACACACACACACACACACACACACACACACACACACACACACTCATCTCTCCTCCTCTCTGTGGAACGACTTTATTTTCTCAGTCACTGCGCTGTGGGGAAGAGGATGTGCCTGCATTGTGTCAGGCTCATACTCTTCCAACTGTCCGCAAAGGAGAATAGAGAGTTTTTCCTATAAGTCCAGGTAGGAAAAAAGAAAAAAAACCCAGGTAGGCTACCTTGAATCATGTGTCTCATAATAAACCAGTCAGCGTGGCCTGGGGAGAATGTGTGCCTGTGTGTGCATATGTGTATGTAGCGCTCTGATTGGCTCAGATGTTTAATGCCCAACCATGTGGGGCAGTTTAGTTGCCAAGAGAACCTTGTGGGTAGAAGGGGTGAAGAGGGTTTCCCTAAAGGAATGGGGTAATATTTACAAAAGAGAGAAAGGAAGGCGCTGGGTGATTTTTAATATTATCTCCTCGCATTGTTTCATTCGCAAATATTAAGTGTAAAACAATGAGACGAAACTGCAGTGCAGCAGGGAACTGAATCCTGTCAATAAACTGGCTTTCAGGAAGCTTTCTGAATTTGCCACATGACCCCTGGCAAACATCAGTAAATGTCAGAAGACATTTTTACTTTAGCCCAGGCTGGTTCTTAAGAAGCTTGCCGCCCTGCTCACGCAGTGACAGCCTGCGTGCCTGCCCTAGCCTGCCCCTCTCCCCCCACCTCATTCGCCCTTGTCTCCTCTGGGGAACTTGGAGCTCCCTGAGGATAAGACCTACGTGTCATTCCTAGCTGACTTCCAGCACATGGCGTGAAAGTTGGCACAGAGCTGATGCTCGGGGGTTGTTTATCAAGGGAATCAATGGATAATAGTAACTGGGCTGGCAGCAGAACTGATGGACCACAACTGTGGTGCTGTTATCTTATCGGGGCCACATCTGAGAGCCGCCTGCATTGCCGACTGCTGTCGTCCGTGGAAAACAAATCAAGCATTAGAAACACAGGTCTGGCATAGCTGCCTGTGCCTCGCACTTGAATTCAAATGCATATTCATATGAGCCCACATGCATGATTAACTTGGGAAGCTAACAGGAAGCAGTCAATCTGTTGAGCAAGTTTGTGTTTTATAAACCAGGTGTTCGGTATTATTATTCATCATTTCCTTTGATACCAGAATGGTCCCATTATGTAGCATAGGAAATGAAGGATATGGAATAATATACACATATTATACAACAGAGCACCACAACTAGGCGTTTCAGAGGCCTGTTCAAAGCCTGGGCAAGTGTAATTGAATGGCAGTTCATTTTAGGATTCCCACTTGGACTTGAGTTAATGGGATTTTGCCGAGATGGACCATGGTGACCCGCCCCCTCCCATTCCTACCCTTTGGAAAATGAATGTTGACTCTACGTCTGCGTTTTTCTTGGAAGCCACACATATGAATCATAAGCAGCTCTTGCCTCAGCAGCTGCTACAGGTTAAGGGGCCAGAGAAAAGCAGGGACCCCCTAGTGTTCGGGGACAGAGCGTGTCTGGCTGTGGTTGGCTGCGTAACTTCTGCTTGGTGGTCTGGAAGAAAACTTTTGCCACTGGCTGCTATTTCCTATGGCAGGAGTACTGAATGCCTTTCGATCATAAAATACTTACAGTGCAAATTAAGTTTCAAATTGATGTTCCTTTTCCATGAAATGTTTAAGATTCACAAAACCCAGACCTGTGGAGACGGGGAAAAAAGGAGCTATTGGGGGCCAAAGAGCATCTTCATGTCGTGCAAATGATATGTCCAGGGTCCTGCCAGCCCTCGTGATCACACTGATGAGCTTATATACCAGGAAGGCACAGGTTAGGGTTCTGGCCAAGTCAGCCCAGCCTGGGCCAGGGCTGCCCCTAGGAGAGTGGGTGAGCTCATAGCAGAGTGGCTAGACTGAGCTCACCGCATTTTCTCTGTTTACCTGAGGCTGGTTACAAATGAGTGGTTTCAGTACAAATGCAATATTATGAGGATTTTTTTTTTAAGGTAATGATGATGCAGTAATTACATTTGGAATTAGTCCCTGAGTGGAGTTGACACTACATCCTAGCTTAATATTTAGAAGGCGGTTTCTCATCATCTTGTATTTGTACCAGAACAATGACCAGTGATTTATAATTGATTTTTACTGGTTGCAGGGTGGGGGAGTGGAGGGAAGCTTCATTTCTCATTCTTGCTGATGGTATATTTTGATTTCATTCATGATATATGTTGGCATTGCTTGAAATTTTGATTCGAGTTGCCAAGTGGAAGTTGCCCAGGGTTATGGATCAGCTCAAATAAGTTTTCTTTATAGCATAAAGGATTACTTAAGGAGTTGGAATATGGGAAGATTTTTGATTCTGAGAGAGATTTACTGTGGGTTGGTTCTGCCTTTGA
Source organism: Mormoops blainvillei (assembly GCA_004026545.1). Classification (NCBI taxonomy): domain Eukaryota; kingdom Metazoa; phylum Chordata; class Mammalia; order Chiroptera; family Mormoopidae; genus Mormoops; species Mormoops blainvillei. The sequence goes on from PVJD01002303.1 coordinate 183,070, forward strand.
AAACAACCTTACATGTCCTCAATGGCAACCACGTTATACTTGAAGTACTTTCAGCAAGTTGTTGGAACCTTGTTTTTACAAACTGTGTGACTCGGTGCCTGGCCATAATAACTGTCAACAATAGCTCATAGTTAATTTCATTTAGTTATTAATATTAGGGCAAAGTTTTGTTTACTTATTCTAACACTCAAATTAGGCTTCCTCAAATAATAGATTACGTGAGTACCATGTGTACTAGTAAGGATTCTCAAGAGCAACAGAACCTTAGAAGATTATCTATCTATCTATCTATCTATCTATCTATCTATCTATCTATCTATTTTTTTCTTTATGTATTGAGAAAGAGAGGGAGAGGGGGAGAGAGAGGGAAATTTCTTTTAAGGAATTGCCTCACACAATTGTGGGGCTGACATTTAAGTCTGCAGGGTAGGTTGTCAGTTTGGAAATCCAGGAAGAGCTTGTGTTGCCGCCTTGAGTCTGAAGGCAGTCTGGGAGCAGAATTTCTTCTTCCTTGAGAGATCTGTCTTTTCTCTTAGACTTGGAACTGATGGAGTAAGACATACCCACATTATGGAGGGTAACATGCCTTATCAAAGTCCACCGATTTAAATGTTAATCACATCTAAAAAATTGTTCACAGCAGCATTTAGGCTGGTGGTTGATCAAACAGCTCGGCGCTATGGACTAGCCAAGTTGACACATAAAATTAACCATCACACCATGAATCTCTAGTCCTTGAGGGACCATGAGATTTTTTGTCTCATCTTGCTTATTATGGGGGAAATATAGGCCCATCTTGATATGGATGTAAAACTGATAAAAACATGGACCTTCTATTCCCGTTAAGAGTGTTTCCCAACTATTCAAGTTTCTCTTTAGTTATCATGATTGTTGATGATGGAGAGGATTGCTCTATAACAGTTCTTCTCAAATATTAATATGCATACTAATTATTCAAATAAAGGTTCAGATTCAGAGGACCTGGAATAGGGTTTGGCCATTTCTAATGCACTCAGGCACTGCTATGCTGTGTACCACATTTTGAGTAGTGGGGCCCCATAGCTTGAAAAATCTATGATGAACAGGACTGGTAGAAGATGGACTGAGTTTAATGCCCTTTTCTCAAGAGGACAGCCAATCTATGGGGACCTCAGTCCATGGAAGCCTCTAGATTTTAGGATATTCTCTTTATAAATGCCTGTTGCCAAGACTGGGGAAGCCATACCTGATTTTCCTATGGAATTAAAGCTATGGAGAGGCGCCCAAACACCGGAAAGTTCTCTAGACTGAAGATGATGGAGTCTCCTTGTTGAATTGCTTCCCTTGAGGCTTGAATGGGCCGTGAAACCAGCAAGTGTCCTTCTCCCACCAGACTTGCCGTGGCAATTTTGGTTCCCATCAGTAGTGCCTTGATCTCAATTCGAACTCTGCTACTTATTAGCCAGGCGGCCTAGAAGGCGGGGAAAAGCACTGGCATCCTTTGAGCACCTCCATATGCCAGGTACCTTCCTGGGCTGTTTTACATTTTATCTTTGTGGCAACAATAGTGGGGAATAATTTGTACTATTTTATCAGAGGACATGGAGCCTTAGCTAATGCAGTTAATAAAGAGTCAAGCTGAGAATTAGAACCAGGTCTGTCTTGGACAAAAGCCTATTGTGGTCCAGGACTCTGTTTCCCCATTCATTACAGGGGCAGAGTAGGGATTCCCGCCTGTTTCCCAACACTATGTGAGAAGCAGATGTGCTGGTGGGTCTCAGTGCATTCGTCAAAGGGTTACGGAGTGAGTTATGTGCCACATTTCAAGGGTTGTTCTTTCAGGAGAAATATTTAGCTTCTTAGCGGTAATTTTAGGGATCAAATGATCAAGTTAGTTTTTATTTTTGTTTGTTTATTTTTCATCTGGGACTGGCATGCAAAGATCTGTAGAGATCCAAAAAGGTCTTGACTCAACGACATTGGGGAGAATAAATGTTTCCAGATTCCATTGCTTTCATCAGGGGCAACTATAAAACCCCTTACACTCATGCTTCCTGATTCTCAATTTCCAGAATACAGAGAAGCATTAATGTTGCACATATTGAACATAAATATCTGCAAAGTAAAATTGTAAAAGCAATCTCTGTTAATAAAATAAAATGAATCACTAAGACCCAACAAGGCTCTATTGAACCAAAATGGCTGAGTGCAATGAACAGATCAGCTGGAGCAACTGACTTTGTTCCCCAACCAGGGGCTGGGGCCCTCACCTACAAATCAGGGATGTCGCACTTCGCCCCTGGCTAGAGGCTTGAGTGGGCACTGGCCCATACCCTTCCACCCCTGCTCAGCAAAGAAGGAGACTGCCACGGGGGGGTGGCCTCCTACCCTGTGGTTTCTAGATCATTCTCAGGTAACTGGCTTTTCTCTCTCCATCCAGCTCGCCGACGATCAGGGCCTTGTCCTGATGACCACAGTCGCCATGCCTGTGTTTAGTAAGCAGAACGAAACTGTGAGTATAGTGGCTCTGCTTCCTGCTTGATGCCAGGAGAGTTGTTTTCTGAGACCTCTTCTGACTCAAGCACTGGCAACCTTTATTTATCTATTTGTTTGGAGGGCAGAGGGTACATAATTTTCCCTCACATGCACTCCCGCTGTTAGAATCATGAATGCAAGCACAGATGGGAGGGATTTGAGCAGGCCTCATTTTACAGTGTGCAGCACTTTTCTGAAATGTAAGTGTTAAATGACCAGAGGAAGGCAACCCCAGAGAGAATCCTTGGTTATAGTGGGTGACCAGTCTCCAATTTATAGTTGCCGGCCTTGTATTAGGTTCCTACAGTTGTGGTAACAAAGTGTGGTAACAAACAGGGTGACTTAAAACAAAGAAATTTATTCTTATAATTTAGGGGGCTACAAGTCCAAAATCAAGGTGTCAGCAGGGTCATGCTTTCTCTGAAGGCTCTAAGGAACCCTTGCCCGGCCCCAGACTTCCCTTGGTGTGTGGCACCATAACTCTAGCCTTGGCCTCAGTCTTCACGTGGCCTTCTGGTCTCATATCTCTCTCTGTCCTCTTCTCTTCTTAGAAGGACACCAGGCATTGGATATAAGCCCTGTCCTAAATCCAGGATGATTTCACCTCGAGATCCTTAACTAATTACAGCTGCTAAGGCCCAATTTCCAAATAGGGTCACATTCTCAGGTTCTGGGTGGACTGGAATTTGGGGAAACAATGGACAGTAGCAACTTGTATCTTTTTCCAGAAGACATTTCTGACGCTGGAAAGTTTCAGCACATCACATTGACCTTGGAAGCTGGGACCTCGAAGGCCTATTCCTTTACCTTAGTTCTTGGTGCCAACTGGCTGCTAACAATCTTAGGGTTATTTCTTCTTTCTCTGGCTATTTAGTCTCTCTCTCCTGGGCACCAGATGGCAGTGTAAATTGAGAAAGCAGTTAACACGCTATAAGTCTTTCCCGTAGAAAGCTTCCATAAGAGAACCTGATTAATGATCACAGTCCTTAGCTGCTGAAACTTTAGTGCTTCTGCACATCAATTCTTCATTTTCATGAGAGATAAGAGAATTAGGGTGTCTTGGTAAGAATGTGCGTTGCGAGTTGTAGCTGTTCATATTTGGCCTGAGCAGCTACCATGCCTACCTAGACATATTTTCAATGGGGGGTGGGGAATGGAAGAGGGTTCCTCTTAGACATCCGGGTCAATCCTCAATCTCTATCATTTTGGGAAGGCACCAGTTTGTGGCTTCTCACAAGGTTCTCGTTCTTCTACCAAGTTAACTTACTGTTATTGTTTAATGTTTGTTTTCAACAGAGATCAAAGGGCATTCTCCTAGGCGTGGTGGGCACCGATGTCCCAGTGAAGGAACTGCTGAAGACCATCCCCAAGTACAAGGTGATGCACCACTCACTTAACAACCAGGGGCCAAATGTTCAGGATAATTTCACAATCTGCTATAGTAACTATTAAAACATGAAGCAAAGAGGCCCTTCTCTCTTTCTGGAAGAGTCTTTGTTTCTTTGTTTGTTTCTTTCTTTCTTTCTTCTTTCTTTCTTTCAGTAGTGGGGGTAGAACAGTAACAGTCTGGGAGGATCTGAGTAGCTCTGTGCATGCCCACCCAGGTTTGTGCGGGCCCCTAGAAGCCTACACAAGTCTGTGGAGGTCTACACAGCTCTAACTTCTCTGCTGGTCTTCAAAGGCAGTCCCGACTCACCCCAGTTTGAGGACTCTCTGAAATCTGTTACTTCTTAATAGAAACCCAGTGAGGCACAGAGAGAAAATGATCACTGATTGTGTTGAAAGACTATTCCCTGTGCCTTAGAAGGTGATGGAGTATACATTAATATTCCTTTCCTAATGCTAAATTAAATTCCATGACCCCAAAGAATTGTGAGTTCTTTTTAACTCTGGATGTAATTGAGGGGGTGAAGTAAGTAATTTGGAACAAAGACAGAGCAGGCCTTGGTAGGCCGCTGCTTTGGGAGTTTAGAACAACATGAAGGGCATTGAAAGACTCGGCGCCCACGGAGAAGGAACACTAGATGGAAGGGACCCCGAAAGAGGCGTGGAAAGGCTAGCACCCAGCATTGTATGTGAGGTCGGCCCTGCATCAGGGAAAGAGGATCAAGTCACACTTTCTCCTTTTTGTGGTTCATGCTGTATTCATCACAGCAGTCTCTTCCCAACACTACTCCTTTGATTTATTGCGTTTTTTCTAAATAAACACTTGGAGACAGAGGGGCTCTCCTGAGCGCCGGTGCCACCCTTAGCCAGACCTACTCCAGTTTCCATAAGAATAAGCATCCTGACTTCCACATGACCCCCCCCCCAGTGGTCTACAGATTGGTACCTGCCCTGTCTGGGGCAGGTGGCACAACACAAGAAGCTATCTGAAGCTGACGAACTGCACTGCCTCTTGGGCTGGTAGCGGAGAGGTGATAAATTGCTATGAAGATGGTGTGGTGGCAGTAGCCATTTTGGAGTCCATGGGGACAACATTCATTAGTATTTATGTTCCCTGGCTGCTTGAGGTATGCTGCCGTGGCTAATGAAGCACTTCAGTGAGCTCAGAGCAATGGACACACCAGGACCCACCAGTCTAACACGTTGCCTTGGCTTTATGCTGCCTGCACAGTTACTGGACAGGTCTTTTTACATTTAAATGGACTCAGTTTTTTTTTCTTTTAAATTATCTCCTCTAACCTCAGCCTGAACAATCACACACGAAATCATAAGTTGAGATGTGATCATTCTGTTTTTCTGATACACGCATTAGTCAGGGGAGTGACTTGGCTGGGTTCACCTTTTAAATAGATAGCCCAGATCCTTGAGCCCCACACAGAAAACCCTCAGCTGTTGCCTAGTTGGGACTCCTCAGAAAAGCAAATCAAAACGTGGTCCTCAAGCCACATCACAGCCGTACAGAACTGCCCAAGAGCTGTTTCAATGTGTGTGTGAGCAGGAGGGTGCGGAGCGGGGCAGAGAGCAGACTCCGCTCCTGGTCCTAGGAGGCGTTCAGGGAGCCGGTGCGGTTCCCCTGACTGCACGAGGGTTGAAGCCAGTCCCCTCTTCCCCCTGCCCCGCTCAGACTGGCTTGCCCGTCTTCATTTCGGGCTCACTCATGGATTGACAAGGTCTCCCTTTGCCCTCCTTTGGATGGAGATAAGATTTTTTAACCAGGAATATTAAATCGTTGGCTGGCTGGCTGGCAGGGCCCCTTCCTTACTACCTCCTTCCGTGCTGAGCCTGATTCACCACAGTCGGGAGGGACCCGTGGGCCTGCCTGGCCCTCAGCAGAGGGAGGACGGCACTTAGAGCTCTGGAGGCAGGCATGCGCAGGGCTCTGCCGCACTGCTGAGGAGCCTGGTGTGGGCAGGCCTCTCAAATCCTCTGCTGCCCAATGCTGATAACAGCAGAACCTGCTCGTAGGCTTGCACGAAGCATTGATTATTATCATGAACTGGGAGCAAAGGTAACACTCTGGTCAAAGGGACAGCTGTGACATGCAGCTTCCTGGTACCCACAGCCCTCTTCCACATGGGGTGCTACCTGCCTAGAGCTGTTGACACCTTTCCCAACTCAGATTCAGGCGCCTGTGGGGTTCACATCCACTGAACCTTTGCTAAGCTAGGATGCCCAAGGGAATGACTAGGCGACCACACTCTGGGATCCTTTGCCACCTTTAAAACGGGGTTTTCCAAGGATTTTGAAAGGCTTATGGTACAAGGTCATGTGTATCATGCAGGATTCTTAAGTTTGATGACATGCACAGGCCCACCTTTTGACAGAGTGTTGGGATAGGAGCAAGAGAATGGATCAGCCGGTCACCGGGCATCACAGCAAACACTTGTCCAAACAAGGCAGCTGAGAGGATGACTGCAGCCAAAATGATTGGGTCATGCCTCAGAGGGTTGGATGCAAAACGATCAGCGCACCATTTTGCAGGACGAGATAGTTTTCCTTGTGGTACAATATTAGCAGATGACATTGGCCGAGAGCTTGATGCCGTGCAAAGTGCATTACCCATGTCATGTTAGCAAACCCTCCTCAGGCAAAGTGCTGCGCTGCCATGTCGATTCTACTCATAAGGAGACTTGGGTTCCCAGGGCGTGTGTTCAGAGCTCAGGGCCACATAAGTCAGCAGTGGAGAGTTTGTACTGAGCCAGGTCTGTGTAACTCCTTCCCCACGTGCTGAGAAAGATCTAAGCCATTCATATGCCACTTAGTGACTTGTTGCCATGTTCATGTGCCATCTGTACCATTGTTTACTTAACACTTCACTTGTAAGTCAACTCAAAACTTTCTTCGCTGACCTCGATTTTAATAGGAAACACCATAGCACCACTTTAAAAGAAAAAAAGCAGTGTTATTTGCCAGTATAGAGGATAATTATTTAAAAAACCATAAAAACAAAATAATAGTATTAAATGAGTGCTTGGTAACCCAAGGTTCTGGACTTCAGGCCTGTTCTCTCTGTTTTTAAGGTAGTATTAAAGGCAAATGTTGAAGCAATACTAAATGGAAACTTTCTTTTTTGATATAATTGGAGAATGGAAGGAATTTGGACAGGACCGACTCTCACTAAGTGGTTCTGGCTAGCGAGTTTAGCACAGGGCCCACATGCCATCCAAGAGTATTTGGTCTACATTCCATTTTTTCTAAGAAAGCAAAACAATCCATGGGAACATGATGGAGGTCTGAGGGGTGAGGACCATGGGGATTTGTTTATCCTGCAGTGATGGGCACCCCTGCCTCCTGGGGTGGGCACCCCCAACCTCAGCTCTGGGCCTCAGCACGGTCACCACCATCCATAAGCCATGCACCCCCACCTGTCAACCCAGGCTTCTCAGAGACCCCAGAGGATTTGACATTTCCCAGCACTTCCTGTTGGGTCCATAGCGCCCGCATGTCTGTTCCCATATGCTAATATCATTTAGTTGATCAATCTAGAAACCATCTGAATAACAAAGAGGAAATGAACTCTAAGCTGTCCAGGTTCACAAAAGGTGGCCCCCTTAGCAAAAGAAGTCTCCTGTTTGGGTTTATTGAGATGATAAAGGCCCTCTTCCTACTGCCCCCCAGGGGCCCTGACGAGCAGCCTCATCCCTTAGGAAGGCTTGTACAGTCAAGGTTAGCAAATCCAGTTGATTCAAACCCACAGAAACAAGTGTTGGACACTGTGAAGCTCCCCGGAGACTGAAAGCACAAGGATGAAGGAGAGATTTCAGTTCCCTGAAGATCGTGGACTTTATTTTATTGGAGCCCCAAACCCAGATGGCCAGAATTTCTGGCTCACTGTTTAAGGAAGGGTATCCCTCCTCAAGAGGATGATTCCAAACAATCCTGAAGCCTCGTATTTCGTATGAGAAGATGTAGAAACCCAAGTGGAGGGCCGCTACTTGATATATGCCCAATAAATCAAAAAACATTAACGTAATATGAAACTGAAAACAATTACCCTGTGAGCCTCTTTCTCAAAGCTGTCTCTACCAGGGAAGGTGCTAAGCTTTTTATCACATTATCTGACTTACGAATAGGTAGGCATTGCCACTACTCTCATTTTACAGCTGAAGAAACTGGGACATGGAAAGGAAGCTGAAAGAGCTCGCCAAGTTTCACAGCTCGCCAGCCATGGTTTTAACCGCTTTTCATTACTCTAAAGCAATGATTTTCGGCCTCTCTCCCCTCATGGCACACGTGAACTAATTACTAAAATTCTGTGGCACACCAAAAAATGTATTTTTTGCAGATCTGACAGAATAAAATGGTTTAATTTTGATTATTCACACTGGACAGCTGTCGTTGTATTGGCCGTTGTCTTTTTTTTTTTTTTTAATTTGACGGTCTAAGGGAAAAGCGGCCAGTGCCCCTGACTAAATAGGCAGGTACTGCATGTTTGAAAAATTCTTGCGGCGCACTTGTTGAAAAATCGCTGCCCTAAAGCCATTAAGAACAATAAATGACAATAATAATAATCATAGTTTAAATAATAGTTAACATATTAACAATAATAGTTAAAATAAAATAAAACCATGAAACATTTATTGAACTTTTTACTGTGGGGTACGGTAAAAATGCTGTGCATGCGCTATTCCCATTGAATCCATATTATGGTCCCATGGAGTGGGTACAGCTCGGCCCCATTTTTAGTTGAGGAAACTTGAGGTAACTTTCTCAACATAACTCATTAGTCAAAGATGAATAAAACCAAGTGTAACCAGAGAACAGAGGAGGATCAGCTACAGAAAATTAACCAGCAGCCCCTGCCTGTTTTATGCTTTTCCCAAGGGTCAGGCTGTGAACCACAGACACAGGTATGACACACTTAAACCTAAGTCATTCCTCCTCCGGTTCCCACAGAACGCCTTGGGAAAAGGTGTGTCTGTCAGCCAGGGACGGCCATGGCAGAACAGGCCTCTCCTGCGGGAGAGGAGAGCTCGGGGAGCAGAGTGCGGATCACACCTTTCCATCCTGATTAACACCTTATAAAGATGAGTCAGCTCTTGGCTCTTGGGGTTTTCCCAGAAGATAGAATTCTTTCTTTTCCCTTAGCTTCATAGATTTTCCCACAAGCAATCAGACTTCCTGTAATTTTTATTAAGAATTCCAGACACCCCAGCAATAATTTCCAGACACCACAGCCTCTGTTAAGGTAACAAGCCATTTTATAATTGGGTTCACTTCATTAGCCCAAAGCCCCCTGCACTTGGAAGGGAAGCGCCTCCTTCCCGGCTGTTGGACCACGAGGCCCCAGGCCTCCAGGAGAGCGTGCTTCAGGACGAAGGCCCCTTTGGCAGCCCCAAGTGCTGGAACGCCTGTGTCCGATCTGTTCTCTATTATTCCACGGGATTACACATTGGAATGGACAGGAAGACTGGTTCTATTTCAGATGAAATAAAAATTAGAGATTTCATCAGTATATTGATTTGTGGCCAAAAACAAATGTTGGACATTGTCATCTTATAAGCTTTTGGTTTTCGGAGAGATTCACCCACAGAAAGCGCTTTGAGACTTGCTCAGAGTTTCTCTTCTTACATCTCCATTAGGTTATATCCATATGTCACCAACCAAGCAACCGACAAAACATTCTGGTGTCATTTTCTCAGACTGTTCTGGGAAGGATTTTAACCAGCTAGTTTCTGAATGTCAGGGAGACCTTCTCAGGTACAGCCTTGAGAAGGACTGAGTATGCATCTGCCATCACAAGTCATCTCCTGTTCGGCTCATTTTTAATATTAACTTTAGTTTAGACTTTACAGATAAACTAGCTAATGTTTGGGTAAAAAGGGAAGAACATCCTAAATGCACACAAACCTTAACGGGAGCACCTGTCACGTGCCAGATGTAATGCTCAGAGCTGTCGAAGTCAAGGACGAATACAATGACCCCTTCTCCACAAAGAGCCACTCTAACGGGGAGGTACTGTCCTACCTAGACAGGGCAGAGGAAGGAAAGAGAACCAGCTAGGGTTGGGAGGCAGAAAAGTAAGTGTAGTTTCATGCATAAGGGTGAAGGTAGTAATGGAGAGATCCTTAGGGCTTTATGGAAGCACAACATGGAAAGGAGGAAATATTGGGGAAGGTCAGGAGACACTTTTCATAGGCGATGTTCCTGAGGCTGAGCTCATGGCATGGGTGAGAATTAGCTAGAGGGGGACGGGGAGCGGCAGCCAGCACTGTGTGAGTCAAGGTCTGGGAGGGAGAGGAAACTGCGGGGGTTTGTGGTCACTAACATATGCCCCGAGAGGCAACGGGTGGAAGAAGGCAGGGCTGGGCATGTGGGTAGGGACCAGACCCCGGGGAGGCCTGATGGACAGGCCCATGGATTTCGTCTTACACATGAAAGAGATCTCTAGTGGGTTTTACACAGGGGAGCAACAGGGCCAGAGTTACCTTTGACTTCGATCAGTCTAGAGGGTGACTTGGTTGCGGCCCAGCTGTGAGGCAGGAAAAGCAGTTAGGACCATTGTGGAACTCTATTACATTAAGTCTACATGCATTGTAGAGTTGGGGAAGCAGAGTTGAATGTGAGTGATTTCTGGAATAATAGTGATTACTTGGTTCAAGAAGTTGGGGGTGAAAGAGAGAAACAAGCTTAAGACCGATGCTCTAGTATCTAACATGGGCATCAGGGTGGGTGGCAGTGGCACTGATGGAGAGCGAAGGGCAGGCAGAGCAGCATAAGGGAGAGAGCCACTGTGATGGACGGGGTGCGGTACCCAAGAGGTGCCTGAGGCATGTTCAGGTAGAAGGGACCGACATGCAGGTGGGTGCTCGGATCTGCCACGGCAGGGAGAGGCCAGTGTGGCAGCATGGGCCTGGAGATGACAGCACCCAGGTGGTTGCTGAAGCTTATTGGGGGCAGAGCGCTGAAGCAGACAAGGGGCCCTGGGGAGAGAAACTTAGGGAAAATGAGTGGAGGATGAGGGTCCTGTGGGAAGAGGAAACCTGGGAGTGCGGGGCCTTGGAGCTGAGGGAATAGAGTGTGAAGGGAGGGAGGGCAGCAGGCTAATATAACCAGGAAGATTCAAGAGAGAGACTTCTGTAGGGTATGGTAATTAGGAGGCCACTGGCAGCTGGCGGGGGAGTGAGTTCCGGTGGCGTCTTGGTGGGTGGGGGCAGATTCCAGACAGCGGGGGCATAAATGGGCAGCAAGAAAGCGGGGATGGCAGTTAAACAGTGAGTGCAGGTTGTTGGGTGGGAAGGCCAGCTTAGCCCCTGCACTCCGGGGGAGAGGCAGAGTTTAGGTTAGCTGCGTAGGATCTGCACTCAGTTCAATTTGTTTTACTGTTTCCCTGCTTCCCCTCCTTTTACTCTTTCTGGTTTTTCTACTCCTCTTCCCTCCATCCTGACCCCCCCCCCACCTATTTTTAACCACGTGGCATGACCTTGGCCTTCATGGAACTTGTAGGGAGATAGGCATTAAATCATGAAAGCTCTCGACTGATGCCTTGGTAACTTATAATCAAACTCACGAATAATTGATTATTATCATTTTGGTAAGTGCTATACAGGAGAGGCAGAGGGCATGAAGGGAGCACATGCAAGGAGCTCCGCCTTCTTTTGAGTATTACTTCCTATACGCAAACCAAGAACTGAAGTAATGTGCATTAGAAGGCACTGAATGTATTAGCTGACTATAAAATATCATTTATTTGGTCTAATTTTGAGTTCAACTTTCCAATGAAATATCACTTCTGCCTTTAATGGAAAAAGCCAAACTCTCCAAGTCCTTTTTGACCCCTCCAGTCCGTATGAAACTGGGACATAATAATGGTAATTAATGCAGTGTTGACTGGGTCTGACATTTTTCCAAGAGACAAGATGAAAGAGACGATATACATCTCAAAGGATAGGAAATCTCTGGTTTATCTTTCGCAGCATAATGAAATATACTTTTATCATTAGAGTCAAGTAGAATCCAATTAAAACTTGCTGTGCAAGGTAACTCCAGGAGACAGCGTCTGTTGCCCTTGACTACCATGTGCATGTTTGCTTTATGTGATGCAAAGGAGACTTAATTGCCAGTGTTAAATTCTCTGAAGTTAATTTCACATCACCTTGACGTTAAGCTAAGAAGCAGACAGGGTCATTCTTGGTTTGTAAACTCTGTTGTCTGGATCATTTAATAGTATCATATTCAAGAATGTGATCAGCAGTGAGAGTTCAGAACTATGAAATAACTCGTCAGCAAAAATAGAGGATTTTTTTTTCCTTCTCCCTTTTCACTACTCTGGCAAAAGTGGGTTACATTTTCTTTCTTCAGAGAGAGAGATCAGTATGGGTTTTATGCCAGAGGCCATTTTAATACATGAATGATTTGTAGGTAAATTTATTGTAGCCAATGGGTGCAGTCAACTGTATAATAGAAATATTGTCAAAAAGCCAGGATTATTATTTAAATAAGTGCAGTGTTAAATTTGATTACATACTTTTTAAAGCTAATAAAACATTTCATTGCTCTCAAACTATTTCCCATAGTCCCATTTAGTCAGAAAACATAAATTAAGTGAGGCTCTGCATAGAAAATTACCCAGGCTTTGTGTCGATTGAAGCATGCGTGGAAAAGCTTGGCAGCCTCACAATTTAAAGACAAAAGGACATAAAAGGGGTTGGCAGGCTCCTATATAGGCTTCGGTGGGGGGGGGGCACTTTTATCCTTGAAGAATTAGAAAAAAATGACTGCCGAGGAGAGTACGTGCCTGAGATGGCCCCTGTGGGTGTAGGCTTGTAGGAAGCCTAGATGGGAATCAGAATGAGGTCACCTCTCGTAGAGAAGACACTCAGGTTGATAAAATTCTGTTCACTTGGACACAGTGTTTTCCCAGAAACATCAGCCACTTTCTTTTTTCTTTTTAAGTAATTGTTTTTGTTTTAAATAAATCAAAGTGAAGCCTTTGATGCCAACGTGAGGATGTGACATTTTAAATTGTACTATTTGCTGAGCTTATCCTGTGACAGGTCTTCATTTCCACCAAATGTCAAGGATCAGCGCCTTGTATTCATTTTAATGAAATATTGTGCTGATAAGGGTTATGAATGCCAAGTTTAAGCTGTAAATTACTAAATGTCGGGCTGCTTTATGCTTTGTGAATTCACCAGGGAGCAAGCTAATGAAGGTTTCTTTCTCGCTTCCTCTTACAGTTAGGGATTCACGGTTATGCCTTTGCAATCACAAACAATGGATATATCCTGACGCATCCCGAACTCAGGCCACTGGTAAGAGAAATGCTTATTCCTGTGCTTCTCCTTTGATGGTTTTCAAAGATTTTCTTGAGTTCTGCAATGGGGACACTTTGCAGCAGTTTTCACATTAAAAGCTCCATTCATAACATTGTTTCCTTAAGGTTGTTTTAATAGTTAATAAATAATGTTGGATGAGTGCATTTACTATCATGCTTTTATGTATAAATCCATATATACTTGTAAGCATTTATTTATTTCGCAGCTGCCAATATATAGAAATTTTTTAACTCTAGACAGCATGAAACACATTATAACGGGTACCTTTATAGAATAAATGGTCTCACTTACCAACCCAAGACTTAACTTGTTTCACGTTTTACTTGATACAACAAATTAGACCTAGGATCCCTGGAAATTCATTATGATAGGATCTGCCCCCAAATTACATTGTCTCAGCCCAGTGCCTCCTGCATGAAAGGGATTCAACAATACTTTTATTGATTAATTAAAACAGTTGAGATATTCTCCATTTCCTGCCTAAGTCATATCCGGTAGCCCTGTTTGACGACCTGACACGTAAGCCATTTTCTTTCAGCAATATTCTCACTTTCTCAGAAGTGAGTGGCGTTAGGCTGAATCCAGGGCAGCCCATGGTATCACTGCCCACCCCAGTCCCTGGGGAGAGGCTGCCTGGAGCCGTGTGCCGCCGAGGAGGACTCGGAAGGGCAGCCGGGCTTGTGGGGCAGGAGGCCCTGGTCTTCTGACAGCATCTCCCATGGACACTGGACAGGCGTTGGTAGCGAGTGTGCCGTGTGTTCGCTATCTCTGGACCAGTTGCCATGGGCTGAAGAAAGAGCATCCCTTTCGGTATGTGTGTGTTATCTCATTTTAAAGAAGATGTAAAGTTATAGAGTTATACAGTAAATTCTGCTTTTGAAAGTTAAGAAAGTGTAGGTTGTTTCCTGTAACAGTCCACGCACACGCACACGCACACACACGCACACATTCACACGTACCCATCCACCCCACACGTCTTTTTCTCTTTCATCAAAATTAGGAAAGAAGGGCAGTGCCTGCTATGCAAATGTTTATTGGCGAAGCCCTGTGGGGACCAGTGTGCTTCTCGCTTGACTCATTGTTTAGAAAAAGTTCATGTTTGAGCTCCATCATCATCCAGCTTTGCTCTAATCGCCCTGGTATTAATGGAGTCATGGCCACATCATGTGGATCCCATATGCATGCTTTAAGATGGGAATTATGGTAATATTTGATTTCCACAATCTTTTTATCTGGAAAAGATTGAGTTAACTGGTTAGCTAGTTCCAAATGTAACTCAGAATTATTGAAAGGCCTCATTGAAAAACATACTAACTTTTTAAGGATATTTAAGTCTAAAAACATATTTAGGTCTAAAAGCTTAGCACTTTGCCCATTTCCAAGCAGCCCAGTTGGGGTTGTCTGTTGGGAGTGGTACAAGTTACGTGTTTGGTGTGGCTCGGTCTGGGCTCCTAGTGCTTATTTATTCCAAGTTGGAGTGGAACAGAGTAAATGAAACAATCAGACCTGGATCTTCTGCCAGTGAGTGAATTAACTTCCCATTTATCAGCTTTTAAAGAAGGGATGAAATGGAACCAGATGTCAGAAGTCACCAAGGTACTTTCCCTCTCTCTGCTGCAATGGAAACGAGAAGCCCCCCTCTGCACAGTCAACTCACAATGTCCTTCTGGTCGTTTATATCTTCTGGTCACGCAGTGGAAGGTCTGTGTGCAAATAGTCCGTCGGATGGACTTTTCAGAGCCGTGGCCACTAAGAGGGCAGCCGAGAGGCTCCCAGGGAAGCAGGCCAATCAGTCAACACCAATCATATCCTAGTAGTGCAAATACAAATCATTTCTGTTCTTCTCACTGCTGAAACATTGTACTGAAAAGTTTCACCAAAAGTGGTAACCCAGGGTCAAGTTCCCGTAAATGGGATGGCCCAAGCAAATTCCCCATATCTCACCTGTGAAAATCCAAACCAGATGAACCATATTGCAATTGATCGGTGATAAGAACCTAAGGAATGGCCAGGCCATTCATCTGCCTCTTGCCCTGAGGCCATGAGATCTTTAGAAGAGGCTTGGAGCAATGCCAGTCATTGAGGATTACATGAACTCACCCATCTGCATGTGATCAATAAGTGGATGTTGACGATGTCTCGAGTTTTGCATTTTCCTCCTGGGAAAAAGATAGTAAAATGGAATGACCTCAGCTCCAGTAATACAGAGGTTGCCCTTGACTCCTAGGCCTGCCACATCCCAGCTGTGGGACTTTGGTCAAGTCACACAGCCTCTCTAAGCATCAGTTTCTCTAAAATCCTGCCATAACCATAGTGTATATATCTCAGATTGGTTGTGAGAGTAAATGAGATAATGCCAGCAAAGGGCTTTGTGTGACAAAGCAGCCCCCAGAACAGCATGGGGACGGTGATGGTTAATCTGGCACCCTGTTTGTGTTATATTGGCTCTGTGGGTCTGAGCTCAGCTGCTATAAAGTTTGGGAGGACACAGGCTGGCGGATACTTAGGGGGGATCTAAAGAACACTCTGTGATTATTCAATTGGTTCAGGTTATTATGGTAAACGTTGATGAGGGGTTGTGTACACAGATACAGACACATACACGTGAACAGATACAGGGTCCTTGGACGAATGCAATCGCATTCAATCCTAATTTCAGTTTGCATCAACTTAGTCTGTGGAACCTCAACCAAGCCTGTCTATGCCTGTCTATCTGTCTCTCCTCTCGCTTCCCCTCTCTCTGTCTGTGTATTTCTCTTACACAGGCACACACACACACATTCTCAGTTTTCTTGGCCAACTCTGGTCTAGAAGAGAGACAGCAACAGAACTGTAAGGTTCTGTTGGAGCCGTATCATATAAGGAAACCAAAGGTTTTGTTGTTCGTTTTTAGAGTAGCGATAGGGATAATACTTGAAGCTGCAGTGAGTGGAGATGCTACTTAAGACCTGACCTACATGGATGGAATGCCCCTGGCTCTAGAGTGTACAAGGAACTTGTCCATCTCTGGGTTTTGTTGTTGTTGTTGTTGTTGTTTGTTCACCTGAACAACGAAAGCTGAAAGCTTTCCCCCACTGTCTCCCTCACCCCTGATCCACTCAGCACACCGTAGGAACCCTGGAAATGAATAAACGAAGCCACCCTCTAAAACCACTGTTCTCGTGGTCACTTACTTTGGGTCCTTCAGATGCTGTAATCTGGAAACCCAGGGTCTGCCCCAGACAGAATCCACCCTGGGCAGAACCCTCACACATGGCCAGGGACAGCCAGCCGCCAGCCGCTCCCTCAGCTAGCTGAGGATTGAGGCAAGGAACCCTCATCCAGACCTGACTTGCTTTCTCTTGAGTCCAGCCATATAATCAAATCCTTATTATAAATGCACGTTCTCCTCGGTCCTGGCCAAGGCTACCAGATTAGCACGTTGGGTGTGAGTGTGGGGCTGTGGCCAATGTGAGAGGACGGAGCAGACTCGCTTAAAACAACTCGAATTCCCTCTCCATCTGCCACTGAGGTTGTTTCTGCCCCTGCAGCCAGAGGAAAGAAGTGGGTTTCTCTGAAGCACAATACCAATATTTTTCTAATTTGTCCAATAAAATCTTTCCCCTGAACTTAATGTTTGGCCTGATTTTATCCAGTGTTTTCTTTAATCTTGTATGATTTGGGTGTGAATCATGAAGTGTCTCCAAAAACAGCTCAGATGTAGGGGCCTTACCGAGCCAACTCGCTTTGGTTTAATTGGCAAAACTGCTAAAGTAATACTTTTCTTTGATAACTGGGCTAATCTTAGTCTTTCTGTAATTGTTTCTCAGCCACTCTCTCCTTACCACCAGCTTGTCACTGCTGGCGGGCTAACTGATATTGATTCAGCAAACGTTTACCTGGAGCCCACTGTTCCGGGTCCTGCGTGGGAACAGGGCCCGATGTAGCCATCGTCAAGGGGGCTGCGAGCCGTCTCGTGGGTGGCGGCCCTTACCTGTCCTCTGTGTGGGGAACAGGACAACAGTGCGGCAAGAGGGATTCAAGCTAGACTTTAAGGAATGCTTTTTGAGTAGTTATTACACATCTGGGAATTTGTTCTTGGTCTCCACTACTCCTTAACATCCAGGTTAAAAATATTTCAAAGTATAGTTACTTACAGTTACTGTCTAGGTTGATTTGTTTTGTACTTTTTCCTTCCCATGTCTTTGAGAGCTTTAGCGATTTTTCTTAAAATGTGGAGCCCTGAATATGTCTCTTTTTCTTTTGCCCAACAGGGCATCAAGGGGGATAAGACTGGGAAAGTGCAACTTTTAGCGTGATCTGATTTTTTGTTGTTACTGTTGAGGTTTCGGTGATCCATCTCCCCTCCCACCTTCCTTCCCGCTTTAGAAGATTTGATCTCCTTCCTCAAGGAGTCCTGGAATGTGGGCCTGGCCAAGTCACCGAATGAAAACAAAGAAGGCCCCCTTCCAGCGGCCACAGGGCAGGCAGGGCTGCACAGAGGAGCCTGGGGCAGGCCACGTCTGAGACTCGTTTCCAGGAAGCCCATGTTGACATCTGCCAAAAGATGTTTGCTCTGTGTCTGCAAGCCCAGGAGATGGGGAAGGATGCTGGCAGGATTCTATTCTGGATGAAAATGTGCCAATCACGTGGGCCAGTGGGTGTGGCGGCGGATGGCATGGAGGTGGGAACATGGAGAGAGATCTCCCTTCATTCCTTCCGCGCTGCTGAGTGTTCACTATGCTCCAGGCTGAGCCAGCTGCTGAGAGTGGCTACAGAAATGTGCCCTGCCTCAGAGAACTCAAAATCTAATAGGATGGATAAAGTTTAATACTTAGGGAATATAGGTAACTGTAGACACTGCTAGGGAAAAATGCATTTTTGTATGTTTGTGTTATTGGTCTCAGTGTTTTCTTTTTAACATTGGGTGATTCCTTTTTCTGTGATAGGCATCATTTGCAGAGTTTCACGTATGTTAAAGCTTTTAATCTCTGACTCATTTAACAGCGAGCCCAGGATGTAGGTGCTGTGGAAAAGCCCAGAGGCTCAAAGGAAGGGTGTGTGTGAGATCAGACCTGGGAAGAAGATGGGCCTAGAAAGCACCGGAGTCAGACTGGAGAGGACTGTGAGGGCCGGGCGGAGCAGCTGGGGTTTTCTGTGGGGAAGGCGGATATCGCCATGTCACCTACAGGAAGCTGAGGGCACTAAGTGATGAGATGGTAAGGGGACTAGGAAGTGCCAGAACCCAGAGCCCTAACCCAGATTAGCTGAGATATGCTGAATTCACCCTGCCCCATGGGTTGGTTCTTCAGGAGATGGGAGGCAGAATGCCTGGAAGGCAAGAGTGACCGAGAGGCTGGTCTCTGCAGCCACACAGATGAATCACAGGGTCATCACCGGACGATTGTGTTTAGAATCTGTCTAGACTGGCGCTGTCCAGTAAGCACACAATGGGAGCCACAAACATGAGCTGCCTGGGAAATCTGAAATTTCCTAGTAGCCACTTCTAAGAGTAAAAACAAAACAGGTGAAGTTAAGTTTAAGAATATAGCTTATTTAAGCCAATGCATTCAAAATTACATTGTTTCCACGTACAATCAGTATGAAATTAATAATGAGATATTTTGCCTTCTTTTTTCTTAGTAATCTTTGAAATCTGGTGTGTATTTTATGCCCGCGGCACATTTCCGTCCTGACTAGCCGCGCCGCTTCAGGTGCTCAGGGGCTGACAGCGTAGGTCTAGAGCGTGACCAGGTATTTGGGACACTTCTAAATAAAACGACGTGATTCTAGGACCTCCTCTTTCCTAAAGGTGAATCAGAGCAAGCTTTAGCACTGCCTCCACCACCTAGCACTGTTGCGTCTTGGGGATCTGTGCAAACAGTTGGTGGCTTCTCAGCCCCTCTCCCTGCCATCCTCGCAGGCTGTGGCCTCTCTGGGAGTGAAAGTACAAAATTGTCCAGAATTTAGAGCATGAAGTCCATGGCCAGGGCAGATGATCTCCCCGGTCTGGCCATGCTTCTCTGGCCACTTCAGCAATGTGGGCTCAGTTCCGAACCATGTCGACCCCCTAAACCAAACTGCGCTAGGCGAGCCGGCAGGCAGGGAGTGTTAGCCACATTGGGTGAGCCTCAGCTGTCAGGTTATCTAAATCAGGACATTCAGACATGAAAACCACTCCTGTGGTTCTGTAAAACTCAGGTTAACTCTTTAACGAGCTCACATTCTGCAGATAACTGCGTCCTCTTCCTAACCCATTCCAGAACCTTCCTCTCCCTGTGGAATTCAGCACTGTGGCTGATCTAGTCACGGGCTCTGCACAGCCTGAGCGCTGTCCGATGTCACCAGCCTTTCCCTTGTGTCACTCCTTGACTGTCCCTGCCCCACGCTAGATGTGGACTCAGCTTCTTTGTCCTTAGGAACGCCCAAGCAGCTCATGTTTCCGTGCCCTTTGGTTACTGCACCCGGCTTACAGATGGACCCTTGCCGAAGGCCACTGACACCATTGACACATGGCCGTGCTAATACATATAAATATTCTTACACCATAGTCCTCTTATATGGAATTAAGTGGACATGCCTATGGGCACATGTAAATATATGTTCAATGCTAAGTAGACAGTGCATACCCCACACCAGTTTACATAGAAACTTAAAAGGTAGGGGCGCTGTTAAAGTCCTTGTTGAAACCCACTGACTTGCCTCAAGCCGTGGGGCGTGTGAGGAGATTCTGTGTAATTTCAAAAAATTCAATGTGAAATTAAATTAAATTTTTATATTATCGTGCAGATCCTCAATTACGTAAAGGCTTTCTTCTATCCCACACCTAATAGTTTTCTTTCTTTGTATAATTCGTGGAACCAAAAGTACTCACTTTCTTAATTTCTCCTTTAATTTCTCCTTCCCATCCACAGACACTCGATGCAAATACTAAGGGTTCCTATGAGGTCAGCAGGTGTTGCCTCAGGCAGCTTTCTCTCATCCCTCCTCCAAGTCAGCCACCCTGGTGTCTGACTGTATCTGGCTCCCAGAGGCTCCCCAAACCCGTCCACCTTTCTCTGTGACTACCCTCAGACAGGCCCAACGTCCTGTCTCTCCTGGATGACTTCGGCCCCCTTTTAGCTCCTCCATGGGCTTCTGTTTTTGCCCCCCACTCCCACCCAACCCTGGATCTATTCACTCAGCAGTCAGAGGGGCTTTCACAGACATCAGACATCAGTCAGACACAGCGCTTCCTTTGGCATTTAGAGAGAAACCCCGACTCCTGGCGCAAGCCTTGCACCCCGCTAGATCTGGCTCTATAACGCGACCTGCCTAGGACAGTGTGACCACCCTCGACGTTCTCCTGTGCTCCAGCCACTCTCTGGCCCTCTTCAAGTCCTCAGAAGCCTTCCTGCTTTGAATCCTTATGCCTGCAGTTCCCTCTGTATGGAGTCTTGTCCCAGATACCCCCGTGATGGCTTGTTCTCATCCTCCACCTCTCGCCTCAGAGGGCACTGCTGTAGAGAGGTGTCCCTGCTCTCTGGTCAAAGGAATCACACTTCTCTGTTGCTCCTCATCACATCCCCCATTCTAGTTTCCTTGGTTCACATCTCATTCTTGCTAAAGGTCTATGTGTTCAACCTCTCCCTTACTGTCCCTTGTGAATTCCTGGGAGTTCGCTGCTATGTAGAAGAGGATAGTTAGTAAATATTTGTTGAATGAGTTGGATGATGTTTGAAAGATGCTGATGACTAAATGTCTGGGTACTAATTTCCTACAATAAATGGGAGGCGCAGGTGCCACAGGTTCGCTCATGAAACCTTGATTGAATCCTTGCTGCATCAGATGTAGAAGTTGAGGCACCTGTGACCGGTCACTACCACCTTTCTTTCCTCCTTTCCCTCTGCCTTGCTAGCCTGCAAGCCTTCATCGGGCATTCCTGGAGTCAAGCACTGTGCTAGCTCATGGAGACATAGAAGCAGGTAGAAGGATATCTCTGCCCACAAGAAGCTCAGTGCACAAAGCAAGACTTTCTCGACAGCCAGAGGGGCCAAGAAGATCTATGGGCTCCCAGGGGAAGTGTCTACTTTGCTCAAGGAAGGGTGCGCTTTGATATGGGAGGGCTTCCCAGAGGAGGTGGCATGCACACAAACCTTTCAGTGGCACTAAGGTGCTGGAATCCGTTCGCAGCCTCCTGGCCCCTCGCTCAGACTGCTGAACTGAAGGAGGCTGTCCAGTAGGTGGCGCCCAGGCACCGCCGTGTGCCCGGTGCTGAGGCTGCCGTCCCTGCCAGGCACACTCTCTGCACAGAGCCCAGGGACTCCAACTTAGGCCTGGTCTGAATCCATCCCGTTTAGTTTAAAAGAAAGAATTAACGGATGCTTAGTAAATGTATCTGCTCAGAGGAGTGTGTTCACTGAGAAAAAATAAACAAGACTGTGTGACCCCCACGTAGCGAGCCTGTTCTTTTTGAAATACATCATTTGGCAAAAGCAAAAACAGAGCCTTGCATGCTTTCCTCTTGATGAAATTGTTGAGGACACTGTTTGAACTGCCCGGGTTTGGACACTTGAGTGGAAGCATGCAGCCCTGAGCTGGGACCACTCACACCTCCTGAGTTTGGGGATTAAGCAAGTTAGTGGGGTGCCCGGATTTCTGTGCAGTGGGGCTACACTCTGTTCTGTGAACCTCAACAGCTTCTCGGTACCCCCAGCTCTGCGGCCAGGTGTGCGCACAGACAGTCAGGGCATAGGTGGGGTTTAGCAAATAGGGGACCAGCAGTAACAGTGCAGTTGTCGGTAAGGGCGTCAGGGGCCAGGCTTTATGCTGAGCACCCTTGTATGCTCTGCCTCCTACATCCTCAAAGCAAGCACCCGGCATGCTAGTACTTATCTCAGATGTTAACTGATGCCTAGCCCAAGCACCGTGTCAGTTATAAATAAAATGGGGTCAACCATCAGGAAAAATAAAGATGACTGTGGGCACTGTTGTTTTTCATAAGATTTCACCCGTGTGCCTGAAAGAACTCCCCTAATTCCGAAGCTGCGTGATGAGCACGAGGTTCTTTTACAGAATGAAAGCTGAGCTAGAGAGCCTCCCTTGGCTGCT
Source organism: Mormoops blainvillei (assembly GCA_004026545.1). Taxonomy (NCBI): domain Eukaryota; kingdom Metazoa; phylum Chordata; class Mammalia; order Chiroptera; family Mormoopidae; genus Mormoops; species Mormoops blainvillei. The sequence continues at coordinate 205,377 of PVJD01002303.1, forward strand.
GCAGACAGCTCTGCCCTTGCCCTCTGCTCTCTGTCCTGCAGGCCGACCTGTGTGGAACACAGCGGTGTCTCCTTTGATCTGGGCCGTGGGTGGGGCTTGCCTCTGGGGGGCACCCACAGGAAATGGATAGAGGAGAGGGCAGTCAGTGTCCACTCAACCCTGTGCCCTCTGGGACCAGCTGCACCCAATCTGAAGCCACCGATTCTCCCTTGCGCTCTCTGTGGACTCCTGGGACTCCTCATTCCTATGACCCTTCATGCAGATGGAAGAAAAGGTCCCCACTGCTTCTAGCTTCAGGGTACTGCCCCATTTTTTGCAGTTCTCTACACCCTACTCACACCATTACAATAGCCCCTTTATTAAACTTTCCTTAATTAGCCAGCTTGACTATGCCATGTGCTTCCTGCTGGGGCCCTGATACAAAGGTATGAGTAGATGGAAGGTTTGTTTTTCTTAAGTCTTTACTCTGTCCAGAGAGAAGGAGAGAAAGAAGAAAGGAAAGAAGGAAGCATGGGAGCAAAGAGAAAGAATGAAGTGGAAAGGGAAGCTAGAGGGGAAATGATGGAGGAAGGAAAATGGGAAGAAAGGAGCGGAGGGAGCGAGGGAGGAAGGGAAAAGGCAAGAGGAAAAGACCCTCTATCAGTTGCTTTATTTATTTACACTTCTAGTAAATACTCCTTTCGGTCTCAGCCGATTAAGAATTGGCCTCTGTTGCTTACACCCAGAGCAGCCTGGCCGGCCTACCCACAGGATCCGCGGGCCTGGGAACCATGGCTGGGTGCTGCTCGGACCCATGCGCTGAGCGCGTTTACAGCCTGCACCTCTTCCCTTTCCCTCCTCACACCACTCTCCTCTCAACCCCGGCCCGCCCCTATAGCCCCAGGGGTCCCTCCTCTTCCCACCAGCCTTCTTGCTCAGGCCTTAGAGTTTGGGCTTCACTCTATGTTATAGGAATATCTTGACACATGTGCCCCCTCACGGCACAGCAAGCAATTTAAAGACACTGGGCAGATTATTTCGTTCACCCTGTCCATGCAGGGCCTGGCAAGGTACCTGGCAGAGGAAGTGGAATAATAAAGAAATGGGAAGGGAAGACCCACATACAGGGAATTGATCACACAATGACAGCATATCATTAAGCTCTGAGGTGGAAATTACTGCAAGAAGTAGAATTTATAAAAGGCCGTGGCGTCTAGCTGTGGAAGGGGCGGCTGGGGAAGGCTGCAGGGAGCCGGTCTGCCGCGTGTGAGCTGAGGCCACAGTTGGTGAGGTGGTTTAGCACAACCCGAGCAGCAAAGGGCCCTTCAGACACCTGGATGCGCAGCCGTCACTGCCTCGTTCTAGTGCCCCTGGAGCCCTCCCTCCCTCCTGCCTCATACCTCACCTCCCTCCCTCTTTCCTTTCCTCCCTTTCCCCCTCCTGCCCTCCCTCCCACTGGTCCTTTCACCTGCCATGTATTTATCGAACGCCTTTCATGTGCCAGGCTTTCCATTAGATGCTGGGGATCTAGTGATAAAACAGGACAGGCAGAATTTCCCCTCCACTTGGTGTTTGCAAGTTCATGGAGAAGATACTTGTTTTTAAAGTTGATAAGTAAACCAACAAAAAGCTGTGCACATTTTGGATAAACTCTCCAAAGAGACAAAGGTCTGAGGGAACAAAAATGTAGGGAGAGGCACACCTGAGTTGGATGGCCAGGGAGAACCCTTCTGAAGGATGAGCTTTTCGGCTGAGCCCAGAAGTCCTGAGGGAAGAAAAAGAATTTGCTGTGCCAAGACCGTGGAGGCCGGTTCAGGCCGAGGGAAGTGTGTGCACAAAGCCCCTGAGGCATGGGGATGTTCGATATTTCCTCCGTAGAACCTGTTGGTAGATTTAGAACAGACTCCCGAAGGACGAGGGAGAGCGGCTGGAAGTTTTATTGACAGACGTCTCTTTGGGAGCGCGCTCAGTGCAGTGGTTGCTGCTGAGGCCTGCCCATCTGCCCGCAGCCCTTACCATCTCCACACGTGCCAGCCTGGCTTACGGCTGCCAGCACCTGCGTAAAGATGGTCTCTGGCTTCTGGACCCCACTTTGCTCAAGCACATAGCAGGCCAGATGTGCCAGGATTAGCGTCCCTCCACCCGAGACCAGTGAGCACTGGCACCGTGCAGGTGGGATGTCTCCAAGGTACCCGCTCCCCACTGGAGCCCAGAGCCCAGAGCCCTGAGTGGGACTTGGCTCCCGGAGCCCACAGTGCTAGTGTGTGCGGTGATGTTCCCTGTGTTGGCTGCCTGCCCTTCTCTGCCTCTGAGTCCCTTTGCCATGTTCCTGCAGGCATTTCCTGGGAACCCATCTCAAGTAAAAACCTTGCTCTTGAATCCTGGTCTACTAAGGTCTGCTTCTGAGAGAACTCAAGCCAAGACACCGATGGATTGATATTTCTCTGCCAAGACTGATTTGCTCTAGACTAGAACCTCGACTACGGTGCTCTGAGCACCCACGCAGACCTTTTGCATTAACATGATGGCATCAGGCACATTTTCTATTCCATTTCAGGTCCCAGCCTGCCCGAAGAATCCACATTTGCATTTAGAAGTACCAAGAGCAATGGCTTTATGCTGATATCAATCCATAAGGCACTTTAAGGAAATCTGGTTTAGAGATAGCATTATTGTTGCTTTATTGTTTGGCAAAAGAATTTAATGAGGACAAAGGTTTTCTTTCCACTGGACACACTGTGACCTTTGTTTCACTAGATTAATTTCATATCTAGAGTGGCCCATCTTGGATGATGAATTAGCAATAAAAAGCTCATCAAAATGTAATTACATGCAATGTGTTGAATAATGATCTCTTAAAAATTCATATAGATTTGTCTGCACCTCCCTCCCCTGGTGGGGGAAATGAGGCTCAGCTGCTAGCTACCAGCCCGCCTCGGGGATGCAGGCCCTGGCCATGCCGCAGAGCTGAGATGGGAGAGCTGGCTTCTGTCATTGCCCAGTGTCATCTAATTGATCAATTGCTTTTCTCCATGTGATGCACATCTTTATACAATTTAAAGGACCGTCTCAACGGGTAGGAACACGCAGGAAGTGGAAGCTCCAGGCAGAGTGAAACCCTCACTCCTCCATCTGCAGCAGCCTGTTGGGGGAGAGAGTTATTAATTAAAATGCTAACTGCCCAGACAATAGCAGGCCGACCAGCATGGAGCGCTCCTGGGAAGGGAGCCTTAAAGCTTTCTGGACTGTGGATTCCAGGAAAGTGTGTGCCTCCTTAAAACAGGAAGACAGAGCCATCTGTACCTAAGAGGAGACTGCACTGAGCTGTAGAGTGAGGCTAGGCCTTCAGGCCTGCCTAGTTTCTGTCCAGAGGGTTGGACTTGGACTTGGACTTGGAGAAAACCTCGCCTTACCCTCCATCTATGGAGGAGCCCTGTAAACCTACAGCTGGGGTTGACAGCAGAATATTCAAATGATTCCCACGGGGTAAATGCCCATGCTCATTTGAATAACTGAAGAATTCAATCATCTGAATGCCAATGAGTATTCCTCCAGGAGTTTGCATTTTGGAGAGACTGCATCTGAATCCCCATGAGAGCATTAAATTGCTATCTAATTAGCAGTCCCAAATTATATATATTTAAAAGATAATTAAAGGTTTGAAGGCTGTTGGAATAACTGGTTATACATTTAAATGAATCACTAGAAATTTGTTAGTAATGTGTGGAGTTTTCTTTTATTTCTTGCTTCCTTCTTTGAAGTTCAGTAGACCCAACCTCGCGGGGTTAAGTCTGGTAGCGGTAAGATAAAGGCAGCTGTTTTTAATTATTGCAGCTCAAACCTCCAAATAATTATAAGCAGCTGTCATTTTTACATAATCCTAAATGATAAGACCCAAAGAATGCAAATAAAAAGGTTGAGATCATGGGCTTTTTGGCACAATAATTGAATCCCTGCCACACTGTGAACTGACCACTGCACTTGGCGGAGGAGGTGCCTGAACCGTTAGCTCTCCTCGCCTGCCACGGGCACCCGTGTTCGGGAACACGCCGCCCAGGTGCCGTTTCCACATTTTCTCTCTGTGACGTTCACAAGGCAAAGGGAGACACTCACACAGTTGGAATGTTGGCACAAGAGAGTAGTTTGGCTAAACCAGGCAGGTGTTGGCCGGAAGCTCTCAATCTCGCTTGCCCCTTTCTCCCTAAGATGGTGTCTACCCCGCCCTTGACCTAACAACCCCCACCCAGCCCCGCTCCATGCGCGCGCATGTGCGCGCGCGCGCGCACACTCACAACAGATCGCATGATAGAATGTCACTCAGCAGTTGGCGTTTCTTGGGCCTGTGGCTGGGGATTTCATAGGATTGAATGCTTTCATGTACCAGCTAGCCAGGGCCAGAAATCCCAAATGATAGGCTGGCCTGCCAGCCTTAACCCAGGGAGCTCCGGGTTCAAGTCCGAAATTCAGTGCTTTCTGTGCCTGCTGCCCCCTGGGAGGGTGGACACCTCCTGAGGGACAGGCCACGGAGGCAGTGACCATAGCCGCGTGACTTCTCCCATTTGGACCCAATGCCT